>OY755191.1:11184360-11331257 GCA_963576735.1 Bedellia somnulentella | reverse complement strand
CTGAAATTGTCTAGGTAAAAATAGACCGATATCTGTGAATACAGATTTGTAGCCGGTAGAGCTTTGATAAAACAAACAGGGTTTCATTAGACCGATAGATAGTTATCATCATATCATGCAAATGTAGGCAAGGACCCAACTTGGTAAAGGTCGCGCGTCATATGTCACCTCTCTGAGTATTGTGAAAAAAGATACCGACAATGGTATGCCGCGCACCGCGCAGTTTCGGTAGTGCTCAAAAAAATCGCCAAAGGTATATCTTATGTTAGCCTCTGCTCGCTTAGATTGATTAGTGCATGCTACGCACTTGACTGAACGCTCGTATGTTAAGTTTGCCGCGCGAGCTATCGAAATGTATAAATTATCTTTTAAATTCGTTTCAGCATACTGTTACAAAATACAATCCATATTATTTTATAAACACACTTTTATAATAAGTCCGAATACAATCGGAATCCGAATTCCGCGGACAATCGAATTATTCACTGTGGGCATAGTTATGCGAGTACTAAGGGTCCCGAACATTATCTTCAAACCACAAAGAAACGTAAAGCTTGTAGATTCCTCATCGTCAGCTAATAGATGTCCGCTGCTGGGCATAAGCTTTTCACATAGATCTCCACACTCATAACCGGTACTTTGCATTCCTCAACGGCTTCCCGTGACCTTGTGGGAGGCCTATCCACACTGTATCGTTCGATATAGAGCCGCCACTCCAGAACCTTCGAGCCCCAACGGCCATCAGTTCTGCGAGCAATGTGCCCTGGCTGAATGTCGTGAACTCTCAGAGAAAGACGATACGTAATGATAATGACTCTCGAAACAGATTGTAGACATGGCTCAGAAGCGATAGAAGCCCGTAATTCTTCAAGAGGGTATAATCACCCTTCTTATAAATCAGTGCCACCAATCTGACCTTTTTTCAAAAGATATTTATTACGTCCTCACCCGCTCCAATGTAGTTTTTCAACTGTTCGTCCGGGACATGTTGGGTATTGTGTCAGTTTTATCTGGCTCTTGGGAACCGTATTATCCTAGTAGTAGTATCCCCGCACATTTAGGGAGCCCCTCGTAGTCTGAAAATGTTTACCCAATAAATTTGTTAATACATAAATATAATATTCCTTCAAATCTACTACTCAAATCACGATTCTAGCCGCACGTAGTCCACATCTAAAATAGCGATACTTTAACTAAAAAAAACTAATGATCGATAAAACAACATATTAACTACCCATGTTACTATTAGTTATTACTAACACAATATTTTTACACTAAGGGTAGGCTGCAAGGTCCTTATCCATTGCCGTTAAATGCGTCGAATCGAACTTAATAAAAAAAAACGAAATACGCGGGAATCATAAAATATTTTGCCTGCCCGCTACCGCTACTCATTAAAATAAAACCCAAACCACACCCAATCCAATCACAACCAATTTAAATGGAGTGGATATTAATAACGAACACTAAGAAATGTTCGATATTTCTGCCTTTACCAGACTAATATATCATATTTTAACTTTTTTAATTATACATTTTTGAGAAAGTCTGTTTTAACAGTAGTAAGTGTCGCATTGTTTTGGTTCTATAAAAAGCGCTGTTTGCAGTTATTATCTAACAAAATTTACTGAATAGAAAAAATACTTTGAATTGTGAAAAAGAAACGAGTATCGCAGATATATATAACTGCTTTAGGTAAGCGAACTATTCCTTGGATAAGTTTTAATATTTTTTTACAATTGAAGGATTCGACGGTATCGTTCTAAATCTGAAGCTCTAGCTACCCCTTTTTGGGATTTATAGCCGTGAGAAGTATGTTTGAGCCAACGAGCTTAGTGCCGCTAAGAAAAGGGCTTATTCCACTTTTCCCCGTTGACAATCCCCGTCAACGGGGATAAGTGAACTTTTTGTTCACAAATCCCCGTTAACACAAATTGGAGCGTGTAATGGGGATTAGTGAACTAAAAAGTTAAAAAAGTGTAATGGGGATTAGTGAATTAAAAATAAAATAATCGTGTATGAATCAGGTACCTTCCATTTATTATTGGATAAGAACTCACTTATTGATTATTGTTATAATCAAATTAAATAAAATTTAAGCTTGATTACAACACCATTTATACTAAAATCAAAATTTTACTATTATTTACGTTTCTTCGATAATGATAGAGCTGTTAATAACAAAACGTAAGTACAAACTATAAAATAAAATACAGACAGTTACTTTCAAGTAATAACTAATCCCACCAAAAACATTTTAAATGTAAAAAATGTTAGCCAAGCAAATACAATACAAAAATTTATAATATGTTAACTAAAAGACTACGCAGACAAAAGGATTGAAATCTGAATGGTTGCCAAGCACTGCAGATAATCCTGAAATACAAAGTAGATAACAAGTTAAATTAAAGTTATGATTTAACTTGGCTCGTTTCCACATACGAGTTATCATGATAATCAACTTATCTGCTAGGTACATTTGATTTTGTGGTGAAAACTAGCCAAATTAAATCAAAACTTTAATTTAACTTGTTATCTACTTTGTATTTCAGGATTATCTGCAGTGCTTGGCAACCATTCAGATTTCAATCCTTTTGTCTGCGTAGTCTTTTAGTTAACATATTATAAATTTTTGTATTGTATTTGCTTGGCTAACATTTTTTACATTTAAAATGTTTTTGGTGGGATATCATTACTTTTTGTTAAGAAATAAGTTGGTATTTCTTTTTTTCTGCGTTTGATTTTATACCTACCTTACTATCTATCTACTATTTTAATCAAACAAATCAATGAATTTGGCAAAAGAAACAAACCTACAAACAACCCAATCTAAAAACAATCAGCAAGAAAAAAAGCAGAATTTACAACACCGTTACCAGCTGTAACTCATACGACGACGAAGCATAAAACTCAACCTTACAGGCGGGATTTCGCTAGACAACCGAACAGCATGGGGTCGTTCGCGCGTATGAGCGCGGCTGGCGCTCGCTTTGGTACGTTCGCAGATCCCGTCATGCCCCGCCCCTGCCCCTCACCCCGCGCGTCTTGCCCTGTGATCTCCTGTGGCCCCACGCTTGTAGCGACGTGGTAGCGACTAAGTTTAAGTTAGTTTATGTTATTTCATGTATGTAATTATCATTATTACAATCATAAATAGTATTATGTTATTAAATATGATTATGAGCGCTGACATTACACAAAATCAAATCATTTTATTTAATTTCCTTGGGTTTAATGATTAGTAGGTATCTATGTATTATGAAAACGCTAAACGATGTTGTGTCATACTCATACTGTATGACTCATACAGTGGTCGCCGTTCTGCTGACATGAGATAGGGTACTAGGTGTTATGATACCTATTAATTAGTACGACAGGAATCGAATCTGAGTTTTTATATATTGAAGAAATGTATTGCTATTGTTCGCAACCAACCGGGCTGTGCTAGTACAGTTAGTACCTATACTAATAGTTTGATTTTTGTAATTGCAAATAACTTTAGCGTCGAAGTTTAATGAATGATCAAGTAAGTATGCATAGCATACCTAAACCTATTCAGAACGGAGTTTTATATTAGCGTCAACAACATTTCATCATGTGTTAAGGCAAGGAATAATAAAGACGAAGACTTGCCAATAAAACATTTACTTTTAAATAAGACAGTTATTACATTTACAATATGTATGTTAAGTCGACGGTGGTTGGTTGCGTAGTGCGTTCTCCCGCCAGCGATCTCCGCGCCGCCGCGCCTGCGGATTGCCTATACACGCGGATCAGGCGTAAACATCCTCCGGGACGTTGAAAGCTTGATGTAGTTAGCTTTTAATATTCTCGTGGGGTAGTAAACAAAGCCTATTTACTGCTCTACGTAAGACCCCTTTTGATGTGGTTACATCAGCAACCCGGCTAACACCGTCCGCTCCTGAATAGAGGCGTGACACACGTCCAAGGCGCCATTGAAGTAGAGGCAGGTTGTCCTGTCACGGTCGCCAAATGTTAAGGCAAGGAATAATAAAGACGAAGACTTGCCAATAAAACATTTACTTTTAAATAAGATTGTTATTACATTTACAATATGTATGTTAAGCCGACGGTGGTTGGTTGCGTAGTGCGTTCTCCCGCCAGCGATCGCCGCGCCGCCGCGCCTGCGGATTGCCTATACACGCGCATCAGGCGTAAACATCATGGAATTTATTATGATTTCTATACAAAATTTTCTTGTGAGGGAAATATTTAAAAATCTTAAAAATTGTCCGTTTTCAGATTTTTTCCTTTGTTAATATTTGATCACCGACCTGGATGCCGAATTTCAACTTCCTGGGATATCTGGAAGTGGGTTAGCTTTTTGATCTATATGTCAGTGAGTCACTAAAAAAATCGCGATTTTTGGACGTTTATATCTTAATAACCCTTTGTTACCTTTGTTATGTATTTATGGAAATTAGGCTACTAGTTTGTATCCTTGATATCAACAAATGAGCCAAATTTGGTTGGTTTATGTTGATTAGATTTTGAGTTATGATGGTGTAAAAAGTGGCTCCAAATGGTTCGTGTAATATACACATACGGTGCGCGCTCGCCGCCTTGGCTTGGCTTGACGCACTGCCGTGCGTCTTGATTTTACATTTCTTACTGCCTACAATTACAGTTTAATAGTTAAATTTACTTAACACGCCTAACAAAATCACAGTTTGTTACATGTATTAATTAAAAAAGATACATTAAAACATAACATTCATAACATAATAAAATCACAGATTGATTGACAGTTGGTAAAATCACAGATTGTTACAATTATTAATTAAAAATAATATACCTACGCTTCTTTATGATATGCTGTAATTGTAGGCAGTAAGAAATGTAAAATTAGTTATTACTTGAAAGTAACTGTCTGTATTTTATTTTATAGTTTGTACTTACGTTTTGTTATTAACAGCTCTATCATTATCGAAGAACCGTAAATAATAGTAAAATTTTGATTTTAGTATAAATGGTGTTGTAATCAAGCTTAAATTTTATTTAATTTGATTATAACAATAATCAATAAGTATATATATAATAGTATATATATAATATCCAATAATAAATGGAAGGTACCTGATTCATACACGATTATTTTATTTTTAACGTAATGGGGATTAATGAACTTTTTAGTTCACTAATCCCCATTTCTTCTTATTCGTTTCGCTCTTGTCAGAGCGGTCGTGGTCTTCATGAGGGAGGGTCGGGGGCTGCAGTTGCCCGTCTAATGATGTCTCGCCATCTGGTCCGGTTCGCAGCATTTCTGGCACATTCATTTAATGGACTGCCCAGAGCAGATTTAATCTGGTCAGTCCATCGCATGGGTGATCTGCCACGTGGTCTCGTGCCTTCCACCTTTCCATTACATCCCCATTACACGCTCCAATTTGTGTTAACGGGGATTTGTGAACAAAAAGTTCACTTATCCCCGTTGACGGGGATTGTCAACGGGGAAAAGTGGAATAAGCCAAGAAAAGCACTATACCTTTTCTTTTCCTGGGTGTTCGTAAGAGGTGCCTAAGGGTATTGGGGCTTTTAAGTGATTTTTGGGCGATGTGGTTGGAGACCCATTACCGACAAATTATATTGTACAATATTTTCCCTGCTCAACTTACAAAAGTGGCTAAGGTATTTCTTAATCTTAAGTTCTTGCTACCCCTTGGAGGTATTTAAAGCCGTAAGTATATGTACATTAACATGATTTACAACTTTTCATGAAACTTTTCATGAAACTTTTCTTCTTCACTGAGAACCTCCGGCTTGTAAGGCAATATACCTACAGATGTATTATGAATACTTTGGCGTCCTTATTTTGCTTAATTGGGCCTCAAGTGCGTTTTAGACACTTTGACATCTATCCACTATCAAAAATAAATAACAATAAAATGAAATCAAATATCACTTATGTTTAACTAATGTTGAATTAAAAAATCTTACTAGCCTACACCAATTAGTCTTTCCTTAAGACATATGTGTGGTTATTTATGATGGTTTATAACGTTGAGGAAAAACATCGTGAGGAAATCCGTATATTCGAACAAAACTGCGATAGGCCTGCCCCCTATCACGTGAGTACACTGTCCAAGCAAAACATGGGTAATTCGAACACCAGGTGACAATGTCACGTGATGTTCAGAAGTGTTAGTACCTCAGCCAACCCCTTCTCGGAACGTTCACGACGACGTTCAATTCTGAATTGAGTAAAAAATCTTTAAAATATGGTTTTCCTCTGCATATTTGAAGTTAAACTATTGCTTTTATTATATTGTAGTTGACTGTACTTAATAATAATAAAATAGGCAAACAAAATATTTAAAAGTAACGTATTATGTGACCTATGCAATTATGCACCTCTATCAGGGAGGATAATTCTTAAATACTTAAAAATCGACCCTTGGTGAGATTTTTGAAAGAAGCCGAAGATACACGTAGGCATATCTAGTACTTAGATCATTTAACAGATTGTTAAATGTTAAGATCTAGTAGTAGGTGGGTTAGGTATACCAGCAAACACGATATCAGACATAGCACGAGCGAACACACATTTCATGGGTGGTGGTAATACACCACATGATACAAAAATAACGGTAGCGAGTAAAAGTGTAGTGAACTATGCTATGCTAATCTAAGTTAGCTTATTAAAATACGTACGTTTATTAGTAGCTGTAATTTTTGTACCATGTCGTGTAACACTTAAAACCTGAGTCGTGCCTACACCAATGTGTCTTTTCTAAATTCATATTTGGTCATAAATAAAAGATGTTATTAAAGGAAAGAAAAATTTCGACACTGGCGGGGTTCGAACCCGCGACCTTCGGGTATACGCCCCCGTCGCTCTGCCAACTGAGCTACAGTGTCAGTTGGCATCCAGCGCGAAATTTCTCTATCCTTGTTTCTTTTTTACACGTTCAAGTAGTGTTTGCGTTTCCTACCTCCGAATTTTAACTAATTCGGACGGCGTATACCCGAAGGTCGCGGGTTCGAACCCCGCCAGTGTCGAAATTTTTCTTTCCTTTAATAACATCTTTTATTTATGAGTAATAATCCCCACATGAGGAATTCATGTCAAAAAACATTAAATTCATATTTGGTGTTCATTTATCGAGGTAGGTAACAGTTACGAAAAACATCGTCAGAAGACCCACATTGCGGATATGTGAAACTGTTTTGGTTCTGTGTTCGCCGTGTAGTGCCGGCTTAGAATGTCACCATCCCTTTCTACCCACGGGTGTCGTAAGAGGCGACTAAGGATATAGGGCTTTTTTAAGTTATTTTTGGGCGTTGCGGTTGGGGACCCACCAATGATACTTTATTTCTACCATCTCGCTTATCCCCTATCAACTTCCAAATGTGGCTGAGAAGTTCCTAGCTCTGGCTACATCTTTTTGGGATTTGTGGCCGTGAGTATATGTATGTATGTTTGTACAAAGCTCTCTACAAGTAGGCTTGGCCTGTATGATGTAAATTCTGAACATAAAGTGGGGATTCTGAACAGCATATAACAAATTCCACATTAGGTGTTCAGAGTAGCCACGTGATAGGAGGCTAGTTCATTGCCGCCCCGGTATGTACGAACACGCTGTAATGTGAAAATTGTTATCTTCCTCACGATTTTATTCAGATATCTATCACCGGTAGACTGGTAGCTATCCATTTTGTTGACATAGTACAACGCCAGTTTAATCATCAATACCTGCCCCTTCTGCCTAATCCAATGGAAATAAATTGCTTGAGTAAAAGTTTGCAGACGTGTTCAAGCTCAGCAAGCTTAACTTGACATTACCAACATGTGTTTATGCCCAAAAACTATATTAAAAATGCCCATTTTGACGTGTCCTCGTGTGGACCTCCTTTGCGTGCCTAAGTAAAAGAAGTTAATAAAGGAATGATAGAGTGATAGAGACGTAAATGTGTGTTCTCTTTTATTCTTTTAACCAACATAGATAGATAGAGATAGAGAACACAACGGCACCTTTTTTGGTTCTGCTGGGTATAGGATTAAATTAACAACCAAACAATTGATCCTATATACGTATCTGGAGACTTGGTATGAACGTAAAGGGAACGTACCATAGAGATATAATGGAACGTACGTATTGCCCTTTATACGCTTGGTGTAAGCTTGCACAACGCATACATGCAAAACATGAGACTTCTGTTGACATATCCGTAGTTTTTTTCATGTTTTTTTTAATGGGTTGGTTTCTGCTGGCCCTGTGGCCTGTGCGGCTTCACCGTGACTTTATGTGTGCCGGGCAGCTGAGGGCTGCCCTGGCGGGGCAAAGGAAGTACCTCAGCTGAATTGGATAGTATTTTCATGATCTTATCACTATTACACGTTTGTTATCTTGCCACTTTTTATACTCGGAAGCGAAGAGTGACCACACGGATTTATTATTGTCATGCTCATTTCTGAGATCATTGGTTCTGTTCAGTATTTATTCGATATTTGATAGGGCTTTTTATTTTATTGAATATGATTTGGTTGTAGGATGTTCCCGTGACGATGATTAACACAAACGCATCACGAAAACCAAGTCTGGATGATCTAGACTTTTCCAATAAGGACAATATTCTACCAGATCTAGATAAAGTGAGGTACGCCATGCTACTTTACTTATTTTAAGAATGTAGAGTAGTGTAGAAGGTTGGAATTGTCACGAGTTCCCAAGCGTGTCAGTTAAGGGATTCAGTCTCCTTAAATGTCGCGGGATCCCGGTGTACGTAATCCCGGGATCCCCGACATTTAAGAATTTGAAATCCCAGGAATGAATCCACCAGTGTCAGTGTATCTTGAGGTAGAGTTTTTTTTCCGCCTGATCGCTAGGGTTTGACACTAGGAAGAGAGATGATATACCACTAAAAGTAATCACCTTTGACATTCACATAGCAAATACTGCTGAACGGGAAACTGCTGAATGCAATTACTAAAACGGTGTTACATTGTGGAACGTGTTAAACTACTGGGTGTTTTAATATCTCGACTTTAAGAAAATATCTCCTTCAAATACAATAATAAATCATCTCAAGTTAAACAATTTACCTACTCAAGTCAATCCATTTATTACTAATATTATACACATATCAAGTTATCCCCAAACTAAGTAAGACTTGTATTATGGCATATTAACTCAACGATATTTTAAATATTATATAATACACATATGAATAACACCCAAGACTAAGAAACAATCATTCATGCTCATCACGCAAATGTTGCTCTCAGCGGTGGGTGATCGAACCCGCAACCTTCGGACCGAGAAGCTTATAATACCTTGGCGTTCACTAGTAAGAGCAGCATGTGCATTTAAATACGTGTCCGAATGTCATGATATTAAAACGTTGCAATCCGGTATGCAAAGTTTTACAAAAGTGGTGCTGATTACGAAACCATTTCGAGATATTATGTTTTTAAAACATATTCTCTTGAAATTAAATCAAACAAAGCTAAGGTAACCGTTATTTCATCCAAAAACTGTAACAGTGTTAACCTTCAGTGTTATTTCAAAGACATTTGTTTTTGCAGTTTTTTAATAAAATATCGGAAATAATAGGTTTCTTTAGTATAATATCGTAATAATTTCATTTGAGATCACAAATTCGTGAAATGTTTTGCAATTAGCAAAATAATTGTCAAACATGTGATATTTTCGATTGATGACGACGTCATTAAGTACAAAGTTGAACAATCTTTAAAAAATCATAACTTTACAATTACTCATTTTAAATGAAAAATATTCAAATTAGTTTTTTATTTTCGTGTTTGCTATCGAATAAAAATATTTAATTAATTACAAAAAAAAACTTTGCATACCGAATTGAGTACTTCTACCGAGAGCAGGTGTCATAAATTCTCACACTTCGTGGTAATAAGTATTTTGGCGACATCATAAAAATGGATAATATGGTTTGTATTTACTTCACCAGGTCTTCAAGTCCGATCCATAATAGCAAGCGGCGAAGTTCGCGCTCTCCCAAGAAATACAGACGATCTAAGTACGTAGTAAATTATGACGAATACATCTTACATGTAGTTATAGCTTTAATCTAATAAGCGGTTGGACATAGCTTTCGAATCAAATACATATTATGCCGCGTAGTGCCGGCTTAGAATGTCACTACCCCTTTCTACCCACGGGTGTCGTAAGAGGCGACAAGTGTATGGGGCGTTTTTAAGTGGTTTTTGGGCGATGCGGTTGGAGACCCATCACCAACAATACATTGTTACTAACATAATTTCTACCATCTTGTCCCCTATCTACTTCCAAATATGGCTGGAGGAGTTTCTAGCTCTGAAGCTCTGGCTACCCCATTTTGGGATTTATTGCCGTAATGATTTACGTATATGTATACATTATCTACTTTTGCACAAGAGAAAGCAGGAAAAATATTTAAAATTAATGACCATTGGTGATGGATAATACGATCCGATCATATAGCACTAGGTAACTAAAAGTATATAAGTAGTTCATATATAATTTCATTCGCATCCATCATTTAGTTTCCCATATTATGTTTGTAATATCAAAGTTGAAATGTGACAGTTTATGAATCGTGATGTTCAGATCAGAAGTACTAGTACCCATAGATGTACTAATTAGTACATCTATGACTAGTACCACTGTAATTTAATCCGAAAGTAATTTTAGTGCATATCTAACAGCACACAGACATAAAAGAGTTTGGTTTTTGATGTTGCGGCATGACTGGCATTTATTAAAGCATAAGTCAGAAAACATGTGAAAAAGTCTGTATTCGGAAACAGTTAAAGTAACTGTGTCTAATAACCAAGATTTTATTTTTAGAGGCAGTACATCACTTGCTTATAAAGCTCGGATCGTGTCCAGCCCAAGATCTTTGTCTCCCAATCAGGTATCTTTAAAATTGTGTCATTATGATTATATAAAAGTAGGAATACTAAACTGTATACTTTATTCAAGATAACTTACCTTGTATCAGAATCAATCTTTATAAGTGACTAGTGGTCCGCCCCAGCTTCGTACGGATGGTGTTAAATATTTTTATTGCTTACCCTCTACGATATTTAGCGTGATTATATATAATATATATCCTACATCCTTCTCCTGGTTCCTAGCTACCTCTCCAACAATTTTTAGGCAAATCGGTTCATCTGTTCTCGAGTAATAAACAGTGTAACTAATGCTACCACTTTCTTGTATATATATATAAAGGTGTCTCAGTAAGAGTGCACTTTTTAAAATTAAAATATTCCTTTTCTCATGCAAGTGGCAACTCTGAAATTTAACAGCTGTGCCATCTGTTTATTCGGATTACTAAAATAGGGGCGATTTTTTGAAAAAACTATGCGTTATAATTGTCAAAGCTCGTTACAAAAATAGGGAAAGTTACACTGAAACCGCTCGCAATCTTTGCAAACACCTAATGCATCAACATTCCGAAAACTGGTAAAAAAATTTGAAGAAACTGGGTCGATTATGGATGATGAGAATCCATTGCCTCAACGTACAGGTCAGTCTTTTAAAAAAATTGCTGCTGTAAACGAGTGTCGCTGAAAACCTGAAAACAACAATTCGGCGTCGTTCTCAATAATTTCAAATTTTACGAAGAACTATGCAGGGAATTTTAACTAAAGACCTCCACCTTCATGCGTACAAGACTCCGCTAAATCAGAAGCTCTGCTGATTAACCACGGAAAAGCCGGCAAATCGTTCTCACAAAATTTTGATGTCAACTGGCCACTAAAATGGTGGGAATTTGACGACGTGCAATTTATTTTTTTTGGGTTTTTTTGAAATCAGGAGTGTATGCGAATAAACCCGAAACAATACTGAGCTCAAATCGGAAATCCTACGCGTTATCTGAGAGATACAGCAACATCTCTGTGCAAAAGTCATGGAAAACTTCATGAAAAGAGTAATGGCCTGTCATCGGAGCCGTGGCGGTCATTTGCCAGATATGTTATGCCAAACTAAATCGGAACATGTCTTCTTTCCCAAAGATTGACAAATATGACAACTCTGTACGAATCTTACTTGTTTTTTATTTTAAAATGAAAAAGTGCACTCTTACTGAGACACCCACCATGGGTGACATGCACTCTTACCACACACCATATATATAGATTAATTGACAATACAAGGTAGTGCACTAAGCGTAAGGTCCTCATTTTGATTAGTTCTTGTCTCGCAGGACACCCACGTGGTTGCGGAAAAAGAATCTGAAGATGTCTATGCCATGTTAGAAAATGTGCTGAAGAAGGAGAAAAAGAAGTTAGTATTTATATGATTTTTGTGAGAAGCCGATGAGCTGTGTATGGTCATCCAAGATATTTCTTCTAAATATCTTACCTAAGGTAGTTGACTATACATGTAATCGAAGTATCATCCTTTGCGATAGTAGATGCCCGGAAATCCAGATAGGAGAACATTCTTTTTTTATTTGTAAGTAGTAGTAACAATTGTTAACAATAAAAAGTAAAGTTCACTATGGAGTGCTATAGACCAAAGTAGAATTATTATCAGAAAACCCATGAGATCTGAGAATCACCCTTCAATAAATGTTGCAGAGTAACTATTCGATATACCAACACAGGGTATAAAACACAAGATGATGATTCATTTAATTTAAATCTTTTTGTTCATGAAAACCTCATGTGGGGATTATTACTAATAAATAAAGGAAAAAAAAAATCGACACAGGCGGGATTCGAACCCGCGACCTCGGGTGTACGCCCCCGTCGTCGCTCTTGCCAATTGAGCTACCGTGTCAATGGCTGCCTGCGAGAAATTCCTCTATCCTTTATTTCTTTTACACGTTTTAGTAGTGTTTGCGTTTCCTACCTCCTTTTTCTTTCCTTTATTTATTAGTGATGATTCATTTGTTTGTAGACTTCTGGTTTAAGTATTATGGACTTACATAGAGGCACCCTACGTGTCACGATATTAAATAACATTAGTCGATTGCCGATCTTCAAAGTGCGAAGGATAAATGTATGTATGAAAAAGTGCAAACCTGAACGTAAATGAAGTGCCACAGACAGAATCATCTGACTGCTGTGATGGATATTTATAATGGTGTTTATTGCAGACAGCGGCATTCGAAGACGGCGGCGGAGTGTGTCGAGTGTGGCCGACATCACGAGCACCACCGCTGCCGACACAAGTGCCGCGACAGCCAGACTGTCCCTTGCGACCTGCCTGAACACCGGTAACATTGTAAACTTACAATAAAGTGTTACGTAGGTGCATCCCAGCTAATAAATACATTACATGTTTCGAGTAATCTTAACTAGGTACGGTATTACTTTGACGGTTCTAATTCCAAAACAATTTACATGTTACCAGCCATAGGTTTGGCCAGGTCAGAGCTTAGGAATAAGTGATCGTCCACTACGTTCGGAAATTATGTAACACATGATTATTATGAAATATTAGAAACGGATCGTTAAAGATACATTTTCCAAAGTTTCTAGCCACATTAACATTACTGCTAGTTTTCGCTTTTTTACAGATCTCGGAATGATGTCACCGTGCCAACCATAGACCAATCCCAACTTCTGGAGACTTTTTCTAAATTATTAACTCACTTACAAGACAAAAGTAGCAACATCAATGTGGTAAATAAACTGAATTATACAATTTATATATTCAGTTAATTTTTTTCAAATTAATATAACAATGTTTTTTTATTATTTAGCACCGCTCTCTCAGTCATAAATCCCTTCAGTGTGAAGTTCCATCAAAAGGAAGTCTCTATGATGATGATAAACATTGTATTCGTTCAAAAAGTCGTGCGCACTCCAGAGAAACAGTCGTAAGCCGGCGACCAAGCAACACTGCTCTAGCTCAAGCTGACAACTACAAAGATTACAAATATGGCTCTTCAAAAAAATACATGGAATCGGATGTACACGATAGAAGATATAGGGACAAATACGATAAATACTATGCGCCGATGCCATCAGCGAGCAAATCCTTTCACCGCGACTGCCCTTTCAAAGTGAAATCAGAATATATAAGGGATAAGGAAAGAGAGTACTGCGATAGAAGGGGTAGAGTTGAAAGGGAAACGAGTCACGACACATTAAAACGAAGAGGGGATACCAGTAAAGTTTGTGTCAATGATAGAACTTCTCGATTGGACGTCAAAGAAACTTGGCACGACGACGCAAATTGCCGGAGACCATATAAGTACGAACACTACAGAGATCGGAGATATTTTGAAGATAAAGAGCTTAGAGATAGAAAGTATGATGAAAGATACTGCAGAGAACGCTACTACAGCGAATTGGACAGCCATTGCCAGAAACATAGAGCGCAAGTTGACAGATACGACAGGAAGTCATTGTCCTCTCGAGATGAAGATTATAAGGACAGGTATTCCGAGAGAGAGCGAGATTCTGGAATGAGCATAGCCGACGGGGAAACTAGTACTATCAGTGGAAGAAGCAATTACATTAAAGTAGTCAAGGTTTGTTTATTTTATAAACATATATCGTAGAGTTAGTATCACATAACATGAAGGTACTTTCTACGGGGCTCATGCTTTTTTGGTGATATTTATTTCTTATATAAAATTTATCTGTAGCAGGAGATAGCGGAACAGAGAGAAGCCATGGACAAAATGATGAAACTGTGGAAGGATTTGATGAAATGTTTTAAGAATCTATCGGAGACGAAAAATCAAGAATCAAGTGGCTCAAATGTAAGTTATAATGCGAATGCATCGTGAACTAAAACTTTACTTTTGATGTAATCAATTTAGTTTCAATCAAGCATTTTTCACACCTAAGTTATTAGCATATGTCGGGGTTTTCGGTGCGGGAATGGTTGACATTAGCCAAAGAGTAGGTATTGTCTTAAAACAGAATGTAGGTATAAATAAGTAGGCCAGAGTGTTACTAAAGCAAAAAGAGCATTTGATGATGCAAATATAAGAAGCGACTTAATTTTCATTGCAAATTATTTAATGACTATCCCAAATGCAATTAAAAAACTACAGGGTGCAAGTCTGTCCATCAGCGATAGTCTAAAAATTGTTCATAAAACCTATCAAGATATTTCCAAATTAAACTTGAGCGTAAAAGTAAAACGTATTTTTAATAAACTGAAGTTCGTTTTAGAAAAGAATTCTGGCTATAGTAAACTAAAAACTATGAACGAATTATTACAAGGCAAAGAAATAGAACTGCGATCACCAACTTGGCGTGCAACAATAGATTCCTTCAAAAAATTTAAATATGCACCTATTACAACTGCCGATGAGGGAAGATCGTTCAGTACGTTGAAATGGATATTTACTGCAAGACGTCGCAGATTAACCGTTCCAAATATAGAAAAAATGTTAAAAGTTTATTCTGAACACCGTGACAACTACTAAAACTTCAAAGTTATATAAATATATATTTGTTTTGTTTTTTTTATTATTTAAAAGAGTGTATATTATGAGCTGTCGCATATACACTCGCATATATATGCAAACTGTCGCAGAGAGGTAGGTATTCATTAGGCATAATATGATACTTTTCAGACTAACCTATCTGTTTATCTCTACTCTTTCTTAAATCATTCCCGCACCGAAAACCCCGATGTATGGTTATTAGGTATTGTAGAACGTGTTTTAAACACCTTTTAGTCGAATTCGGAGTCCTAAATAACCACGCACAACTTTTCTTTAGTTGGTATATTTGAATATAAACATCTAAAACGTATCTTCAGGGTAAGGCGGTAGAAAAAGCGTATGACTCAGCGTCGGCGCAACTGCAGCTTTGGCGCGAATGTATGCAGCGGTATGAGACGGTCGCGAGAGACGTCGGCGATACGGACGCTAGACTTATGGTGAGAGTTACTATTTGCAATAACACTGTAACCCAGATAATGTTGGTCCACTGTGTCAACTCATGTAACTTTAAGTATAGTTTTCTCCGAAACTTATCATAGTATTTTTTCGTGAATATTGAGAATGCATATATTTTAAATATTAGACTGGGAAGTCATCGGTCCGTCGTCAGTCAGAGAATTTGATAAAGATTGAAATTATTGTTAGCGTAGATTAAGGGATAATTTCTGAGTAGCTTATAATATTAATCGATCTCCAGGAGGAAATAAATCGTCAACGCGCTGAGATGAATGAAATGGCAAGTCTGTGGCAGGAGTGCCTGCAACGTTACCGGGATATGAACGATGAGTTTAACACGCTGAAGAAGCAGGTACGGGAACTTACCGCACAATTTTATTAGATTAGACCCCTGTTTTTAAGACATAATTTGTATGTTTGAAAGAATAGCATATTTTTTTAGTATCGCGTGAGAAGTTCGAGTTCTCACAAGATTTTCAGTCGCATACAGTGTTCACGTAATAGAGCCCAATCCTTTTACTTACATGAATACCCTCCTTTGGGAGCAAACATAATCCAATAATGGGGTTTCCCACAACTCGACTTAAAAAAGGTAGTAGTCCAAATGATTTCAAGATATAAAATCATATTGATTTGAATACGGTTACTCTTAGTGTCAATGTTTAAACAATATGAAGTGAGCACTTGTTCGCAGCTGTCGACGGCGAACAGCGCGGCGCCGCAGCCGGCGAGCGCGGAGGGGGAGGGGGTGCCCGCGCCGCTCTACCGCCCCGCGCACCACTACCCGCACCCGCCGGTGAGACAAACACTCCATATACTTCTCATCACTATATATTTCTATGTATGTATCAGAGTTGGGCGTAATTAATTACTTTTGCAATTTAATTAATAATTAAATAATATTAATTCAATTACAATTGTAATTAAATACAAGTAATTGCAATTACATGTAATTCCAATTAAACAGTAATTGTTAATTGAAATTACATATTAATTAGTAATTTCAATTACTCAATTACTATTATGTTATCAATATCATATAATTTTAGAGCAGATAAAACGCACTGCATATTTGATTTCATTTCCGTGTGTACGATCTATGATTAATTTACCAAAGTCACATAAATTATCCTACGAAATGCTCGAGATGAGAGTTGTATTAAAATCCAATTTAAAATGAAAGTTAATTTATATTTCTCTTAAATGTATATACCTATATGACCTATACTGATTTCGGAAATAAAGATAATTTAAATGATGAAAATGTTTTTCTTATTAAATAAAATTAATTGATAATTCGAAAAAGTAATTAATTATCAATTTCTATAATTATTATTTTAATTACTAAATTCATTTTATAATTGTAATTGTTAATTTAATTTTACAACTACTTTACTTTGTAATTGTAATTTGTAATTAAAATTTTGTTTTGTAATTGTAATTAGTAATTTGTAATTCAATTACTTTTTGCCCAACACTGGTATGTATGTATATATACATATATGTATCATTATAGTCTGTGCTTCTCATACGTGTCTAGGATATCATCTTTTCTTTGTTGTCAATCGGTATGCTTTGAGAAGATGCGCAGGAGACAAGGATGTCATATGTTGAATTTTAGTTCCTTCTACCTCTTTTTGAAACTGAGTTACGAAAATATTGTAAAGTACCGCATCGTTCAAAAATAACTTTAAATGCCCAAATACCCTACTACTGACACCCGCGGGAAGATGAAATAAGTTAGTGATATTCCACAGCATCATTAATGGTATTAACCACAGAACTAGAAATCCATAGTTACTGACTCGCTCGCTAATCTTGCTATTAATCGAGGATTTGCCAGATCAACAATTAATAGGCAACAATTCAAGCTTCTGCTATATCGTATACAAAAGTAATATTACCTAGTCCATTTTATAATTGTGACAAAGTAAAGTCTGTAGACCTCTCTCAATAGCGAGTTTAAGCAAGTCCAAGAATAGTTGCTTTTTACTTACTTATACTCACGCCCATTATTCCCATTGGGCTAGGCAGAGACTATCGATCGCCACTTAGCACGATCTTGACAAATCTCTCTTGCTTCCCTCACATTCATTATTCTTCTCATATATGCTCTTTTATTCTTCTCACTTTGGACCTCCGCCATTATGATAACGTTTTCGATGCCCTCCTCTAATAACAATACCATCCACATTGGCTCTATATATCTTTTTCGCTACTTTATTTTCAACCACCCTCACTTGATTTTTTTTCTATCTTGCATACAACATCATTTTTCACACCTAACTTTTAACTCTCTTAGTTGCTCGTTATGGTGGCGTCGCGTCCCGACAAATTTAAGACCCAAAGCTTTAGCCACAATCTCTTTGCGTTAATCTCGCCTTTCCCCGCAGCCGTCCCCCGTCCCGCCCATCCGCAACCACGCGTCGTCCCCGTCCCCGCCGTGGCGCTGGTGGGGGGACGAGCGCCCGCCGCGCCGCCAGGCCTCGCTGGACTCGCGCGGCTCCCGAGAACGACGACATCGGCATAGGGAGAAGGAGCATCATGGTACGGTATACACCTATTTAATATTAGTATATTGATCGCTTGACTCGTACCGCCCCGATATTGGCTGCGGGAGAAGGTATCATGGTATGAACAGGCATCATGGTAGGATGTTTGTAATTTAATGTTGTAAGATTGTCATACTAGACAGTGGCGGATCCATCATAAAGAAATAATCATTGTTCGCGGGACCACCAACTTGGACAAGACATTGTTGAAAGTTGATTTGCTTTTTGAAACCATAACTGCTATACTAAATGCAATTGCTTATTTTTTCTTTGTTATGTAAGTTAAGTCAATAAGGTTTTAAAAGTTATTTCTCTAAAATTTGCTATAATTAATTTTTATTGTCTCTTATTGGTTGAAGATATGTTTAACAAGACTGCACAGAAGAATCACATGGTTTAATTTGACACATATTTTCCCAATTTTGATGTATTGGTTGGTGGTTCTAAAGGTTTGGTTATTTCTAAAACTCTGACATTTCCATAATTTTAGATGAGCCAAGACCCAGATACAAAGAAAAGACATCAAAACCAAATGCATCCCGCTCTGAACATAGACACAGGAAAAGATGAAGATAGACTTTGATAAGAATAATGAAAATTGGAAAGTGTTTTTATTAATTGGTATTAATTGCTAATAAGAAAAAAATCTGTTTTGTAGTTGAATTTATATAATTTTTATCTTTGGTATTGGTATACAAGTTTTATGGCATTCAGAAGTATATATTTATTATTGTACTTTTGTTTTTATTCTTGCTTTAATCCTACCAATATTTCACTTTTAGCCCATAACTTCTTGGCTAGGTCAATATTGTGACTAGTTTTTGAGGAAGATGCTATGTTACAGTCTGAAAAGTACTCTCCACTAATATCTTGTAGCTCTGGGTCTACTGCTAGCTGAATGGTAGTCTGTGCTCCTTCCAATGGAGATTTGAAAAGGAGTCCCATTAAAAACCTGTATATTCTAGGTTGGTTACGGAATATCTCAGTGTTAACTGCACCGGGATGCAAGCAATTAGCAGTAACTCCAGTCCCAGCCAATCTACGAGCCAGTTCTTTGGTGAACAAGATATTAGCTAATTTACTATTAGAGTATACTCTTGAATGCTCTAAAGAACTGCTGGCTGGTTTGTCAATCTTGTCAATATCTATTTTGCCTAAATAGTGCATTATTGATGAGACATTGATAATGCGACTTGGTGCTGAGTCAATCAGCAGTGGGAGCATCAGAGTTGTCAAACAAAATGGAGCAAAATGGTTAACTTGCATTTCTATGGGAAGGTTGTCTTTGGTGAGTGAGTTGTCTAGTTTGCCAGTTCCAGCATTGTTGATGAGCATGTGCACTTTACTCTGACTTTCTTTAATATTTTTCACAAATTCTCGAACTGATTGTAATGAAGACAAATCTAGCTGCTGGAAGATGATTTTATCAATCCCAGTTTCTCGTATGATTCGTCGCACTGCTTCTTGTCCTTTTGTTTCATCTCTACATCCAATTATTACTTTAGCTCCTTTTTTTACTAAATCCTTAGCAGTTTCATATCCAATACCGGTGTTGGCTCCAGTAATCACCACAACTTTATCTTTAAGATCTGCATTGCTAGAGCACATTCCGCAAGTTTGGGAGAAGTATATTTTCAGAACAATGAAAAATAGTATTAAATACAGGATCCACATTTTCACTACTTCGAAACTCCAATCTCTTTACCACAGAGGATTCGTATAATAAATGCAAATGGTCATATGGAAAACACTCTTTTATATGCAAATAATATACAAATCATAAAGATAACGATGATTAATTACATTGATTAAATAAATTGCTTTAGGTTAGATAGAAAATGTATTATTTGTTTATTATTGTTCAACCGTATTTGTTTTTTTGTTAGGTTAGTTAAAGCACTGTTCCACACGGTTATATAGCGACTAGCTGACCCCACAGACTTCGTACTGTCAAAAGTGTAGACTTTCACGTCGTCAAACTGAAATATTTAACTGAACTGTTGAGGGTCTCTGTTATGCGATGAGAAAAAAGGTGTTTTTCATAGTGTCCTCACAATTTTTTCACTTTATAAATTTTAAGTTTATAAGTAAAGTAGTTTCGGCTGAGCATTGATTCTTAGTCTGTTTAACCATTTTTTAAGAAAATTTATTGATCTCTTAATTTTTCTGGGATAAAAAGTGTCCTATTGTGTTAATTGGGATCATTATCGGGCTTCCTGTAAATTTTATTTTAAATACGTTTTGTGAATTAGTCTTAATTTAGCTACAAACACACAAACATCTAAACTTTCACATTTATAATATTAATAGGATAAGGCTTAAACATAAGCTTCTCGCGCAGGTGACCTCGCTCGACGGCCAGGCAGCGCAGCGTCTTGTCTTGCGCTTCATGCACGTGTGTAAATTTTGTTACGGAGTAATTTAAAAATTGTATTATCTTCTAAGATGTTTATTTAAATTAAGTGATGTCAAGGACAATTTTGTTCTCAATTAAATACTCTTAATCAACAACATATTTATTTGGATAAAGATTAATATTATGTTGATAAAACATTATGGCAATTATGCATTAAATTCGACCAAATTTATTTACCAAAAAAATGGTTATAGTAAGTGAAACTTAAAAGTTAGACATATACTGTCGCGGGCATTTTTTTAGATCATTTAAAGAGAAATAATTCTTTAATACATTTTTTTTGGGTGACTTAAACCGTTTACGCAGCGCACACAACGGAATCCTTAGTTAGAATAATTATCCCCGTTTTTGCAACATTATTCGCTGATAGTTTGCTCCTGTTGGTCGCAGCGTGAGCGTCGATATATAGCCTAAAACCTTCCTCAATAAATGGAATATCCAACACAAAAAGAATTTTTCAATTTGATTGGGTAGTTCCTGAGATCCTAGCGTTCAAACAAACAAACTCTTCTGCTTTATAATATTAGTATAGATGGGCAATTTTGGGCTGGCAACTCAGATTTTTGAACTGAACTGAACTTGTTGAGAACAAGGAACATCTTATATTATATAGCCAGATTTTTAGGGGCATGCTCCGCTGACTGTTACATTACACCGCCACAGACCACCCCCAATAGACTCCGCCGCATACAGTATATATTTGTATGAATCCAAACTGGCAACTCTTGGAGGAAAGCACGGGTAGCGGGGAACAACGCACAACGCCTGTGATTGGCTCTTCCAAGGTCGCTTTATACTTGAACTTTTTAATAGTGATGGGACACATTTGAGAAATGATATTGATAAATTAGTTCGTAAGGAAAGAATAATAGATTATAACATTCATATTTTTATTGAAAAGAAAGAAAGAAATGGAAATACATATACATGGGCCGGTAAACAAAACCGGTGTCGTTGAAACGATGAGTAGTTCAATCTATTTGGCTTTCATCTCGGGTAATTTAGAAAAACTCAAATATAAACGAAATTGGCTTATTCCGTTTATCCACCCTAAAAAATCCTCCCTAAGGCGGATATTCGGAAACGCGTGTCCGTCTATCCACCCTGAACGGGGTGGATATCCGGAATGCATATAATATGGTTCTTCCGATTTTCTACCCTGCCTACGTACAGTCATTTACAGAAAAAAGACTATAAGTTTGTAAGATATTTTTATTCAAAATGTAAGTAAGAAAGTAGGTATGATTATCTTAAGTATTTTAATGTTCACGATGTTCCTTGGACCCATTTTGTGTTGTGTATGTTTCTGTAAATTACTGTACTTGGGGTAAAAAATCGGAAGAACCATATAATATGCATTCCGGATATCCACCCCGTTCAGGGTGGATAGACGGACACGCGTTTCCGAATATCCGCCTTAGGGAGGATTTTTTAGGGTGGATAAACGGAATAAGCCACGAAATTCTATCAGAGCAAGATTTGAAATATTTAGATACTTGCTGGTACCCGCGACTTCGTCTGCGTCCTTTTAATTTTGATGTTAGGTTTTGCAAAAAGATTAAATAAAACAAATAAATAAATATATACAAAAAAAAAAAACTTTATTTGGTAAACACACAAAATTATATACAGTAATTAACATTTAAATACAATCTTAAACTATTAGTTTTAAATATATTTATTTATTTATTTATTTACTTATATTGTACAACATCACAGAAGACTAATTCGTTATACAAATTAAACTAACACTAATAAAATAAGAACATAAAACATAAATGATAAACTCTTAAAAAGTAACCAAAACATATAGAAAAACATCCAACATAACTTATCTTGGATGTACTTGTACTTATCCATTTCTAATTGTAGCAAATAATTCTTAATGTGACCTTGGTAAATTCACCCAAACCACAACTGTACAAATCTACTAATTCATTTACTTTATTAAGCACTTTTAAGGCTCTGGTCATAGGCGCCTGCGCTAACAGGTTGGTTCTGGCCTGCGGTATGCTGAATAGCCGGCCCGCTCGTCGCCGCAGCCCCCGCGTGCCCTCACTCGGCACCACCAGGCTTATGTTTTCTAGAATCGCCGGGTTTATCAGCCAGCCCCTCAGTATTTTAAAAAGGGTAACTGCTAAGGTTAGGTCTCTACTAGCCGATAGAGTTGTATACCCTACCATCCCAGCAACAAATAAGCTCGGACATAATAAAGGATATCCGGGATACACTCCATATAATTTAAAGAAGAAAAACCGAAGAAATTTGTTTTGTATTTTCTCCAGCATCAAACTATATTTAGTTTCATGCGGAGCCCATATGATTGCGTTGCATTCTAATTTACTCCGCACTAACGCGTTGTACAATGCCTTCACAGCACTTATTTCTGTGAAACCATGGCACCTACGGAGTACAAAACCTAAAATTTTGAACGCACTCTTGCATATGTCCACAATGTGATCACGAAATGACAAATCCGATGAGATCCGCACTCCCAGATCCCGCACGGAAGTAACCTGCTGCAGCGCGGCGCCTCCGGCCAGTGTGTACTGGCGCTGCCGCGGGGTACGCGCGCGGCTGAAGGAGATCTGCATGCACTTCGATGCGTTGAACTGGAGCTTGTTGTCGCGGCTCCATTGGACCACCCTATCTATATCCTCCTGTAGCCGATGACAATCACCCTCGTCACCGATTCGCAACAACAGTTTGAGATCGTCCGCAAACAACAGGCATGTGGCGTCCCGTACGATGTTTGGAAGATCATTGATCATAATTAGAAACTCTAGCGGGCCCAGGTTGCTACCCTGACTTACTCCTGAATACGTGCAATATGGTTCCGAGTAACTGCTGCCAAATTGCACGTACTGTTTCCGATTATCAAGGTAGCTACTGAAGAAAGTAAGTGAATGCGGGGTACATCCGATGGCCGCAAGCTTATTTAAGAGTACATCATTATCTACGGTATCAAAAGCTTTCCTAAAGTCAAAATAAGCGGCATCGACTTGCACCCCTGCATCCACTGAAGGAGTGACGTAAGACATAAAGTGAAGAAGGTTACTCGAGGTACTGTGGTTCGGTCTGAAACCATGTTGAGATTCTGAAATATGACTTTTAACTTCACTATGTATAGTTTTTTGCAGCGCCGATTCATAGACCTTCGCAAACACCGAGAGAACAGCCACAAGCCTATATCCACCGACGTCCGATCCCACCCTGCCCTTAGGTACCGGAATAACGCGGGTAATTTTCCATAACTCAGGGTACACAGCTGTTATCAATGAGCAGTTATAAATGTGATGAAGGGGTCCCACAAAAGCCTCGCGGCAATCTTTTAATACGTATGGAGGCACGCCGTCGGGGCCGGCGGAGGGCTTGGCCTGCAGGCGCGTGAGGGCGGCGGCCACTTCGGCGCGGGACAGCGCGGCTAGGTGCACATGTGCCACCGCCCCCGCGCCCGCCGCGCATTCCGCCCGCCCCGCCGCCGCTGCATCCAGTTGAGCTCGAGTTCCGCTGTATACGGAGTGGAAGTAACTTGCGAATTCAGTAGCGCCTTCTTCTTCAGTTAAATCAACTCCGTCCCGTTGAATAATTACCTTATTTACATGTGACTTTTTAGATTTTATAAGATTCCAAAATGACTTGGGATCCTTAGAAAGTTGGTGTTGTATCCTTTTGTGATAGGCGCTTTCAGCCATTATGATATTAGCTTTAACATTAGATCTGAGCTCAGAAAAACATTCGTAATCACATTGTAGACCTGTGGATTTGTACCGCTTATGCAAGCGTGCTTTCAATTGAATGTCGCGAATTAAGTCCGCTGTATACCATTCAGGATATTGATATCGTGATTATATTGGCTTCCGCACTTTTCTGGGAACGCAATCATCGATTACCTGTCTTATAGCTTTATAAAATATATCTAAGGCTTTGTTACAATCAGATTCTAAATAAAGTGAACTCCAATCAATTTGGCCAAATTGGTATAGAGCGATGGGAAATCTGCCTTACCAAAATTCCACTGCTGAGCGATCCCGGTATCAAAGAACCTATCCGGAGCGGGCGGGGCCGGCACGGGGGGCGCGGGGGCGGCAGCGCGGCGCGGGGGACACCACTCCACCAACAGCGGCGGGTGGTACGCATCTACCTTGACCAGAGCCTCATCGAGTAGCGTTACAGTCACATTGTCTTTATTGCATATTTTCTTGTTTGTGAGAACTAAATCTAAGAAACTATTGTCTTTATTCGGTACAGTGTTGATTTGGGTGAATTCGCAGAACGTTAAAACATACTCATAGTGGTTTTTTACATTAGCAGAGCAAGAATTAAAATTAAAATCACCTGTTATAATAATCCTATTCTTTTTATATTTTGTACACAAGAATTCTAAGATACTAAATAAATTTAAATAATCATAGTCATGAGATCCCGGCGGAATATATACAACACCTAGTATAAATAACAGTCTACCATGTAAATAGAGTCCTGCACACACTATCTCGAAGGCGGCGGCGTCAACAACGACGTGCGCTGGCAGCGCGACACGGCGCAGCTGCAGGCGCGGGCCGGCCGCCAGTAGCGCGCCGCCCTGCTTGCGCCCGTCCGCGCGGTCGCAGCGCAGCACAGAGTAGCCCGCCGGCACCAGCTCGCCGTCGAATATGGAGTCATTGCAGCCCGTCTCGGTGATGGCGAACACCTCCGCATTTGCTACCAAGAGACTGTTCTGTAACTCGTCCATCTTGGTCCGCAGTCCTCTGACATTTTGATAGCAAATACTCAAGCTTTTACGATCTTTTTGTTTCTTCGTTACGAAATATAGAGGGGCGAAACCAGGTCCACTCGCTATATTCAACATCTAGTGGCCATATTTTAGGATCAGTCAGTTGCTCGAATTTTCTCTCTGGGACACCAACCTTGAAAGAGGCGTATTGTCGAGCTACCTTTGGCTGTAGTTTAACCACATCTACGTCGGTGTCGCTTCCTAAGACCTCTATAAGGAATTCCTTCATGTTCTCCTCCGTTATATTTTTTTGCAGTCTCCATACATGTAAGAATTTCTTTCTCTCAACTGCTTTCAAAACAGCCGAGCTATTTTGCCCCCTGTTTATTGTGTTTCGCCTAGTATTTCTCTTAACTTCTGCCCAGGCACTCCCTTGTTGCTCACTCTGTCCATTTTGCCCATCTGCTACGATCGTGGCATAGCTCAGTACCGGCTGCAGGGACGCCGCTGGGTTCACGGGGGGCGCGAGGGGCGCGGAGAGCTCAACTATCACAGAGGGCACTAGAGGGGCGGAGGGTCTAACTGATGCGGTCTCAGAGAGCGCTACCGGCGCGGTTGGCGCCGCGGGCAGAGCCTGTGGCCCGGCCGAAGCCACGCCGCCGCCGTCACCGCTACCGCCGCCACCGCTCGATACCTCCGCATGTTCCACAGATGCTTTCTTGGTTGCCTTTCCTCTTTTAGAGCTGGTCGATGATGTTGATGCTACAGTAACTTGCCCACTTGGGGCGGGGCAGTTCTTTGTGTTATTTGTTTCTATATTCTTTTCTATCATATATTTTATTTCGGAGGATAGTTTTTGGTTTTCCATTCTTAATTCTGCTATTACCTTTAATAATCCTTGTTTCATTTTTCCTTGTTCCTCCGATATAATGCTCATTGTTTGTTTAAATTCTTCTTTTAATTCCTTTTTTATTCGTATCAAACATTTTTCTAATATTTTATCTATGTCAGTTATCAAAGTGCCCCGGTCAGATGGATTGGTTTCCTGGTCTGAGTCTTTGATGGTGCAGACAGGTTGTGACTGCTTAGTCCTTAGAGTCACATTGTTCTTTCCCTCCTCTGACCTAAGAGCCTGCTTTGGAGGAGAGGCCATTTTTTCCTGGCGAACTGGCGTATTTATGTTGCCCATTTTTGGTTTTTTACTGTAACAGGTATCACAAATCCACGCTTTTTTGTGCTCACTCGTCATTGTATTACGATAACGTTGAAAAGAGACATTAGCACAATCCAAATCGTACTTTTCATTACAGGTCGAACATGTTAGGTATGTTCTTCCTGGTATTGCTTTCAAACAACCTGCACAACAATTATCAATGATATCCATTTTCAAAACGAGTGATGCCCTCTATGCTCCCAACTCAGTACCACTACTGTTTCCTCGATGCGATGTGAGTGGTACTGATCGACCAAATTCAAATTGGTAACGGTAATATCCTGTAGATGGTGTTGTTTTGTCGATCGAAAATAAATAAATACTAAAAACACTTATTTCATTAATGAATTAACGGAATATAATTATTAAATCAGTTTATAGCACTTTATTTAGTAGTTTAAAAGGAAATTTACTTTAATTCACGACTGAACATACACCTATAGGGTATTATTTTTTAATTGTATTCAGAGTAACGGTCACTTGAAATTTTACGATTATAGTCACAATACGGCACTAATTCACCAGATAACACTTGCACATAACTATTGTACTTTTTGCTAACTAATTATAGTGAGATACTGGTCCAAAACTACTTGTTTACTTTGAATTCGAAATAATAATGCAGAGCTCCATGTTGTAACATAGGATACTTTTTATCCCGGATTGTTATAGAACTATACAAAAGATAGAAATAATAATTAAACAATATAAAAAATATTTTCAAAATCACTGCTGCTGGGGGGAAGGGTTCCCAAGAGGCTGGCTGCATTGCCCCTTTGAACGGCTATACTTATTCTTTGGGCAAAGTATGTGCCAGCCCTAGGATACCCACTAGTTTCAACTAGGCGCGTCATGTCCTGATGATGTCATTGAGGGCAGCATGTCGTGACAGACGTCCAGCGCTGCGACGACATGAAAGTCCATGGTGTCCTAGCTGTTCCACTAAAGCACCGCAGCGGCAGTGATGTTGTTCATTTAATTTTGCGCCCAACCTTAGACCTATGGCAATAGAAAAAGTGCCCCTGTCTAGCAACGTTCCTAGATTGCTAGAAGGCAACGCTTTCAACCAATGTCCCGATTCTGGCTCACAGCAAGCTAGGAGACGAGCTCGCTCCACCATGTCAAGAGCTGTATTGGTGAGATTTACTTGAACTTGACGGCAGAGTGGCTCATCCCAAAGCCTCTGAGAGGACAGAGTGGTAGGGACATTTGTGTTTGGACCGACCATATCCAACCACGCACTTTTTGCCTCTGACAGACCTGCGATCTCTGTCACACCCACCACTTTGTTAGTGATGCGCAAGAAGAGATCACAGATTCTAAAACCAGATGACAAAAAGGCAGGCAAGGCTATACTTGAAAGGCTGCGGATGCCGATGCCACCATGACGAATGGGGAGAGTGGCCTGGATCCAGCAGCGATCGCTAAATGGTATATTAAAATTTTTTGAGAATGAATCTTTGATCAAATTATCAATATCCGAAAGTACTGAGATTTGCCTCCATAATCCAGAACATCTCAGTATATATGTAAATTTTGGTACAAAAAGGCAATATTTTATAAGAGTATATGCAACATGTGGGTTTAATTGTTCTAAAAGGGTAGATGATTCAAGAAATTTTGTTTTTTTTTTCAGATATAAAGCTAGGAATAGAATCATCTAAAACTGGGGCACCTAAGAGACGAAGCGATTCCTTATTAATAATTTTGATGCCTGGAGCTAAAGTGTTAAATTTTGTTTTCAAATCTGCCACGCTTTCATCATTTAAATTTGGGCCAAAGTATACTTCACATTTATCAAAATTTAGTTCCAATCCAATTTTTCGAAAGTTTTTTATAATACTTGTCAAATCATTTAAAACTTCGGAAGCCTCACCTCCAATGGTGCCATCATCTAGGTACCACACATTGAACTTGGAGGCTAAACATTATGCTAGAAAAAGACGTAATGACAATCAACGTTAAGAGTGAATGTGACGGAACTATGGTGTTGACCAGTTTAAATTGATCTCTAGAATTGCAATTTAATTATGATTTTATGCTTAGTAATGGAATGTAATACCGTCTTTTTGGTAGTTGTATTTTGTGGTTGATTTCCCACACCACTTTATTAAACATGTAGGCATTTCAAAGCAATAGTAATAAATAAAACAGTATGTATAAATATTTTTGGTGCACGAACACTCAGTTACTAGTTCTGGTCGCAACTGAAACAGTGCGTTGGTAAAATTTTATACGTCTACTCAATTAGTCAAACGTGTTGCCGATATCGAGTGCCCTGTAAGCGGAATCTATAGGGGGTTATCTATGTACACCGCGCTGTTCACCCATTGTAATTGCGCTGCGGAGCATTTTTTTCTTCGCAGTTACACCAACGTCTTTTTGACATGAATTTAACAGCTCTGTAGACATATTATGATAGACGAAACATATCGTGGACTCAATACCGTATTTGGACTTGCGAAATTTTCGCGTGTTTAAAATCATCGAGAGGTAAAAACACTTAGATTATTTTTGCAAAATGTTGCTAACTTTAAACAAAATTCTTATTACTCGGCAAGTACTTCGGTTGTTTTTCCAACAATGAAGTCGGATTTCTTTTTGTTAAAAATTATTTTATTTTACGAGTTTTAGAGATGGGTAGACCTGGCAAAGATGCCTCTCTGATGAGGAAGCGACGGTTACTGTATTATTCTTCGTATTTCCGGTATTTCTATTATAGTACGATATTAAATAGGCTCAACCATATGTAACCTTACATTGTTCTTAAAATCCTTCGAAAGGCGATGGTCTACAATTCTGCATCTCAAGAAAGACTCAAACGTTCACGCCGAATATCCCTGAAGGGGTTAGCAGAGGTAGTAATACTTCTGAATATCACGTGACATTGTCACCTGTTGTTCAGAGTACCCACGATTTGCTTAGGCAGTGTTCTCACGTTATACAGGGCAGGCCTGTCGGCGTTTTGAACAATTACACTGTCACATGATTTTGAGTTTCGACAGTCCCCTCGATTTCCTGGGATGCCATCATCAGATCCTGGTCTCATGGTACGTTCTCGGTAACAATAACATAACAAAAGAAATGTTTAGTGAACCTGTACTTCTCTTCATAAAAGCTACAAAGAGGAGTATAAATCTATATAGAATGTGGAGAGAACTGTTTCCTAATACCTAGTGATTGAGGACCCACACCTTCCATCATTAGCTCAGCAGCATAACAATATGATTTTCACAAGCGAATGCAAATGCCAATATAAGTTCAGAAAATATGTAAAACGTGGTACATTTGCCTATAAAATTCGAGGGTTCCCCTCGATTTCTCCAGGAACCCATCATCAGACCCTGATATCCTCATCATGGTACCAATCCGGGAGTATCTTCTTTCGAATAAAAAAATAATAATCAAAAACGATTCATAAATGGCGAAGTAATCGGCGAACAAACATAAAAAAATATATATATACGGTCTAATTGAGAACACTCCTTTTTTTGAAGTCGGTTAAAAAGAAACAAGTTAACAAAATGCGGCTACAAAAAGACGGCGTAGAGGTACCAGAAGACGAGGTCGCGCAAGCGTTTGCAGATTACTTTCAGTCATTTTACGACCCGTTGAGACCAGATCTAAATGTAGAGCGGACCAGGAAGATGTGACACTGTGTCACTCACTGACAGAATGCGTTATTGCGATTGATGGTAAGAATGTGGAACAGGTGAAGGAGTTTGTATATCTGGGAAGTTTGTTTACAAGGGATGGAGACTTGGAGTTCATAGGTTCATTACAAATATCCCTAACGCAGGATTGATTTAGTATTCAATTTAGTATGCATATCTCAGATTTTAACATTCATTGGTCTGTCAAGCGATGAGAAAAAAATATTATCCTCGCTTTTTTTTCACTTTATAAAATTTAAGTTTGTAAGTATGGTAGTGTCTGTGCATCGATTCTGATGCAGTCAGGCAGTTTGGCCTTTTATATATGTAAATGTTGTATATATATGTGTTATGATACATTTTTTCTTCTTCAGATTGTAAATAAATATATACCTATAATGAAAAACTACTTATAATGTTTATTTTTTAGTCCTTGGAATACATGTTTTATGAGGTCTCAGTCCAATGAATATTGAAAATCTGAGATATGCATAACAAATCGCATACAAAATCATTTTTTTTTTGTCGTGGGGAAATCCTCATGGATCCGACGTCACCCGGCGGGTGACGAAGGTATGTCGGACTCTTACCGACTAAAACCCCACGGTGGCCATCTTCGGTGCTTTGGTGCGGGATTGGTGGGAAACGCCCGTGGCAAACTACCTCCAATCCCACGCAGCACGCCTCTCGGCGTCCATCTCGGGGGACTTGAAGTCCCCCACTCCCCCTTCCTCAGCACCGCAGACATTTGGGCCACAAGTTCCAAACGCCCGCCCCCTAGAGGTTCTTCTTGCGGAGTAGTAGACTGCAACCCGCCGGTCACAGCCCACTACCTCAAAGATTTTTTAACGAGGTTTTGTCCTCGGATTTTTGCGGAAGGTTTACTCCTCTTCCGATTTTTTATAGAGGCTTACTCCTCGCGGTCAAGCCTAAACCACGACAAGACCCTCGGCCATGGAAGTACAATACTGCCCGGGTTACGAGTTCCCCTCTTGCTCCCATTCCCTCTCTACACCTCGAAAGGAAACGGGAGCAACCCACCCCATGATTTTTAACGAGGTTTTCTCCTCCGAAATTTTATAGAGGATGACTCCTCGCGACCCGCCACTGGCGGAAAGGCCCTTGGTCCCAGCAACAGCGGCTACAACTGTCGCTGGGGTTCCGATTTGCGTCGCATCCCCTGTCCCCTCTCCTAATGAGAAGGATACTGGGAGCGACGCCACCTCGGTGCATTAGCTTCACCCAGGGTGGCTAGTCCGGGGCTACTGAGCCCCCACGCCACGACAAGGCTGCACCGTATGGGGGATACAAAATCAATCCTGCGTTAGGGATATTTATAATGAACCTATGAACTTCTAGTACTTGCCGAGTAATAAGAATTTTGTTTAAAATTAGCAACATTTTGCAAAAATAATCTAAGTGTTTTTACCTCTTGATGATTTTGAACACGCGAAAATTTCGCAAGTCCAAATACGGTATTGAGACCACGATATGTTTCGACTATCACAATAACTTTACAGAGCTTTTAAATTCATGTCAAAAAGTGGTTGGTGTAACTGCGAAGAAAAAAAATGCTTGGCAGTTACACAGGGTGCATAGCGCGGTGCAACAGCTGAGCATACCCTGATTTCGATTTTTAAGCTATTGCAAGTACTTATCGTGGGCTACGAGTACACGACTAAGGGCCAGTTTTTTGATCCGGAGTTAAAAATATAACCATTTGTTACATTGACTATAGTTAAATGACTAACCAGTAGTTAAATCGTAAATCCATTTTGGTTCGATATTTGACCATTAGTTGCTCTAACCACGGGTCGAAAAATGCATTTTGCCGATATTTAACTAATGGTTACGATATTTAACAAATTGTTGAGTTAACCACGGATCAAAAAACTGGCCCTAAGACACGACGAAACGGCAACTGACTTTGACAGTGTCAACGCGGCCTTATTAGGTTGGGTTACCCAGCGGGTAATACCCACCCACAATTTTAATAAGAAACGATCGTAACCCATCTGCTTTTAATTTCAAATATTCATGGATCTAATCTATCAACATCTTGATTTTTATGCTGCATACACCCTTCTGAATGGGCCCAATTATCCACTGAATGGGTACAGACAGATGGAAACCGGCGTAGAGAAAAGCCAAGACGTTTATGGCCCGATGATCTGGATAGATTCCTGGCGGACTGGGCTAGCGTGTCACAAGACAGGGAAGAGCGGTCCAAAATATGGGAGGCCTTTGCCCATCAGTGGGACACACGGGGCTTATTCAAAATTAATGATTTTTAATAATTAATTATCACATACATACATAAACTCTCTGCCATAAATACCAAAAAGAGGTAGCCAGAGCTTTGGAGGTAGAAACTCGTCAGCCACATTTGGATATTGATTGGGGACAAGGTGGTAGAAATAAAGTATTTTTGGTGATTGATCTCCAACCGCATCGCCCAAAAACCACTCAAAAACCTTAGTCGCCTCTTACGACACCCGTGGGTAGAAAGAGGTAGTGGCATTCTAAGCCGGAACTACACGGCTGTGTAATTAATTATTCTATGTTCACTTTTTGCACTATTTCTCACTTGGTCGCATAACCTTTATATATTAATATTCTTCCGAGGGATCTCATTTCCGATTAATTCACTCTAATTTTATGCCTCTCTTGCCATGTCTAACATTGACTACCATACACCAGCAGCGTAGTAACTAGAACAGTATTGTGTACTGCTATTTAAGCCTTTTCAGGCAACTCTTGGCTTGACATCAGCCTCTTCAGGCTGTTTGTTCAGGCTCCATTCACCGCATTTCCCTTTTCAAAAATAATAACCCTGGAAAAACCCAGATATACAAGTTATTTCACTTGTGCCACTTTTTTAGCACCTATTATCCCATATTCAGTCCTATACATAATAATCGGGATTAGCCAACGAAATATTTTTATATCACTTACCTGATATGTTTGCCCGACGTTTAGGCACACCTACTGGTGCCGTGGTCACGGGCTGAACACGTTATGTCTTTCTTTCCTCTCTCTTCAAAACCTTTTTCTTGGTTATGTCCACTTCCACTCATTTACTTTCTTTCAAATGAAGGTACAAGCAAATATTACTCGAACCTCAGCGTATATATAAAAGACAATTAATAAGGAATTCTATCATTCTTAGTCCATAATCATTATCACTTTAACGAAGTCCTTGTAAAAAATCATCCATGAAAAAAATTAAGAGCCATGGAGAAGCTATACATCCCTGTCCAAAATCCGAACCAGTCCGTGTTCTCTGTTTACTATTACGTTAGAGCATACACAACTAGAGAGATAAAGAATACGTCACGCTGACTGAGCAAGAAAAGGCTAAAGTATAAAACTCTTAAAGATAGAAAGAGCTAGTACTGTGATTTTTTGTCCCTTACGGTGTAACCTGTTTTTCGATTGTGGCAAACAGTCCAAAGTGACAGTTTGCCACAATCTTGTTTTGTTAAAGAAATAATAAACGCTTTGTTTACCTTCATCGATTTTAGATTATTGTGCAAATACGTGAAACAAATGATTTTGGTCTCGTAGGAAGTAAGCTTGTTTAGGGCAGAGACCTTGTTTATGTGATCGTGCTTTAAAAATAGGTAAATAAAAAGTTTTGGGCTGCAGTTATCGAAGCTTGTAAAAAGCCCCAGATGAATCACTTCGCAGTAGCGTATCAAAGATAAATCACAATATATTTACAGTTTATGAACCTTATTAGATTTACAATAAAAGATATGCTGTTATTTATACGTTTTACCACAGATAATATAATACGTTTTACCCTTCAAAGGTTTTGCCTGTGTTTTTGATTTAATTCTAAACATAACCTTCAACAACAAAAAACAACGGTGTTGCCCAATTCAAAACTCAGTAATCCTATAGAAGTAAGAATTCATCATGTGAATAAGATAATTGCTATGAACAAGGAAAGTATTTGGAACCTATTAAAAATATATTGTTTAAAAGACAGTAACTTTGATTGTTGCTTCAAACTATGTTGAAATTGACTAAGGTAACGTGTATTAAATTATAATAAATATTTGATTTAAGGAATTGTTTTATTTTAACAAAAATATTATTGATCCATAACCCTATTAGAATGATTTTCAAACTACGTTTTTATTCCCACCGAGTAGCCATGGTACAGATTTTGGTGGTACTCGTTGGGAAGAAAACACAAAAATCTGGTGATTGTTGTCTATTTATTGATTAGTCCTTGTTAGTAGGTATGTGTTGTATTTTAGTTTATTGTTTGCTCATAATTTATCTATTTATAAACTTATTATTTGAGGACATTTGCCATATATGTTCGGTAACATTATATACATACATATACTCACGGCTATAAATCCCTAGAAGGGGTAGCCAGAGCTAAGGAATTAGAATTTCCTCAGCCACTTTTGAAAAGTTGAGTGGCGAAAAGATGGTGAGATTAAGGTAGTTGGTGATGGGTCTCCAACCGCATCGCCCAAAAATCCCTCAAAAGCCCCAATACCGTTAGTCGCCTCTTACGTACACCCACCAGAAGAAATGGGGTAGTGCTATTCTAAGCCGACACTACACAGCATAAACATTATATGTTCGTCGTAATTGAAAACATGAGAAAAGCCTTACCAAATTACCACAAGCGAGGCAAAATTGTTTTTGTGTCAACACCGATTGTGGAGTGGAGTGGACCGAAGGAGTGGCATATAGGGTGCCACGCGTGTTATCTGTCTAAGGTAGTTGGTCTGAGACTCTTACACATGAGGTAATGTAGGTAACATTATTTTTATAGTTTACACTTTTCTTCACATTTGTTACTTATGAGGCGGTTACTGAATACGAAAATTAAATAATTTCAGGTTTCCTACAAGTGAAGCACGGAGAAGAAAGTGGCTTGATGGCATTGGCTTTGAAAATATCAACCATCGGCATAAAAATTGGCATTACATTTTAGAAAAATGGTATGGTATATCGTAAAAAAATTACGAATGAAAATGTTTCATTCAGAACGTGTTATAACAAATTGACATACATACATTTACTCACGGCTATAAATCCCTAAAAGGGGTAGCCAAAGCTGAGAAATAACAAATTCCTCAGCCCCTTTTGAAGTTGAGTGGGGAAAAGATGGTAGTACAAAGGTTGTTGGTGATGGGGCTCCAACCGCATCGCCCTAAAATCCTTTAAAAAGCCCGAAGTCCGTTAGTAGCCTCTTACGTACACCCACCGGAATAAATGGGGTAGTGCTATTCTAAGCCGACACTACACAGCTTGACGTTATGTGAAAATGAATAAATGTGACATTTTTAATTTAGTTACGTTGTTTTTTTTAGTAGTTATGTATGTATATGTACGATCTTGAAATATAAGTCAAGCACAGCATCAATATTTTGTAGTACGTGTACGACAGCCGATTTAAAGTCTTCCTTGAGCATATGACTCCCATGATTAATCTCACTGAACCACTGATCGATGCACTCCTTTTAACTTACCCCACGCCGAAAATCATAAAAAAATATCGCTCGAAAATGTTCATGACTTAAATCCATGGTGATGATCGAAACGAAGGTTTAAAACTGGCGCTAAAATATCTGGATCTAAATTAAAAGTATTTGCCCACTGTTGAAATAAATAAATTCTACAGAAAACATTATTGAATAAACATGTTGGCAAAGGGTCTCGGTCAAAATGGGCGTAACACCAACAGCGTTAAAATATATTTTATGTGAAGCTAATGATCATAACTTAATTTTATACTATGACGGCGATTACCCAAACAACCGGAGAACAGAGATATTCAGTGATGTTCCAACGCATAGAATCCAAAACAATGGCTCACCGCAGAGACAACACGGACAATATCGTGCAGTACTAGGCAAAAGATATCAATCTATTGGTTGGTAACCTAACGAATTACTGCATTCCATCCCTTTCTAACGTCTCTCACTCAGGTACCCAACAAAGAAAGCGTGCGTATTAATTAAACATGCGCATAACGCTTCAGTGAAAAGAACTTAGTTCATTTAGTTCCTTCACTTAAAAGAACTACTTCGCGAATGTAGTCCAGTAGTCCACTTCGTTCAGCGGCTCATTAGGCTATTTCAGAGCCGTTGGACTAAATGAACTGCAGAACGAATTGGACTAAATGAAGAGATTGAGTTGGAAAGATGAATAACTTGCGGTTCTCGCGTTCTCGTATCTTTCTTATAACATTCGCTAGTTCGTGAATGAAAAAAATGATGCTTTTGATAATGTTTAATGAATGAGTCCCATATGGTGTATTACTTGTATTTAATTTTGCAGAAATATAGTTATTTATCATGAAGTATCAGTAAGAATAAATATCTCGATTGTCCTCCATACTTTCCAGGCTTAGGACTGACAACCAAAACATTACTAATATTTTCACTATTAGAAAATAAACATTAAAAAGAACTCATTGACGGATCTCGAACCTCATATTTATGTTTTTGTATTTGTGTAAACGAATAGTGATTTAACAGCAAACAAATATAGGTCTTAACACCATGTGTGGAGAGTTATTTTCCCCTACGAGAGAACAGCAATGCATAAGTGAGGTGAACTAATAAGGTGTCAGTATTAGATTTGCGATCAAACGAATATAGTCCTTAAGACGATGACCGAAGATATTGGGGATAACAAGTATGTAGGGGTTATCAAGACGTGCAATAAAGTAAATTACAACGCATTTTATTACTGTTGGTATAACACCCAGCTCCTATACAAAAATGCCCATGATCCTTTATCGATATGTTTCTATTCTGATTCTTTCTTGCATGATACAACCCTAGGTCAGCCATTTTAATTGTCAATAGGCCACGCCCCCTGCTACGCTCTAAGTTTTTAGGGCCCATCCATCGTGTAGAGTATCCTTGCTGGGGCGTTAAATCAAACTTAATCAAGCAAAACAAGCGCACAATAATTCGATTTGCGAAAAATTACCCGTTCAAATACAATACATATAGCAATAGAGATTGCTTTTAGCGATAAGACTGCCGCTTGTTCTTTTAGTAAATAAATTCCGTGTTTTAACAATTTTTTTTGATGAATTTATATGTAAATAAAAACATATTTTCAGAAATGAAAATTTATAATAGTTTAATTAAAATAGACACATAAAATTATTTGACATACAACAAGTTTAATTATTATTTATATCAGCCTTTGAAAAAACAATCTTATTTATTAACATGTCTCATTTGTTTACTCATTAAAGTAAAAAAAACTTTATTTAGTCCCTCATATTAATGACGGGTCTCCAACCACATCGCCCAAAAATCACTTAAAAAGCCCCTATACCCTTAGTCGCCTCTTACGATCACCCACGGGTAGAAATGGGGTAGTGTTATTCTAAGCCGACACTACACGGCAAATAATCATATATATTCGAATAATAAAAACATTAAAAATTACTTGCGGCCACTTTTGCCTGGCTGCGTCTTGTCAGTGTATTCTCTTATCCATAAACTTATGTTAAAATGTGTGTTTGACTCAATACGTAATGAACGTAGAGATTAAGCAGCGGGATTTTATACCATATGATACAATATGAAAATAACAATAAATCGAATAAATTAAATCTAATGAGAGCTAAATAGTCGCCAACTCAGCATATGTACACTGAGTTTTAGCTCTAATGCACGCTGATTTTTAGCCGGGACACTAGAAAGTTATTTAATAAAATAAAAACTTAAGTATTTAAAACATTGGACCATTTAAAGATAATTCAAAAATAATAATACAAAAAGAACACGGCAAAGACAACTTAAATTATATCTTTCAAATCCTTAACCGATTTATAAGCAGAAAACAATATTCATATTCTCTTAATACATTATAAATTATATTTATAATAAACTTACACATATATATGTTATAGACTTAAAACATAACATAACATATACTCACGGCTATAAATCCCATGAAGGGGTAGCCAGAGCTAGGGAATTAAAAATTCCTCAGCCACTTTTGGAAGTTGTGTGGGGAAAAGATGGTGAAATAAAGGTTTTTGGTGATGGGTCTCCAACCGCATCGCCCAAAAATCCCTTAAAAGCCCCAATACCGTTAGTCGTCTCTTACGTACACCCACCGGAAGAAATGGGGTAGTGCTATTCTAAGCCGGCACTACACACCTTAGCTTAGCATAGACTTAAAAATGAAATAAAATGTCTGTATAAAGATATAAATTATATTATTGAACAGCAATGGCCATACAATGGATTTTAGATTAATTGCACATGCAGGTGTAACATTTGTTTAAAGTTATTTAATATCATAACATTAAGCTTCTTTTTGAATAACGGTTTATTATGAAAATCACGTATCGGTGGCGAAAGATTGTTCCAACACTTCGAAGCAGCAAAACGAAAACTACCTCGAAATGCTGTAAACTGATGACTAGGGGTAAATAACAAGTACTCAGAGGCACGAGTACGAGTGTTGTAGCTGGATACATTCTTGGACCAAACAAGTTTTTCATATAGATACTGTAGCTTCCACTTGACAATATCAAACAAGGTGTAACTTTCTCCTTGTAGCAAGATTGAGCAAGTTGTTGCTTTTGAGATAAGGGGTGACGTGAGTTCTTGGTATAATAAATCAACACATAATAAACCCCCAACCCAATCAACCATCTAAAGAAATGATTGAAATCAGTCCCTCAAGTTTTATAACCAAATCACTGTTTTGTACACACATCACACAACTTATTTTCTTTAACTCTCTAACTGTCTTTGTAATATTTTTATTTGTAACTCATATTTTTTTAACTCCATTTGATGCCGTTCCTGTTCATTTCTGAATTTGAGCATTTCTGTTTTTTTCTGATAAAATGTCAAATCAATTTTTTTTTTCAAGTAAATTTTTTTTAATACTTCTGCTGATATTTTTGTGTATGGCACCGCATTGTTACTCTTTCTATTATGAATAAATTTCTTTTTTTGTTTTCTTTCAACTAATTTGGGCTCTTGAGACGGTTGGATGAAAGTATCTGGGCTGTCTCCTTTAACTGGCTCTTCTGAAACAAAAATGTAGTAAATAAATTAAACTGATTCAGGAACACCAATGATACATCATTATGGTGCAGGAAAATCTTACCAGAATATTCAACTGCAATCATATCAAATGGATTCATGTCCGGGCGTATCTGATCATCTACTATTGACAATATTTGCTGCTCGCTCTCTGCCAATGTTGGAATAAATGTCCCACCACCAGTTATCTGAAATATAGAACATAATAGAGATATGGTTGTTTAATTTGTAATGCCATTGCCACCGATAATAGGAAAACTCAGCATAGTTGTAGCATATTTTTTAATTAACTTTCTTTCTGATACGAAAGACAAAGATAGGAAAGATCTAATGATACCTTCTCATCCGTCCATGTTTTGGTCAAGTCGTTAATATGATTTTCATGTGTAAAGGAATCAGTTTCAAACTCTTCATGTGATTCCTGGATTATGATTTCATCTTTGATTTTTTCCACAGTTATCTGTGAATCAAGCTTAATAGTTAATATTCCTTTTAAAACCCGATAGTGTTTGAAGCCTGATAGGGTTTAAAGCCCGATAGTGTTTAAACAACACCTGAAAAGACCCTTGTTTACCCACATTTTTTAATGTTTTATTTTCGTGCATTATAAGAATTTTTGTGCATGAAACCTTAATTTTCCTTTCCTTAATTAAATAGTAATTATAAGAGGAATTCCGGGAAATAATGGATATTGTGACTTTTGCAATCAAGACAATTCAAATGAAACCTCTTATGTGAAAATAGGACTACTGGTTTCGCCACCAAGAGCTACATATACATACATACAAAAAATATTTTGTTCATTTGTTATTGTTTATGCATGAAATAAATATTTTAACTTACATCTTCATCCACCTCATCTACTGATTGAGAATTGTGTTCCATTAGTATTTTATTGATATACTTTTGTTTCTGTAAATAAATATTAATAAACTTACAACAAATAATTAATATAATATAATTTTTTAAATTAATTAGCCTTTGGGTCATTCCATTATCGCGGGTGCAACATTTAGACGCATGTTTTAGCTCGATTTAATTAAATAAAAAACATTTTTAATGAAATGAGTCTTTAAAAGGCTACATTTTAATATTTTCCCTTTATAATAGTTGAGAAAGATTTTCAAATAGTAATTAAAAAGCTAGAAGGAAGGTTCAAAGTGCCATCGCGGGTGCAACGTATTTGGCCCAACCTTTCCAGATCATAGACAGGAAACGCATAAATCTGTTAATTGTGATACATTTAATATGTTATGCCTTATTATTTTGTAGGCTGTTTAAGTAACAAAGTAAATAAAACAAAAACTCTAAGCTAAAAGAAAATAGACAATGAATTATTAGTTTTTTAATCAATCGCGGGTGCAACATTAAATTATCGCGGGTGCAACCAGTCTAATTAAAGTGAATACAAACATCAATTTAACTTATATAGAAACAAAATCAGAGAACAAAACATATTTATTACTAATTAGCATACTTTTGTTATCACTTATATTAATGCATTTTTGCAAATACGTCAATATTTGCCGGAAATTGTGTTATCATTCTATTTTCTTCAGTCTTTTTCTCTGGAGCTTCCAGCTTCGCGATAATTTCATCAAATTGCCCGTCTGCTATGTCGTTAACGATTTCTGTGTAACGTTGCCCTCAATTGTCGTCATAAATTGTACTCTGACTTCTCCATCTTCATCTATATCGCTCTTACACATTCCCACATAACGATATTGAGTACATTTATTTCTACAATTACATACTAACCAGCACAAATATCTAATAAATATCTTTCGGTAAGACAGGAGTTTAAACAGAAGCAGCCGGGCATTTGGCTGCTTATTTCATCCCTATTATTAAAATCACAAATCAGTTTTTTCCCTTCATCCGTCAGCATTCGAGGCGCTGCCTTAGGGGTGTCATTTTCGTCAAATCGAGCAATATGGAATTCAGAAGCAATTTTTTATACAACATCCACAGCTTTGGTAATGGTAGATTACGTTTTACTTTTGCTACAGGACCTACGAGGAGTATCTATAGAAGCTATCTATTCCTATCTAGTACAAGCTTGTTAAACTTGTTCTTCTTTACGCCGCTTTCTAGTTGCCTGCATTCTTTTTTCGGATCTGATTCTCCGTTTTCCTTTTCATTACTTTCCTCCGTTTGGTATCACGAGCTCTTTCCCGACGGTGCCGATGGTGTTTGGCATGAAGCTCAGGATTTTCTTTTAATGAAGAATGCAACAGTTTCCTTGAGTTGCCCTGTTGTCAATTTGACCGAAAATTCTCTAAAACAAAGAAAATGTAAATAAAAACACAGATATTAAAAATATATCATCAATCGTATTTACCATATATTATTATCAAGGCATAATAAAAAAACAAAATATGTCATTAACTACAGAAAAAGGTGAAGTGATAAAAATTTGCTCCCGCGATCTGACATTGAGATCGCGGGTGCAACCAATTTTAGATAAGGTTTATTTTAATCTAGCAATCATTACACTCGTAAAAACGATTCATTTAAGTAAAGTTTTAATTTCTTCTTACTTTTGCAAAGATTCAGAATAATAGCTCTTCATTTCTGTGAAAAAAATAAACTTTTATATCTTTTGTATCGCGGGTGCAACAAGTTAACAATATGATCTAGTAGTCTATAATACTCAATAAATAACTACATATACTTACATTTTTTGATATATGAGGATAAATAAATATGGTCACTACGCGTTTAGCCGGTGAAACATACCTGAAACTGTCAGCGACAGCTGTTTCGCGTCAGAGTTGGCAGCCATGATTTTACAGTTTGTAACGACTCTTTGGATGGTAAACTTTAGTAATGCGCCCGAAGAGCAAATATTGAGTAAAATCAGATAAAAATAGATTTTATATCAAATTTCGACTTTCTTCTTTTCACTAATAACAAAAAATATAACTAATAACGTGATTAAAAAATTAATGTCGCAAATCGTCTATAGCGGAATCGCCCCTTTAATGTTACAAAAACAGCAAAAGATTGAAGGTGTCAATGATGTCAGTAAAGAATAAAACTAACTATATATGTTTATAGAATTTTATCTCTGAATACTTTAGTTATGGAAGTATTTAAATAACTATGTACTAACAATGGCTGTGTAGTGCCGGCTTAGAATAGCATTAACCCATATCTAGCGGTGGGTGTACACAAGAGGTAACTAACGGTATTGGGGCTTTGAAGGGATTTTTGTGTGCTAGGGATGGAGAACTTTCACCATCTTTTCCCCACGCAACTTCCAAAAGAGGATGAGGATTTTTTAAATTCCTTAGCTCTGGCTACCACTTCTAGGGATTTATAGCCATGAATATATGTATGTATGTACTGATTTCCAAGTATAATAATAATGACACAAACTTTTCGAGCACGATGTTTCATATTGTTATATAAATGTTTTAACATTGCTGCAGTCCGTGGTCCCGACGTGCAAACGCTATTATATTGTTTTGTGATTGATGTCCAGACTTCTTTCTTTCTTTGAATAAAATATGCCCCTGTCTTTTTGCTCTCAACGACACCTTTGTATCTGAAACACGAACCCTGACTCACGATCCAAACCAACAGGTAAATATATTAAAGATATGTTTAAGACATAATAGAAGGTTTTAGTTCCAAAAGAAATTATTTGCCCGAAAATATTTGAAAAGGGAATAAGCCAACAAGTACTCACTTTGCTACGATTGAGAGGAGATTTTGTTTCTCCTTAAGGGTGTAGTTGGGAGATCGTCTTTTTATTTCTTGTTCCATGTTTATTTCTCCGGCACGGTGTTACTTATCCACGAAAGATTGCACGTTAATTAATATCTTTCCTCATTTACAGCAAGCGAGCACAACCGAACCGATACCGAACAAAACAAGCTCTCAGCTTACTCAATCATCAATCAATAAAATTTTGACGTTTGATTGATTGACTACAGTAATACAGATTCACAATCTTTTCTTGGCCGGCGGCGACTACTGGTACTACTGTCGCCATTTTGAAATTTCGGCCTGTCATTGTCAGTTAGTTCTCAACTAATTTTTTTTTTTTAAATCGTTTATTGGTCTAGAACAAGTCCTTTAACCATTACTTATTTCGATAAATTACATATTTGGTATTGTTACAATATTCGTACAAAATTCACTTAATATTGTTACGTAAACTAATTTAATTATTTGCCTTATATTAATATTTAAAAATACATTTAGTTAAAATCATAACAAAAATAGCTTATTTTACTAAAGTCAACTAAAGATTTTTAATGTAGTAATCATACTACTAAGTCTGTGGTAGGTGTAGGTATCTGCTCTGTTCATAGTTTTTCCACTGTTGAGAATATAAAAGTCGTGATTTCGCGTGCATTAAGGTGGCGTACCATGAAGCTGTATCGAGCTGGTTACTATGTCAAAAAACTCTGCCTAAATAGTGCCTAATTAATTAGTGTAACACTAAAAACAATAGTGCCTCTTTAGTTTAGGAAATAAACACCATTGTCACTGTGTACGCTGGCGTAACGTCAAGATAGCGTACACATCGCCGTACTCGAAAACGGCTAATTGTAAAGAAACAGAGTTTACACGAAAAAACTCTTCCTAAATACTTTTCCCGTTATGCCAAATTTCATAACGATTGATCTTGTAGGAACAGAGATATTGAACAAGACTTTTCAATGACATACCGTCCTGGCGTTATGCCAGCGTACACAAATAGTGCTTATAGAAAGGGACTTTTTCTTTTAATAAACTCTATATGTATAAATAGTGCGTGAAATTCTGCCCCTCTTAGTGTAAAAACTTTATGCGGAACACATTCAGACGCTTCAGTTTCAGTAGTGTTGCCGGATAATCGATTATAGATTAATCGATTATGCTCACCCAAAATAATCTAATAATCGATAGTATTATCGATACTATCGATTATATCGATACTATCGATTATAATCTAATGACGATATAATCGATTATTATCGATTAATCGATTATAATTGTAGTATAATCGAAAATAATCGATTAATTGACTAATCGATTATAGTCTAATAATCGATTATATCGTCATTAGATTATAATCGAATAATCGATTATAATTGTAAATTTTATACACTGAGATAAAAATACAATAAATAAAAATATAAATGATTCTATCGTAGATCGATCGATACATATATATACTCACAGCTATAATTTCTTAGAAGGGGTAGCCAGAGCTAAGGAATTATAAATTCCATAGCCACTTTTGGTGGTTGAGTGGGGAAAAGATGGTAAAATAAAGGTTTTTACATAATAATCGATATTAAAGATTATATTTACATATTATATTATATTTTATATAAAGTTTATGTCTTTATTTATATACATACATACATACATATACTCACGGCTATTAATCCCTTAACGGGGTAGCCAGAGCTTTGGAATGAGAAATTCCTCAGCCACTTTTGGAAGTTGATTGGGGAAAAGATGGTAATAATAAATGTTTTTGGTGACGGGTTCTAACCACATCGCCCAAAAATCACTTAAAAAGCCCCTATACCCTTAGTCGCCTCTTACGATCACCCACGGGTAGAAATGGGGTAGTGTTATTCTAAGCCGACACTACACGTTATTTATATGTTTTGTATTTTTATCACAGTGTGAAAAATTGACAATTATAATCGATTATTAGATTATAATCTAATGACGATATAATCGATTATTAGATTATAATCGATTAGTCGATTGTAGTATAGATACTTATATATCTATAACTTAGTATGTAATCATGTATATTACCGAATACCTAAGACAAATATAGACAGTCTTAATCCAGCAGTCAGAGTGTTTCATTCAATTGATACCCACAACCTTACATGGCGACCCTGCCATGCCATATTTAGGAGTGCGCTGCTGGCGCACCGTAACCACACTATTTGTAATGGAAAGTGAAAGAAATTACGCAAAAATGTGTTAATTAACATCGATAAATTTGCGAATAACTAAAAATGGGCAATGATAACGCGCCCCAACCTGAAGAAGTGACCATCAATCAAAATGGCATTGGAGCAACGAATACTTCAAGTAGCGAACAATTACAATTCCATCTTTCAGCTATCAGCACAGTGATGGTAGCTATTCTTGTGATATTGCTGGTAGCTCTCACATATTTTGGGTACAAATGCTACAGGAAGTGTCACCATGATTGGATTGATAATCAGATTATACGCCAAAACATGAATACCAGTTTTTCCCACGCCAGAGCGATCGTTCCAGCCGATAAAGGGGTTTGTTCCTCATGTGGAAGATCCGGAGACCAACCATAAAAACTAATGTGATTAATAAGTGATTGTGTACATTTAAAGACATAACGAACTTCAGTTTCAGTACTGATTTAATACGTGAAGTGTTAGCAAGAAGTATAAAATAAGGTAATGTTAAATTTCATTTACATTTTAGATTTTGTTAATATGCGTAGGTATAAAAGTGTTTTTATGTTTTTATTATGGCCGAAGAGCTAAATGATATCGGCATTAAATTAAAGTCTATAAAAGATAACTTAAATAAGTTGAGTTACGAAAAGAGAACTCCGGAAAAATTGGAAAAAGTGTTACAACAAGCGACCGATATATTTAATACATACACTTTACTTATTCCTGTAATTGAATCAGAAATAAAAAATATAAAAATTACAGGAGAAATATTGACATTAATAACGAATAATTGTGAAAATATAAAAAAGTATTATTTAGAAATTCAACATTTTTGTAATAAGTTACATGTAAAGCCAGTTTGTAGTAATAATACATTTGGTGACTTATCTAGTAGTAATTTAAACAGGTTAAAAATGGAATTTGATTTAAAAACGGCGCTTAGCTTATTACCGATTTTGACAAATGAAGACGAAAACACAATAAAACAACTCATCGATGGAATCGAATATTACAGTTCTCTGCTTAATAATCCAATTTGTCAGAAACAATTAATTAATTTCGTTTTAAAAAATAGATTGTCCCAAAATGCAAAAATTAAATTGAACTCTTCTTATGATTCCGTCGAAGATTTGTTAAAAGATATAAACACAACTCTATTACCAAAAAAGAGCCCGGTAGCGTTACAGAACAAATTACAATCTCTAAGACAGGATCAAAGGACTATTGATGAATTTGGGAAGGAACTTTCAGAAATATTTATGAATCTTAGTATTTCGCAATCCGGTGGAAAAAAGGAAAATTTGAAAATTTTACAACCTCTTAACGAAAAACAGGCAATAAAACGTTTTGCTGACGGTTTACGCAATCGTAGATTAAGCATGATAATTTCAGCTCGTAACTTCGACTCCTTAAAAGACGCGATTCAGGCAGCCGTGGAAGAGGAAGTATGTATGCCATCTGGTTCTGGAGATATGTTGTATATGCGTAATAGTATAAATAATCGTTTCAGAGGTTCTTTCAGAGGACAAAATAGTCACGGTGCATTCAAACAAAATGTTCCATTTAGAGGTAGAGGTTACAATGTGAACGTCTGCCCACCCCCTTACTATCGCAGTTCATCATTTAGCAGAGGTCGTGGTTACCAGAGTTTTTCGCGAGGTCAGCCGAGGTCGACATTTAGAGGTAAGTACCACCATTACAATAATAGGTTATCTAATCAAAGGCAACATGGGATACGTAAAAATGCGAATGTTCACGTATTGAATGAGGATTTGAACGTTAATAGGGAAAATGAACCTTTCGTCCAACAGCATAAGTTTTTTCGTGACTAACTGTGAAAGTATGTTTGCTAGTGACAGTACATGTTGTTTAGAGTTATATGTAAATCAATTTAGTTATTCATTTTTAGTTGATACAGGAGCTTCTATCTGTGCAATTAAATATAAACATGTTTTAGAATTAAATATTCCCATAGAGAAAGATAACTTAAAGATCAATGGAATTGGCGGTTCCATTAATGCTATTGGATATGTTTACTTATCATTGAGGTGGTCCAACAGATCGTCGGAACATTTTAAACAAAAGTTCTTCGTATTCGAGCACTTGCCTTGTAGGGCACATGCTATATTGGGAAAGAATTTTCTTACTAAGTATAATGCAATCTTAGACTTAGGTCAAAGTTCTTTAAGTTTATGTACTCACTTAGGCAATAAGATATATTTACCACTTAGACATAAAAATGAGCAAAATAATATTTTTATACTTCCGGCCAGGTCCGAGTCGTTACATTATGTTAAGTGTAGTTTCCCAGACGAATGCGTAGTCTGTCCAAAAGAAATAAGCGAGGGAATATTTTTAGCTCGTTCTTTAGTAAAACCTCACAATGAAATGATACCTATCTTAATATTAAATACTACTGAAAAGGAATATAGATTAAGCGATTTAGAATTTAGGGTCGAGAATATTAGTGAATATAACTTGTGTTCTTTTGAAAAGTGTGAAAATTTAAATGTCAACCGTGTCAAAAATCTTTTCAATTTATTGAATTTAAGTTACCTAAATAACGAGGAGCAATCTACAATTGAAAATATTTGTGCAAAATTTTCAGATATATTTCTATTACCCGGTGACAAATTAACAACCACAAATACATATAAACATCAAATTACGTTAAAACCGAATGTTAGCCCCATATATAGTAAACCTTATAGGATACCATTTACTCAGAAAAGTGAAATAAATAAACAAATCAGTAATTTATTAAAAGAAGGCATTATAGAACCATGTCAAAGTGAATGGTCGAGCCCTATTTTATTAGTACCGAAAAAATCCGATAGTCAAGGAAACAAAAAATGGAGGTTAGTGATAGATTATAGAAAATTAAACAATAGCATACAAGACGATATCCCAAATATAACCGAAATTTTGGATTCCCTATCTGGATCAATTTATTTTTCAACCTTGGATCTTTCAAATAGCTACTACCAGTGTGACCTTGACCCCGCCAGTAGAAAATACACAGCATTTTCGTCAGGACACTTCAGAGTACCGGAAAACAATGGAAATACATGTGAAGCTTCTATTTCAGGTCAATACCAAATGACTAGGATGCCGATGGGATTGAAAACTAGTCCCAACGCATTTTCAAAAATGATGACTATTGCAATGTCAGGGTTAGCTTACGAAAAATGTCTTATTTATTTAGACGATTTAATAATTTTCGGTAAATCATTAGATAATCATAACAGTAATCTTATTGACATCTTTGGTAGACTTCGTAAAGTTAACTTAAAATTAAACCCACTAAAATGTACATTTTTAAAAAAGGAAATATTGTACTTAGGTCACGTTATATCCGATAAAGGTATTTTGCCGGATCCAGGAAAAATAAAAGCATTAAAAGATTGGCCCATTCCTAAAAACTTAGAAGAGGTAGTTAGATTCGTAGCATTTTCAAATTATTACAGAAAATTTATAAAGAATTTTGCTTTTATTGCTTTACCATTAACACGATTAACGAAGAAAAATGTAGTTTTTAAATGGAATGAGGAGTGCCAAAAATCTTTCGATACTTTAAAATCAATTATAGCCTCACCCCCTTTGCTTCAATATCCCGACTTATCGGTTAATAATAAATTCATATTGCAAACAGACGCTTCAAATTACTCGTTAGGTGCAGTATTATGTAATTCTGATAGAAAACCGATTGCATTTGCAAGTCGTAATTTAAATAAAGCCGAATTAAACTATCCCACCATTGAAAAAGAGTTACTAGGGATTGTTTGGGCCGTTAAACATTTTCGACCGTATTTATATGGGAAAAAATTTACTATTCAGTCGGATCATAAGCCCTTAATTTATTTATATGGTATGAAAGATCCTTCGAGTCGTCTTATGAAATTTAGAATAATTTTAGAAGAGTATGATTTTAGTATAGAATATATAAAAGGATCGAAAAATGTCGTAGCCGACGCCATGTCACGATTACCCGTCACATTACAAGATTTGAAAGCGATGAACGAATGCACAATTAATGTCATGACAAGAGCACAGTATAAAAGAATGATGGATACCCAGAATTCATGGAATACTAATATAGCTACCGACGATCGGCCTGCGCAACCGAGAGTTGTAGAAATATTTAGTAGACCAAAAAATTCTGTGGAGTTGAGTTTTATTGATAAAATAAAGTTAAATAAATTACGAAGATTAAACGAGATAGAAAAAGAAAATAGTGTGTTTTGTTTTGCACCAAAAAAGATGACATTGTTCATCAATCCAGCTGCCCAATCACAACTGACGCCAGACGCTTTTGTGAGGGAACTGAAAATGTTTTGTGAAAGTATTAATGTGCACGAATTATTTTTTATAAGAGAGAAAAAATATAATGATTTTATTAAAAAATGTATAGACGCTATGAATAATTTATCACGTGAGATTGATATACGATTATGCATATTAGATGGTGTGAAAAGGATTAATGATAAGGACGAGCGAAAAGTAATATTAAATGACTTCCATCTTTTACCAACAAGTGGCCACGCTGGTATTAGAAGGATGTGCAATAATATTAAAAAATATTACTTTTGGCCCGGACTAGAGAAAGATGTCATGAAATATATAAAAAAGTGTGATAAGTGTCAAAAACAAAAATACAGTAACCATTATATAAAGGAACCCATGTGTGTAACAACCACCGCAACATCGGCGATGCAAAAAGTTTTTCTTGACGTGGTTGGACCTTTAGACAAAGATCAAAATAACTTTTCATACATCCTAACGATACAATGTGAATTGAGTAAGTACGTGGAAGCATACCCCATGATGTCTAAATCAGCTATAGAAATTGCGAAAAATTTTGTACATAATTTTATCCTTAGATATGGAATTCCAGGAGAAATCGCGACAGATAGAGGTGCCGAGTTCACGTCAACATTATTTCAAGAGGTATGTAAATTATTAGAAATTAAAACGTTACTATCGACAGCTTACCACCACCAATCCATAGGTTCACTGGAAAACACGCATAAACATTTAAATAGTTATTTGAGAATACAAACAGATAATCATCCAGAATCGTGGAGCACGTGGCTTCCGTTTTGGTGTTTTTCTTATACTAATACGTCTGTACACACGTCCACTCGTTACACCCCGTTCGAGTTAGTTTTTGGTAAGAAATGTGTAATTCCCAGTAATTTAAGGCAAGACGAGGTAAGCCCACTGTATAACCATGACGACTATCCATTACAACTAAAATACAGGTTACAGATGTCTCAAAAAGAGGCGAGACATAATTTATTAAATAACAAATCTAACAGAAAGATTAAATACGACAATAATTATAACCCAATTAAGTACCACAAAGATGACTTAATTCTTATAAAAAATGAAATCGGAAATAAGTTTCAACCAATTTATAATGGACCTTATGTTGTTGTTAAAGATATCTCACCAAATGTGAAAATTTTAAAAAATGGAAAACTAGATATAGTTCATAAAAATCGAACTAAATTGTACCATCCACCTTAAACAAATATATGTCAATTTTAATTCTAGCTTATAAGTAATTATGTTATGTATTAATGTTTGTAATCAAATCAATTGTATTTGTAATCAGTTTTAAAATATAATATATGTGTTTTGCGTATACTATTAACTACGTAGACATTGTCATGTTATTCTTTATGTTCATTAATGAAATAAAAATAAATAATTTAAAAAAAAATTTAAAAAAAAAATAAACTTTATAATGTATACAAATATTTAATCAATGATTCAAAAATAAAATGTAAACCTTAGGTTAATTTTATTTTTTTTCTTTTCGATGGAGGTGTAGTATAGATACTTATATATCTATAACTTAGTATGTAATCATGTATATTACCGAATACCTAAGACAAATATAGACAGTCTTAATCCAGCAGTCAGAGTGTTTCATTCAATTGATACCCACAACCTTACACGATAAATCGATTATTATCGATTACATTTCAATTATAATCGATTAATCGATCATAATCGATTATATCGTCCTTCGATTATAATCTAATAATCGATAGTATCGATATAATCGATAGTACTATCGATTATTAGATTATTTGGGCCTCATTTGCATAATCGATACATAATCGATTATCCGGCAACACTAAGTTTCAGTTGCCTCGCGCCCGCCACTGCGAGTGCGAGAGGACGTGCCAAAATCTTACATGCCTATGATTGCAAATAACGTACACAAAAAAAAGATAATAAAAGTTTTATAGCAGATATACGTATACTCACGCCATTACTACCCATAGTGGTAGGCAGATAAGTTAAATTACATACATATATACACATACTCACGCCATCACTTCCCACAGGGGTAGGCAGATACGTTTAATCTCATGCGTGCAAATTATATTATATTCTATATATTTACGCCATCACTTTCCATAGGGGTAGGCATATATGTATAATTATATTCATACATACATACATATACTCACGCTATTATTTCCGGTTTGGGTAGGTAAATACGTTTTATCACATATATGCAAATAATATTTTATTATAAATATTCACGCCATTACTTTCCATCGGAGTAGGCAGATACGTTTAATTACATACATACACACATATACTCACGCCATTACTTCCCATTGTGGTAGGCAGATAATTTTACTTACATACTTAAAGTCCTGCATATACTCACGCCATCACTTCCCGTGGGGGTAGGCACAGGCGTATAATTACATACATGCATACATATACTCACGCCATTATTTCCCGTTGGGGTAAGAAAATACGTTTAATTACATATATGCATACATATACTAACGCCATTACCTCCCATTGGAGTAGACAGATACGATTAATTACATACAAGTACTCACGTCATTATTTCTCATTGGGGTAGGCTGAAACTATCGATCGCCACTTCGTACGACACCGGAAAACTTTTATATAAATATGTTTTAGCGACATGATAGTCCAGTGGATAGAACACCCGCCCGAAAACAGAAGGGCGTGAGTTCCAATCCTGGGACACGGGCCTACACCAATTTGTCTTTTCTAAAGTCATATGTGTGGTTAATTTATCATGGTTGTTAACGGTGAGGGAAAAAATCGTGAGGAAACCCACATGGCTGAGTTGTACTTCTCTGGAAACTAGATGGCGCTTGCCATGTGAGTTCAGAGGTATTGGTATCTCTGCCAACCCCTTCGGGGATAAACGGCGTGAACGTTTATGTTTTTCTTTTTATATCATATAGGAGTTCCCGCTTATTTAATATTTTGTGTGAAATATGACGTATAAATATTTGGAAAAGGTTGTGTACATGAATAGGATATATGTAAGTATAGTAGCGAAAGGGATATATAGACGCAATTTGTCGTCCTTTATTGAATGAGAGTGGGATAATCCATAAGAGAGCGTTTTAAAAAAAGGCGGGAGCAATTTCGTACGACTGCCCGCAATCATCGCGCGCTCTTGAATGATTCAGCAACTGAAATTTTTGTAGTGGAATAACAAGCGTCTGCGGCAGTAACTGTGAAGGACGTCTGAATTCAGCAACGACAAAGTGTAATGGAATAAGCCCTTTAAGAATTCGGGGCTTCACAATAAAGAGCTTATTCCATTACACTTTGTCGTTGCTGAATTCAGACGTCCTTCGAAGTTACTGCCGCAGACGCTTGTTATTCCACTACACAAATTTCAGTTCTAGCGTTCTGAACGTTATTCTACTAGTCTGAATTCAGATTCTGTGGCTTTCAGACGTCTTCATTCAGACAAATGGAATAAGCTCTTAAGTCACATTTGGGCGATGAGATTTATAATTTTGTCCATAGGTTTTTTTTAAGTATGTGGGCTCAAAAAAGTAGACGCCAGATTTGTGAAGATAATAAAACATACATGAAAAGAAAAGGTTTCAAGAAAATATGTTAGCCAGGATCTAACGAAGTGGCAAAAGATAGTCTCTGCCTACCCGGATTAAAAAAAATGGCGTGAATATGTATGTAAGTACTATAAAAACGCACTTGGAAAAAAATATTAAGTGCTTGACTCTGGTAAGGCTAAAATTCTTCTTTCGAATACGAGAATCCCAAAGAAAAAAACAAAGACAAACTTGATATATATTTATTTGTGCATTTGGTACTTAAACAATAGTTTTAACAATTAAAATGCAATAATCACATGACTTACCACTAATTAGCAAATTATTTCAGCCAACCTTGCAATCAATTATTGAAAGTATATTATTTTTGCTCTGACTTAGGGCGCTTGTACACGATAAGAAAAATCGTGTCATTTCTATAGGATTTTTTATCTGCTACAGACAAGATTTTTTTCGTACAAGAAATTCCATACAAATGACATGATTTCTTGCGTAGATCCGGCGATATTTCTTATCGTGTAAAAAAGCGCACTTACCGTCTGAGCTGTAAGACAAAGTTGACAGAACTAAAATTAAATGTATAGATATTAGATGAAAACCTATACTACGTATTTTCTTACCGGCAACTGGCAGTATATTCTCACTGTGTTCTCTTTTCATCTATTATTGAAGTCAGATAAAATTAATTATCAGATTTTCCAGTAGGTATGTCCAGATTGTAAGTGTTATTATAATAGTTTTTGAAAATAAGTTTAATAAGTTTCGGATTATGATGGATTACACAGAGAAATTACCATCTTTTCCCCACTCAACTTTCCAAAAGTGGCTGAGGAATTTCTAATTCCTTAGCTCTGGCTACCCTTTATCGGGATTTATAGCCGTGAGTATATGTATGTATGTACACAGAGAAAATTACTATATTGTATCTTCGGAAACTTTCTGTCTGTCAGGCTGTCACTGTCCCTGTATTGAACTATCCCGAAATTTTAAATATGGATATTGCTTATGATTTGAATTTATATTATATTTTAATGATTGATTGCAGAAGTTTGACCAGGACGACTCGTTTTTCAATATTTATATAAAAGTTATGCGGAATACTAGAGATACACTTTATAAGATAACAACAGTACATATTAACACATAATTTTGATTTAAATATTGAAAAATCTGTTTTATTTTATTATAGCATACATTCTGAACACTTATAATTATTTTATTCCATATCCTGCACCTCGATAGCCGGTTGTTTTTTATGAAATGCCATGATATAGCATATAAGTAATAAATATTCGTTTTGTTACTAGTTTCTTCGTCTCTTAGTTTCTTAACCATGGCAAATCAAATAACTACAATTTCATTTATGACAACATATGATATACATTTTATACCATATCATCAGCATGTTTACATTGGAGAACGACAAAAGAGGTGCTGGTTAAGAAATAATCAGATCTACGATGTCATAACGAATAAATTAAGGGCTATTTGTATTATACTGGGCACAAAGATTTGTGGTAGACGCAATAAAACGTTGACATGAGACAGACACATTCTGATTTGCACTGTTTATGAGCCACGTCAAAACGCACGATTTTTGAATTGAGTATTCAAGCTGAGAACGCCTTAAGTATCGTTTTGTCTCATTCAGTTTTTAAGATTTCAATGCGACAGAGCGATACTTAAGTTGTTCTCAGCTGGAATACTCAATTCAGACATCTTGCATCAGTCGCACTTGCATTGCTTTAATCGAATGCCAGTGTTTCTCTTACGAATCATCATTACATAAAAATGTAAACGTTATTTATGGCTCCGCCTACCAAGAGATTTCACGTCTAGTATGCTAGCCAATTTCATTCGCGAATCTAACATTACTTATTTTACGTACATTTTTGCACAGAATAGATAACTGTTACGCAATACGATAATGTCAGCAACATTTGCTTAAACTAGTTCATAATATATTCGACAGCTATATATACTAACTCAGCGAAGGCACTTTCTTACATTCATTACCTGTATAACAGAAGAAGCTTCATGATTTTTCAAAGTGTAGATTTTCATTTGTCTGTTTTTATTATAGTGTAATAATGAGTACCGCATACAGTAAGGACACTTTCCAACCTTTAGTGGCTATACAATTACTTAATTACCAAGGATGCAATCAGTAGAAAATTTCTAGAAAATTGCTCCAACAACCATTACTTATGTCAGATGCGTGCAGTTACATGAGCTTGCGTCTAGTTTCATCTGCGAGTGTCGCAACGCAGTTATTTTATTATAAAGCCAGTGCCCGTACTATATGAAGTATTCATTATAATACTGTAGTCGACACAAAATAAACTATATCGGAGCGAAGCCAGGACAAGATCGCTAGTATTTATAAGCATCTTTTGGCTTAATCTGAAATATCTGCGCTTGCGCAGTATGCAATGTCTAGATAGTCAGCTTAATACGATTATTGACCTTTCTTTGCCATAGATACGCTGCGCTTTTTATTGCCGATCTCATAGTACAATAATTTAATTATTAGTCTGGACAGATCAACTTGCCGCTTGGTGTCTACTGCGTCAGTTCTGACAAACAGTTAACACCCTATTAATAGCCCTAACACCCTATTATAAGTTTGATAATTAAATAAATTACTACACGCTAAGTAAAACTAAACAACCTACCCACATTTTTCTATTATTCATTAACTAAAATTAATTATAAACTAAAGGCAATAAATTGTACTATACTTAACTTTTAAAGGAATTCTGTCATTTATAAATACTATTAAAACCCGTTTGTTGTAATCTAAGTACATTAGTTAGTAAGTCAGAGAGTGCACAAAGACTATATGTTTTTTTTGGTTAGTAGAACTGGTGATGTTTTTTGGCTACACAACTAAAACATTAGTTTTTTTTATTAACTTAAACACAATACAAGCTTTGATACCCAGATCTATAGTTTATTCACCAAAACAAGTTAGTACGGGAGATAGCAGATCGCACGTGATTGGTTGATGATAAGAGAACAAGGGCACGTTCGTGTTCATTTTTTTAAAGGTCGCTCGCTAGTTAATATTGTCACTCGTCGTTAATTGATAGAAATATTGAATATTTATCTGAACAATTTATAATTAATGCAAGTAAGAGAAGAGAGTAGCGATGACTCAACAGACAGTGAATAATAACATTTCAAAGTGAAGTATAACAATATTGTTATATTTTCCAAGTAGGCAAACATAATACAACCATATTTTAAATCTTTCTGTTCATGAAAACCTCATGTGGGGATTATTACTAATAAATAAAGGAAAGAAAAATTTTGACACAGGCGGGAATCGAACCCGTGACCTCGGGTATACGCCCCCGTCGCTCTGCCAATTGAGCTACCGTGTCTAATTGAGGTCGCGGGTTCAATTCCCGCCTGTGTCGAAATTTTTCTTTCCTTTATTTATTCTTTATAATACAACCAGTCGACTGCTAATGAGGATCGCGTTTTTAAAAGGTTATATTGTCACTAAAGTGTAAAATTTTGTAATTACGACCTTTTGAAAATTTAAAATGAACCATAAGGTGCCGACATAGGTAATTCAAGCAGAACCGAACGCGCCTTGTGGATGCATCTTTTTATTTCTAAGCGATTGTTTACACCCACTGACAGTTAATGATGGTCAGCTGTCCTTTTCACTTGCATACAGATTCATGAGTGAGAAGGCGCTATATTAACTTGTTTCCGTGAATAAACTATAGATACTAATACCTATATTTTAACAACCTTTCACACAATAATATTAGTAAATGGTAACATTACGTGCTTTCACTGGAATGGATTATATCACAAAATAATTACCTAAAATTTACCAAAATAACTTCAGGGCTCCATTTTAAAGTTTTTATACATTCAAATTTAATGTTTACACACTTTTTTATCGCGATATTATCCATATTACTTATGAATTTTTAAGCATGTTTTTCACTGCTGCGTTTTAAAACCGTCCAAGAGAGTAAATGGCTATTTATCTATGAATTAAGCACCTATGGCAATAAAATCGCGTTAGGGTGTCTCTATGAATGTATCTATGTAAATACAATATCGTATATTACTATAGGAACTTATTAGTTTTTACCACATATAACAATAGAAAGATAACAAACGTAAAATGAATTAAAACAACTGTGTGGTAATTTTATTTAAAATAGGAAACTGAGCGAACTGAAAACTAATGGTATTTGGAGGCAATACTGGTGCTTAATTTAAACGTTTTTGTTCATGAAAACGTCATGTGGGGATTATTACTAATAAATAAATGATAAATAAAGCAAAGCTTTTTTTAAAATATTATTTTCATCCCCTCGGTGTCGAAAATTTTATTTGCTTTATTTATCCTTTATTTAATAATACTAGTGCCGTAAGAACTTTAAGTCACAATTATTGTAATTTACGCTATTTTAGGCATTGTTTAAAATATAACCTCCCGATTTTTTAAAAACACGACATAACAAATGCGATTTGTATTGTAGTCAAATCTATTAATATTATTAATTAAAATGCTAGGTGCATTTTACTTCTTATTAGGTCCTTTTAGTCACTAGTGCAATAACGGAATAAAGCAGTTTATAATAATTAAGTATTTTAGTTTTCCTTATAAATTTAATATTTCAATTTGATTGAATAGATTATTTCATATATTAAGTTTTTTCTCCCATACCAAAATTATAAAAAACGTAAATTGTAGATTTATTGTTTTTTAGTTTAAAATACTGAAGAAGATGGTTCATGCGCATTTTATATGTAAATGGTTTGTTTTTAGAGTGCATCAGTTCACACTCTGAAATCACAATAAAAACTAATTTATTTAACATAAATTACACTAGACAAAATGATTAGAGACTTTAAATATAAGTCTATTGAGAGCAATATGTTAAGAACAAAATAAATACATTAAAATGCAGTTCATACAAAAGTACAACCTACTCAAGCACTATTATTATATTTCATCTATTTCAAAGTTTATTTAAGCGTGCAAAGATCACGAATGAACTAAAATAATAAGTAAATTGGCTCATTCTATTACAAAACTATATTAAAGTTGATCATTATTTAATGTTAATTTATCATGGTTGTTAACGGTGAGGGAAAATATCGTGAAGAAACCCACATGGCTGAGTTGTACTTAGTCATGTGACAGTGTATTCGTACAAAACGGCGATAGGCATGCCCCCTATCACGTGAGTACACTGTACAAAACGTGGGTACCTTCTCTGGACACCAGATATTATAGATATTAATAGATTAGATTATACTGGATATTAGATAATAAGTACAACTTAGCCATGTGGATTTCCTCACGATGTTTTCCCTCACCGTTAACAACCATGATAAATTAACCACACACATGACTTTTTTAGAAAAGAAAAATTGGTGTAGGCTTCACCCGGGATTTGAACTCACGCCCCACTCACTAATTACGGGCGGGTGTGTAGGCGACTAAGCGTATTGGGGCTTTTAAATGGATTTTTAGGCGATGCGGTTGGAGACCCATCACCAACAACCTTTATTTTACCATCTTTTCCCCACTTTAGTTCCAAAAGTGGCTAAAGAATCACTAATTCCTTAGCTCTGGCTACCCCTTCTAGGGATTTATAGCCGTGAGTATATGTATGTAAATAATTTTAAATATTACCCCAGGGTAAATGAGGAATAATCAACGATATTTTTGTGACTTTGAGATTTACCAATATGTAAAATTAACATTTCTAGCTTGAAACATCATAGCCAGCATAACATAAGTTCAACATTCCAATTTTAGGTCTTACACAAATTATTTTAAAATTATAACTTCATGACACAACCGTATCATTTTACGCATAAAAATAACAGTGTTTATAATATTCGGGTGGATTTAAGTACTATTTTCTACAAGCTCATGTCAGATCTCTTATTCCATACTAGTTACTGGTTGTCGTTCATAGCTGATTTCAGTTCCATAGCCAATTTGTAGCCTAGCTCTGGTCGCCGGTCACGACCTTCCACCATTGCTGGGACCTGAGGAATTAATAATATCTAATTCATGGTTGTTAACGGTGAGGGAAAACATCGTGAGGAAACCCACATGGCTGAGTTGTACTTAGTCATGTGACAGTGTATTCGTACAAAACTGCGGTAGGCCTGCCCCCTATCACGTGAGTACACTGTCTAAGCAAAACGTGGGTACCTTCTCTGGACACTAGATGGCGCTGCCATGTGAGTTCGGAAGTATTGTTACCTCTGCCAACCCCTTCGGGGATAAACGGCGTGAACGTTTATGTTATGTTATGTTTATATGTTAATATTATCAATAACCCACATGTACTGTATTTGTACATGGCTTAGCTTAGAATTAATAAAGACATATTAAAAAAGGATTTTGGAAATAAATTGATTGGTAAACATCCTTGAACGTTAAAAGGTTTTATTTATTACCATAATATAGTAAGTATCGATATAACCGTACCTGTTCAAAATCTTATCGCCATTCAACTTCCAAAAGTAGCTATTCAATTTCTTATTTTGTCACTCTGCCTACGTCTTCTAGGGATGTATACCCGTGAGTATATGTATGTATTATACCTGTTCAGAATGCACGACGACGCCGCTATTCTTCAAGACAGTGTGTTTGGTGGCGAGGATGTCGGCCACGTCTGCTATTGTTGCTAATATCATATTAGATAATATAGCAGTTATATAATACCTGTTCGGAATGCACGACGACGCCGCTATTCTTCAAGACAGTATGTTTGGTGGCGAGGATGTCGGCCACGTCTGCTATTGTTGCTAATATCATATTAGATAATATAGCAGTTATATAATACCTGTTCGGAATGCACGACGACGCCGCTATTCTTCAAGACAGTATGTTTGGTGGCGAGGATGTCGGCCACGTCTGCTATTGTTGCTAATATCATATTAGATAATATAGCAGTTATATAATACCTGTTCGGAATGCACGACGACGCCGCTATTCTTCAAGACAGTATGTTTGGTGGCGAGGATGTCGGCCACGTCTGCTATTGTTGCTAATATCATATTAGATAATATAGCAGTTATATAATACCTGTTCGGAATGCACGACGACGCCGCTATTCTTCAAGACAGTGTGTTTGGTGGCGAGGATGTCGGCCACGTCTGCTATTGTTGCTAATATCATATTAGATAATATAGCAGTTATATAATACCTGTTCGGAATGCACGACGACGCCGCTATTCTTCAAGACAGTGTGTTTGGTGGCGAGGATGTCGGCCACGTCTGGTATTGTTGCTAATATCATATTAGATAATATAGCAGTTATATAATACCTGTTCGGAATGCACGACGACGCCGCTATTCTTCAAGACAGTATGTTTGGTGGCGAGGATGTCGGCCACGTCTGCTATTGTTGCTAATATCATATTAGATAATATAGCAGTTATATAATACCTGTTCGGAATGCACGACGACGCCGCTATTCTTCAAGACAGTATGTTTGGTGGCGAGGATGTCGGCCACGTCTGCTATTGTTGCTAATATCATATTAGATAATATAGCAGTTATATAATACCTGTTCGGAATGCACGACGACGCCGCTATTCTTCAAGACAGTATGTTTGGTGGCGAGGATGTCGGCCACGTCTGCTATTGTTGCTAATATCATATTAGATAATATAGCAGTTATATAATACCTGTTCGGAATGCACGACGACGCCGCTATTCTTCAAGACAGTATGTTTGGTGGCGAGGATGTCGGCCACGTCTGCTATTGTTGCTAATATCATATTAGATAATGTAGCAGTTATATAATACCTGTTCGGAATGCACGACGACGCCGCTATTCTTCAAGACAGTATGTTTGGTGGCGAGGATGTCGGCCACGTCTGCTATTGTTGCTAATATCATATTAGATAATATAGCAGTTATATAATACCTGTTCGGAATGCACGACGACGCCGCTATTCTTCAAGACAGTATGTTTGGTGGCGAGGATGTCGGCCACGTCTGCTATTGTTGCTAATATCATATTAGATAATATAGCAGTTATATAATACCTGTTCGGAATGCACGACGACGCCGCTATTCTTCAAGACAGTGTGTTTGGTGGCGAGGATGTCGGCCACGTCTGCTATTGTTGCTAATATCATATTAGATAATATAGCAGTTATATAATACCTGTTCGGAATGCACGACGACGCCGCTATTCTTCAAGACAGTGTGTTTGGTGGCGAGGATGTCGGCCACGTCTGCTATTGTTGCTAATATCATATTAGATAATATAGCAGTTATATAATACCTGTTCGGAATGCACGACGACGCCGCTATTCTTCAAGACAGTATGTTTGGTGGCGAGGATGTCGGCCACGTCTGCTATTGTTGCTAATATCATATTAGATAATATAGCAGTTATATAATACCTGTTCGGAATGCACGACGACGCCGCTATTCTTCAAGACAGTATGTTTGGTGGCGAGGATGTCGGCCACGTCTGCTATTGTTGCTAATATCATATTAGATAATATAGCAGTTATATAATACCTGTTCGGAATGCACGACGACGCCGCTATTCTTCAAGACAGTATGTTTGGTGGCGAGGATGTCGGCCACGTCTGCTATTGTTGCTAATATCATATTAGATAATATAGCAGTTATATAATACCTGTTCGGAATGCACGACGACGCCGCTATTCTTCAAGACAGTATGTTTGGTGGCGAGGATGTCGGCCACGTCTGCTATTGTTGCTAATATCATATTAGATAATATAGCAGTTATATAATACCTGTTCGGAATGCACGACGACGCCGCTATTCTTCAAGACAGTATGTTTGGTGGCGAGGATGTCGGCCACGTCTGCTATTGTTGCTAATATCATATTAGATAATATAGCAGTTATATAATACCTGTTCGGAATGCACGACGACGCCGCTATTCTTCAAGACAGTATGTTTGGTGGCGAGGATGTCGGCCACGTCTGCTATTGTTGCTAATATCATATTAGATAATATAGCAGTTATATAATACCTGTTCGGAATGCACGACGACGCCGCTATTCTTCAAGACAGTATGTTTGGTGGCGAGGATGTCGGCCACGTCTGCTATTGTTGCTAATATCATATTAGATAATATAGCAGTTATATAATACCTGTTCGGAATGCACGACGACGCCGCTATTCTTCAAGACAGTATGTTTGGTGGCGAGGATGTCGGCCACGTCCACGCCGCGCGCCGCGTCCTCCACGAGCACCGCGCGGTAGCCGATGGCGAGCGCGTCCGCTATCGTGGCGCCTGAGATAGAGAAAAAAACAGACTTTATTTTATTTGCCGTGTAGTGTCGGCTTAGAATAACACTACCCCATTTCTACCCGTGGGTGATCGTAAGAGGCGACTAAGGGTATACGGGGTTTTTAAGTGATTTTTGGGCGATGTGGTTGGAGACCTGTCACCAAAAACATTTATTATTACCATCTTTTCCCCAATCAACTTCCAAAAGTGGCTGAAGAATTTCTTGTTCCAAAGCTCTGGCTACCCCGTTAAGGGATTTATAGCCGTGAGTATATGTATGTATGTATGTTTATTTTATGATTAATCAACTATCTTTCTTTCATATGATCATCCATGTGGAATTTAACTTGCGGAAGTTAATGAGGAACATGTAATCTGAAGTTTTGCAGGGTTAGTTCGTTTTTAAAAGTTGCAGCAGTGAATCTATACTTTGGGTACCGGGACTTTTCAAATGATTTAAGGGTGCTGCGGCCAGTAACCTATCACCAACAATAATATTTTATTATTTCAATATCTTTCTTTGTCTTCCTCTTTTATGGATTTGAAACCATGATCGTAGTAGTAGAGGATCAGTAAATTTTATTCAAGTTAGCTTATTATTAATCATTATATATATAATAAGCTATAATTCTAACACAAAATTACTGTTCTTTTATAAATTTATTGTAATGTTTAGATTGTGTATGAGATACTGGTTCACCAAAAAAGAGAACCGATAATCACCATATAAGCAATATATTAATTCCGAACTCACCAACACAAACATCGTAAGCGAGCCCACAGATATAGATATCGGTGACATTCCTCGCTTTGAGTTGTCCGCCGAGCGTGGTGTCCGACAGTTTCTTGTTGTCCCAGAACACTGAGTAGGAATCCACCTCGGGATTAGTACCTTTGTACACCTTTACTCCACCTTCCACTATCTGAGGATGGGAAAAACGTTTAGATATAGCAAATTTAAAAAAAGTTATAAATAAATTGTATGGCAGCCTAATTAGCTAGTTACACGGGGTAATGGTGGTTGAGAGTCGAGCTGTGTGTTCTAATAACCAATAGCGGTTGTCGAAAAAAATTTGGACTAGGTACTTTCTCACCTTTCAAAAGGTGCAGGATTAAAGTATCTGTGAACATTAGTAGATTAAAATGCATATATTATTACATGTAATCACGAAGTTTAATGGAGAAAAGATGGTAAAATAAAGGTGCTTTCATTATACATGATTAGTGATTTTCATCCAACTGTAACTCAAAAAGCTCATAAACACTTAGTTACATCTTACCACGCCCAAGAAAATAAATGGGTTAGACCCTTTGATTATGAACACTATAGATAGAGCGATGTTACGTCATCCATTTTAAAAAGAGAAGCCCTTATTTAAGTTCTTATATGTTAAAAAGAGACACAAAATCTTTATTGTCATCTCTATCGCGTAACCCGTTTTGTTGATGTCACGCTTTTAAAGCTTGACAAACAAAGCGTCGACTTGTGAGCGATTTTGGTTTTCTTTTGATTTTGAGAAAGATTTTATTCATTTGTATATTGTTATTGTGATAAAAAATAAAAGAGACTCCATTAGTCAAACTTATTATTTAGTGAGGTATGGTTGGGTGTAGCGTGCTTGGCTGCGGAAGCCGCAGCGAAAAACACATCGAAGGATTGACTTTCTGAAGTGAGTGAGTTTTTTAATGTTTTTCTACAGATAAATACATAATAAATACATTGCGCGATCAGAAAAAAAGTGATTCAAATGTTAATTACGTTGAACTAGATTACTAGCATTTTCTTTAGTTATTTTGGGCAATTTTTTAATAGCATAACCTAAAAATATGCAGTATCTCAGTGTTCCCATAATTCACGTTTTTCATCCTACCCTGTCGTTAGGGTAAAATTTTCAAATTAGTAAACTGATGTTAATGAGTGAGTATATTATGAATTTCGTCGCGCTATAGCGACGCTGAATGATTTCCAATTCCCATAATTCACTTTTTCATCCTACCCTGTCGTTAGGGTAAAATTTTCAAATTAGTAAACTGATGTTAATGAGTGAGTATATTATGAATTTCGTCGCGCTATAGCGACGCTGAATGATTTCCAATTGTTATCTACGGAATTAGTAAGTAATAAATTTGTTATATTTATTTAATTTCTTCGTATTAATTACAGTTTTCCTAAAGACCCGAATCTACGAGAAAAATGGATTGCGGCCACTGGAAGATGCAATTGGAAATCAACCAAATATAAAATACTTAGATGTACGAATACATCATCTTTTGAAAAATGTGACTGAAATAGACGAATGAATTCGAAATTTTCACACGAAACTGATTTTGTTTAAAGGTCAATAGTAAATAATGCAATAAAACTCATGTACAAAATAGTGCTGTCTTTTATTTTTCAAAATACAAACATAGACCCCACTATACCCATGATGACCCGTATGATATTTACATAACTTGCACTTATGGAACAGCTGTTTTTTTTTGTCCAGTAACAAAGTTAGTCCCGTACAAAAATTTATTCGTAATCATGGGAAGATTCATCCCTGATAGTTAGTAAAATGCTTTAGATTTCACGGTGTATTAAACATCAGTATAAATGGTAAAATTAAACAAAAAAGATTGTATAATACTAGGAGCAAGTATGTATAATTATATGATTGCAGGAAATAATATAGTAAACAGTAAACCTTTACAATAAATAAAACGACGTAACAATAAATTGACGTAATCAATTTTAAATTAAAAAGTAGCTTTTAGAATGGTGATTATACTATTTTGGGGTAATTGTTTTCTAGTGATCGCAACATTACAGGGAAAAATATTGCTATCTAAAAGAGGTACTCTCCCGTTGCATTATGACTCTGTCTATAGTGTTCATAGTCAAAGGTTAGACCTATGCTGATGTGACACTGCACAGGTGTATTATGTCATTTAAAGCATTTACGTCATATTGGTCCTGTCTACTTTAACTAGCATTTACTACAACTTCAAAAATTGGATTAGTCCAATTCTAAGCCAAGGTATATAATCTAAATATACCTTCAAATCCTGATGCAGTTCAGCCCCCCAGGTGTCCTGCACACAGTGTCGCGGCCACAGGCGCTGTTTCATGGGCGGCGGACCCGCGAATATCACCGTGTCGTACGCTTGAGCTTTGTCTGCTGACACCTAGCGGTAATTGCAACGTTATAAGAGATAGTAGAAGGATGGTAATGTTTTATATGTATTTTGTTGCCGGTATCGTATTAACCGCATTGTAGTTATGGATATAGTAACTAATTCTTATACTCACCGCAAGCTGCCCAAATAATTTTGCCTAACCTTTAGAATATTGATACAAGAATACATTTGCTCCTTTTAGAAATTGGGTAAATGCAAAAAAAAGGAGTATTTTTTAATAATCTATTGAAAAGCTTCGTTACTTTTGTCGCTTTGTGCGACACCAACGGAAAGATGATTTAATAATGTGTCAAAAAATATTTTTTACTGCCTTCGTGGTGCAACGGTGCAGCAGTTGCAGCGCTTGGCTCACCACCAAGAGGAATTCATTTTGTGCGATATCAGTCTCTTTCGTTAAGATAGTTCAGGATTTTGGGTATCGAAGGGCACATAAAATCGTTCCCGGCTGCTATAACTGTAGTTGTCGCTAGTCTGCAGGCCCGAACTAGGCCAGCGTTGCGCATTGCCCGAATCACCCCTTTCAGGGCAGGGCCCGCTCGGTAGGTTCATATTGTAGTGTAGTGTGAGTGCATCTTGTCCCCCTCTTGCCATTATATAATGTAAGTTAGTCATAAGTCTTGGAGCAGTAATAAACCTATATCCAACAAGCAAGCACGTCTTTCAATTACTACATTGCATGGCGACCCTGCCAGTGCAGCCACGCGGCTGCGCTGCGCACGAGTACATAATTATGTGTGTGAAATAAAGTGCCAAGTTTGAAATGGAAATAAGTGATTTATACACGTTATCAGACCAAAAGAAAACAACTGGGAGAGGTCAAAATACTAAAATAAACCCCGGAAACATAGCCTTATGAATTATAAAGGGAAAATACTCTAAACTGTTTACCACAAGGAAATCCAACATTGAAATCTTTACATGAAAAAAGTGAAGCACAAGAAAAATCCTTGGACAATACCAAACTGGACATCAGGCTCCAGCTCACTTATCCCAGTGAGGTGATCAACATTGATTAACAGTGTAAAAAAAAAACACAAGTGACAAAATTAACTATGACTATTAATGGTGCCCGAATAAAGTGATGTCAAGTTTGAGATATATATATTAACATGAGATATTTTTGGTGCATGTGTTCGTGTGTTATAAACATTAACTACTTTATATAAATGAAACGGACCAATCAAATGTAATCAATTTTAAATTTAATTATGAATATCCTCAATCATTTCAAAATAAGTACTTTAGTTTCCTTTTTTCTATTTCTATTTTAATCTTCTTGGCGGATTGTGCTAAACAAATTTAAATTTTCAATGAATTCATAAGTTATTTAGGTAATTTATGTATTTGGGTAGATCAATTTAGTAACAAAAAAAACTACACAGGTTAACACATTTTAAACTACAAGTTTTTTTTATGTTAATAACAAGCATTCGTTTCCATGTGGAAAAAAAATAGTGTATCACAAGGTACTGTACACAACATGTTTCAAATAAGTTTGAAGTTATGTATAAATAAATAAAATTAACTTAGGCGAGCGCGTTAGGGAGTTATCGCAAGTTGCAATTTGCTTAGTTGCATTTTTGGAGCTACTCGAAGTTTCTAGTAATGTGGACTGCTTGCTGATATCGAATATCATTATTTAGGTCAACATTCAATTGATGTCTTGCAATTATAATTATTGGTTTAATAAATATGTAATAAGTAAACATTAATACAAAATTTGAAGATATAGTAGTTTCCTAGTATATATTTTTTTGGTTTATTTCATGTCATAATGTTTATTTTTTATAATTTTCATAATGTTATTTTTTTATAATACTGTGTTCTTTATATTGCATGTTTGAAAACATGAATAGTTTTTTTTTTACATCGTATGAACTGTATGTATAGCTATCGAAAATACGTTAATTTTAATGAAATACAGTAATATCATAATGTTTCTCTCATATATTGTACGTTAAACGGAAATATTTAATTAGCTTGGCTGTAATGGAAGAAAATCTGTAAGTAATAGAATATAAGATGAGAGATGTAAGGTAAATTTTATATTTAAAGATGATTACGAAGATAAGAAATTAATTTGATGAAGTTAATGAAGTGTTATAATGATAAGATAGTTTTTGTTACTAAGCTGATTCTGCGTATTTTATGTTATGGCAATGGAAGATGAGAGCAGAGCGTCGTATACATATATGGAGTGAAGAATTGTATGATATCATCGTTGTGTGTGGTATGATATGATTGGGATGGTAAGGTGATGTAATTGATATTTATTTAAAAAAGGAAATGGAATGTAGTCAAAGTTAGTATGATGGGTTTGAAAGTTTATGAAATGCACTTTGTAGAAAGGTAGTTTCAATTGATAAGTTTTTGATGTTCATTTGACTTGATCACTCAAATGTTATTTCGATTATTTACCAATTGAAAACTAAATATCGAATGTAGAATAATGAAAGGTTTTCGAAAGAAGTATATTAAGTCATACAAGGTACACCAAGGTACAAAGCCGATCTCTGAATCCATTTTATCTGATCATGACGCGGTTGAATACCCTTCGTGAAGAAAATTGGACACCAAAAGAGTGTTAAAAGAGAGAGACTGTTAATTTTGAGCATATAATTGCGCATGTATTGCGAATGTTTCAATTTGTACCTTGAAATATAATAAAATGAATGCATATTATATAATAAAAGGGCGGCCGACCCATTGAAGTAATTTATGTGCCTTGATAAGAAATGAAATATAAATAAAAAATAAATGACTTGAGATGGAAGCATGGTTGTCCACAGCTATTTTAAATATATGATAAAAATATAAGAGAGAATACTATAAAAAAATAAATGAAATATAATAAAGTTAATGACTATTGTGAAGGTGAAATGTATAAAATAATATATGTGGTAAAAGTACTATGACATGTCTTGACAGAAAAAAAATACTTGATTGTGATTACGCGGCAAATTGTTTGGCCTACGATTTGTTCGACTTATCCCGGATTTGACTAATAGATTGTATTAAGTATAATAGTTAAGTTTCATTACATAGATACATTTTTATTCGATATAAGATTCATTAATAAGAATTTGTTTAAAAAAATATGTTAAGAATAAATATTTTTTTGTTTGCAAAGGGGGAAGGTGTAGTGTAGTGTGAGTGCATCTTGTCCCCCTCTTGCCATTATATAATGTAAGTTAGTCATAAGTCTTGGAGCAGTAATAAACCTATATCCAACAAGCAAGCACGTCTTTCAATTACTACATTGCAATATATCAGTTATGATGTTTCTTTTAAGAAAAACGTTTAAAACCATAACAAACAAGTTATTATAACGACGGTCGCCGAAGTAAGAAGCAATAAGAGCATGTATGAGAGGAATCAAGAATGTGAGGTGGACTTACAAGACTGGTGACTCAAAGCCTGTTTAGTAGAGAATTGTAATGTGTATATTTTTAGCTTAATAAAGCTTAATTGCGAGATTTGTCAGGATCGTGGAAAGGGGCGATCCTAACGAACCTCATAGCCTCGGCCTAACCCGATGAGAATAATGGGCGTGTTACAAGTAAGTGTTACCGGACTAGAAGGATGCAGTTCCCGCAGATGCACGTTATCGATGAAGGAGACGTGGTCGGGCGGGTGCCAGTCCAGCGAGTAGAACACGGCGTCGAACTTCGCCGTTTGCAGCAGTCGGTTGATGGGCTCCACTACCTACAACACATATGATAAATACATATATTTGCCGTGGAAAAGCGGCTTAGAATGTCACTACCCATAGATGTACTAATAAAAAACCGTAGATAAGTTATGCGTGCATGGTGGCACATAAGTGGCACTTGAAAAACAAGCTAAATGGTTCATCTGACTTTAGTCGCACATTAGTAGCCGTCACAATCGTTCACCTGTTTTGACGTGTTTGTTTATCAAAATAATCGAGTATGCCGTCGTGTGTGATGAGATTTTGCACAAACTATAGTAGAAAAACAACTAAAATGATGGGATTACTTATCATTCGTAAGTATTATAAATTTAAAACGTTTTAATTATAATTTATAATAAATCGTGTGTATAGATCAAAATTATTCTTTGTCAAACGGTCGTCTTAGTGTCATATTTCACGTCGGTACAGAGAAAATATGTTTATCTCTTTTTAGCGCTTGCTATGAGATGTGCTATCTCGCCTACATTTCAAATGTTTTCTTGGTGTGTTGTTTGGATATATTTCTAATGGTGTGCGTTCATCTGCCGCAATCGGTGCCACTCGTAAGCGCCGGTTTCTTCGTGAATAACCTATCTAACATTTTTTAGTACATCTATGGTCACTACCCCTTTCTACCCCTCGGGTGTTGTAAGGACCGATTAACGGTATAGGGCTTTTTTAAGTTGTTTATTTTATTTCTACCATCTTGTCCCTTGTCCAAGTTAATATATATATAGATATTAACTTCCAAATGTGGCTGAGGAGTTTCTAGCTCAGAAGCTCTGGCTACCCCTTTTTGGGAATTGGGACGGCATTCTCGATTATGGTCATGAGTAAATGTATGTATGTTATTGTATAGGTTGTTGTAATCTTGGTCTATCAGTGGCGAAACCATTGCTTCTGAGGCAGAGCGGCGTGGGTTTAAATCCTGTTGTATTTTCTATGGTTTCAACGTTGTATGTTTAGATTGGTGAGGCAATCTAGCTGTAGAGTAGTTAGTCGTGTGATAATTTGTCTTACGCTTTGGCTTTGGACTTTGGCGCTCGAATGTTTTGGTAATGCGGCCATGTACCGGACGATGCAATTTGGGTAGGCCAATAACGTGTACTTGGAGAAATTCGGCAATGGTAAGAGATGAAGGCATTATAGGACCAGTCATTCTGAAGGTCTTTTGAAAGAAGCTATGTCAAAAAGCGAACGTCTATTGGCTTATGATGATAATAATGAGTGTTTGTACAGCATTAGGCCTGCCCTTGCCAGGCGAATGCACAGTCCAAACAAAAAACGGATGCTATCAAACATGGTAAAAGATTGACAAAATATCCAAACAACACTTAAAAAGCCACATATCCTGAGTCACCTATTACGACACCCGTGGGTAGAAAGGGGTAGTAACATTCTAAGCTATTACGGTATTTTATTATGGGGTAAAGCGGCTGATGTTCATAAAGTTTTTCTCTTATAAAAGCGAGCTATTCGATTTATTTACATGTTAAGGTCGAGGTATTCGTTGCGTGAAAAATTTAAAGATATTGGCATTTTAACTGCCCCTTGCCAATACATATTTGAGAATTTCATGCATGCCAAAAAGCATATAGGCCAATTTAGTAAAATTAGTGATAGGCATACTGTTAACACTCAAAATAAGGACCAAATTAACGTACCATAGTGAAGACTTAATAAAGTAACTCCTTTCCAACTGTTCAACAAACTTCCTTCTGACATATTGGAATTGCCTGTGGCATCTTTTAAAAGGCAATTAAAGCAATGAAATCTTACTAGTGTTCAAGATTTTTTAAACGACAAAATATGTTAAATCCAAAATTGTACAAACCATTTGTTAAATAAATGAAAAAATGAGAATGCAAAGAGTTGCTTTGTTGCTTCTTCTCTTTACGAACACCTTCCGAAGCAACGGATTAATGAGTAAATTAAAAAATGTTGACGTTCAAAAATGTTAGTTTTTAATTTAATTTTGAAAAATAAACTTTACGACTTTTATTTACTTTTAAGCTGGCACTGCACGGTACCTGGCGCTACAAGCCACTCGTGGCTAATATTACTTTAATACTAAATAAATTATATCATTCGTCAAGTGGTATTTAAGCAAAAAAGGTTCCAGGGCCCTGTTCAATAAAACTGAAAATCCGACATATATGTCAAAAACTGACAAGTTTGTCGGAATGTCAGCTTAAGCTTGTTTAATAAAGATGACAAATGTGTCCGACATTGGGTAAAATCGAGACATTGGCACTACACTAAATGCGTTAAATAAAACTTAGGAATTGTCAAAAGCCATTGTCGAGTTCAATGACAATTGTCCTTGACAAAATTGTCGCATTGTCACGACATATATGTCAATTCCTGACATATTTGTTAATTTTATGAAGTAGAATAGGAAAATGTAAATCAATAAATAATAAATCAATAAATTTTATTAAGCATAAAGTTTACAATGGTACATCGGTCTCCCCTTTTAAGTTATAAAACCTGTGTTAGGGGAGACCACTCTTTCGGAGACAATACAATTTTGTGCTTCATACAATAAAACTAATACAATAAAACTAAAACTAAAGTGTCTTATAAATAAGTAATTGTTGACAACATTTTTTGTGGATAGGAAAATGTGGAAGGTAAAGAACAAATATATTTAATATCCGATTGTTTGTTTGCTATCGGTTTATTTCCTTTGTCGAAAAATGGAAATGAACAACAAACTGACCACTTTGGGCCAAATATATGAAAATTGCAATATTCATAGAAAGTTTTCATCATCTCTACTTTCCCTGCTCGACGTAAGCACCATCTCTTTGAACAAACGTTTAAAATTCCTCCAAATAAGTGTGTGACACACAGTACTTCACCTGTCGGGATTGTCCGTCAAATTTACAAATATGTCGATATGTCGTGACAATTTACTAAGCATAATTGGCAAGTTTTTCACGACAAATTGTCACCTATCACCTGTCGCGCTGAAAGTTTTTTTGAACAGAAAAATTTCGAATTGTCGCGACAATCCGACATATTTGTCAATTTTCCACCTTGACAAATTTGTCACCTATAATGTTTATTAAACAGAAACTTGTCGAATTGTAGAATTGTCACACTTGACATATATGTCGGATTGTCAGTTTTATTGAACAGGGCCCATGATATTAATAGCAGCAGTTATATAAATACGGTGGGGATCACACATTCATCCTAATAAAGGAAACTTTCCGTGATTTCATAACAAAACGAACATGGGAAATAAGCATTGATAAGATAACATAGCGTGCTAGTTAATCGGAGCGGGTACAACCTTGACATTCTACCTATCCTATCATTACTACTCGGCGATATGATATTGTAACGATATTACATTAACATAAAGTAAAAAAAACACAACGTTTAGAAAAGAAAGCTTTTTCGATATCATGTATAATAATAAGAAACCTACAAATGTTGTTATATAAACTCAAAGACTTAACATTTAAAAATTTGCAAATAAAGTCTCAAAGATAAAAAAACTGGTACACATGATCACAAATTTTCAAATTTTTTTGATTTCTAAGGACGAATTCAGCGATATATTCAATTGTTCTAATACTAAAATACTCATTCTATTAAAGTTAGCTAATGTGTGTTTCTACTAAATTAAACGTTCCCACAATAGGTAAACGAACGAAACCTGAAGGACCAAATACGATATTGTAAGTTTATCGTTATAACCACCATAGGTTTGAGCCAAATAGTTGAAAAGTAGTTCATTACAGTAGCAATATTCATCGGCCCGCCCTGCCACCCCGTACCAGGCACCGCAGACACATGATAAAGGTATAATTTAAGAGATTTACCACCGATATTGATGGTGTGAAGTTTTGCGCCGTTCCACAATTAGTTTCCGTTGGCATTCTGCAGCCAAGCTTTAGCCTTTGTCTGATTTTGACAGCTATTTGACAGGTAATTAAATTTGCCTCGCTTTCGTGTTTGGAAATTAAAAGAAAACTATTGTGTTCTATTTTCTATCCATAGATTAATTTTATAATGGAAGGCTTTTATTTGAAAGTGGTTTTGATACAACATAATTAGAATTGGGTACTCATCATACTATGATGTGTGTAGTTTTAAATGTTAATATATATTAAAAAAACAACCGAAAATAAACAATCTAGTACTAAAAAGTACGAAATAAGTTTTTTTATTGAATATGAGTACTGTGATTGATACCTTAGCAATTTCTTTACCTAAATATTACAATTCTCTTAAATTAATTTGTGAGCCGGTGCCAGCCTCGATGATAATTGATAATAAGAAGTGTGTATTTCGCACTTTATATACATGTAAAATGTAGGGTACCTTGTAGGTGTGGGGGTAAAATTGATTTTTGTACGTATTATCATTTAAAACGTTAGGCGATAGATATTTATTGTTTAGATTGTAATAATCAGAGATAGATAGCAGGGTGAATTTACTTTTCTTTGTCTGGCACCGACTCAAAAATTAATTTCAGAGAATTGTAATATTTAGGTAAAGAAATTGCTAAGGTATCAATCACAGTACTCATATTCAATAAAAAAACTTATGTCGTACTTTTTAGTACTAGATTGTTTATTTTCGGTTGTTTTTCTATGAAGTCGGTTTTCTTTTTGTTAAAAATTATTTTATTTTACGAGTTTTAGAGATGGGTAGACCTGGCAAAGATGCCTCTCGGATGAGGAAGCGACAGTTACTGTATTATTCTTCGTATTTCCGGTATTTCTATTATAGTACGATAGTAAATAGGCTCAACCATATGTAACCTTACATTGTTCTTAAAATCCTTCGAAAGGCGATGATTTTCAATTCTACATCTCAAGAAAGACTCAAACGCTCACGCCGAATATCCCTGAAGGGGTTAGCAGAGGTAGTAATACTTCTGAATATCACGTGACATTGTCACCTGTTGTTCAGAGTACCCACGATTTATTAGGCAGTGTTCTCACGTTATACAGGGCAGGCCTATTGGCGCTTTGAACAAATACACTGTCACATAATTGTGAGTTTCGACAGTCCCCTCGATTTCCTGGGATGCCATCATCAGATCCTGGTCTCATGGTACTTTCTCGGTAACAATAACATAACAAAAGAAATGTTTAGTGAACCTGTACTTCTCTTCATAAAAGCTACGAAGAGAAGTATAAATCTATATAGAATGTGGAAAGAACTGTTTCCTAATACCTAATGATTGAGGATCCACACCTTCTATCATCAGCTCAGCAGCATAACAATATGATTTTCAGTAGCAAATGCCAATATAAGTTCAGAAAATATGTAAAACGCGGTACATTTGCCTATAAAATTTGAGGGTTCCCCTCGATTTCTCCAGGATCCCATCATCAGACCCTGATATCCTCATCATGGTACCAATCCGGGAGTATCTTCTTTCGAATAAAAAAATAATCATCAAAATCGGTTCATAAATGGCGAAGTAATCGGCGAACATACATAAAAAAAAAAAAAAATATACCGGTCGAATTGAGAACACTCCTTTTTTTGAAGTCGGTTAAAAATAACTATACACTACTAACAACAAACCAGACCTTGATTATTTTAAAAATATAACTTACATTGTTGTTTTTTAATTATTTTATAAAGCGAAACAAATAGAAAAAATGTAATCCTCAAAGTGGTTTAAATAATTTGGAATCGGGATTTTTAGCAAGATTATTTTTCGCAGAAAACTTCCTACAACAATCGTACAAAATGTTATTTACGTATTTTTCTTTACTTAAATATTTGAAGGTGGTTCCATCAATGTCTTGACAAGATATAAGAAAGAGTTCTTAACAAACTTTTCAGTAGCTAGTTCCAAAAATAGTTCCATCGCATGCGAAAGCGTTGTTAGCGAATTTGGTCGGTTGCGAATAATGGCAAGTTTAAGTGTTTCTGCCAACTACGGTACGATAACATTAAATTAGTTTTGTAATACACTTGTTAGTTAATCTCCTTAAATTGTTCAGTAATGAAAGAGCTTTGAGTCACGTCAGATTATGTTTTAGTCGTTTTAATTTTACTGTACCGGCCTTGGTTTCCAAAGGGCTTTAGTTAAACTTTCATTGCGCAGGATTAGAGTTTGCTCGACTTTTTAACACTACAGATAAGAATCTTGGATTTTCTATGTATGAGATTTTTTTAATGGTTTATTCTTCTCACGATTCTGATATTCGTCAGCATAGTTAGGGGCGCCATTACAGAAGTGACAATTCCAGAAATGGTTTCGCTTTTAATTCATATTAGGTTACGTACGTATATGAAACTTGGCAAGTAACAAACTGCATGTTAATAAATTAATATTGATATATTATCCAAATATTAAGGGAGAAAATTGGCTATAAATGAGTGTGACACACCTAAATAAGATAATAGTTACAAAACTTCAGCTTCAATCATTCATTTTATTAAATCCATCGCACATTCAATCAAAATGAAGTTTTTTATTCAATTAGTAATATCTATACAATATTAACTGTTGTATCAACCTTGCTGGTTAGAGAAATAAATCATATTAAAAAAATAGTCACACTTCATTTTCTAAAAAACTTTTTAAAGAGCCCTTTATATTTCGGCTGTGTTAATACAATGTTGATGTAAATATCAATCTGCAACCGCCCCAGGTTTTAGCCGAATCGTTAAAATAGTAGTTCATCATACTAACAATATCTCTAAAAACCGTGTAGTAACTCTAATCCTCTACGGATTTGGTGATATTTTCAACCTCTACCTGTTAGCATCATCTTCAGTTATATGCCTTCTTCATAACCATTGGTAATTCTAGTCCTATAAAGATTCGATCATATTTAAAATTTGCCTATTATGCATATGCAAAATTGACCTAAGTTATAAAGCCATGCCTACTTCATGTGTCTGTAAAGTGTAATGAGCAAATCAATCGTCGGCGCTGCGCCCACTGCAGCGCGTACACTGTGGCGATATCTCCGATTTCAGTCGATCCTAATATAGTTCTGCATTTTTTAGTGAACTATCAAATGGTAGGTTGTTTTTTTACAGTTTCTGTACATGTGGCAATTATGCTACATTACATAGCACGATGTTATTTTGTATAGTCTTGGGAATAAAACAGACTAAATACGGAGGGAATCTTTAGCTATTTCCTCATTTCATAATTATTAGTTCCAAAATGCGATGTTAATGTCCAGACCATTGATCCCAAGCTCTCAAGACCAAACGATTTATTCATCAAACTAGCAACAAACAGGAGAAAATGTTCTCAAAATCTGAATCTAATTATGAAGTCTTTCGATAAGAAGGGTAATTATTTTTTGGCTGGTTAACATATAGATCCAAAATATTTGAAAAAAAATATAAGCCCAGCCGATTATTAACGACAAGAGAACAATACTAGTGTTACAAAGTATTGACAAGATTTTTGCCTTTAAAGCAGAATTAATTATGTAGACTCTTAAGTCTAGTTAAACTTATTAACAATTAAGACTGATACTATTATATTTCGTCCTTCAAGCTGAAAGTTCTGAGCGAATTCGAAAAGTTTGTGTAAACGGGCTTCTTTTAAGCTGCACACTAAGATTAGACGTTATATCATTACCTGGTTAATACCGTCCTTCACAAGGGAATTACGCCAGAAACTTGGCCGGCTTCTCTCAAAGAAATTCTGGTTGACGACTTTCATATTCTTGAATATACAGGTTTCATCAAAATTCACATCGAACGGCAAAAAGAAACTCGAAAATCGGCAACACAAATTTGATAACGGTTTGTAAAATATAAATCCTTTAAGGTGCCGTTAGTGCAGCGAACAGAGTTTTTGAAACATTATAATGCGTATGTTTATAACAATATGGTTTTGAAAAAAATACATCAAAATCTTGAGGCTTTTCTGCTGTGAAATTGGCGATTCGAAACATGATTAATACATTTTCGGTCGATAGAAAAAAATCGCCAACATACCTCTAATTATACTCTTTAAAATGGTTTTATATTTTATTTATTTTACCTACTTACATATAACTTGCATCATAATCTGAGCATTTGTATTTCTAATAATAATTGGCGATTAGTTTTCTTTTTTAATAAATTCAATAAAACGAATATTTTAAAAACATCGATATTCGCAGTCCTCCACGCTCAGTGCTAGGCTTGGGTAGATCCAGCTCCGCGAGGGGATTCGAATCACCAGGTTCAGGCTCAGTTCCGGTACTGAATCCTCTTAACCGGGCCGGACCGCTTATCGAATCCGGCTCGGTTAAGAAATTCGGAACTGAATCAAACAACCAAAAAATACCACGCTTACTTCGCGGAACGTAACGATTGCTGTTGACATACATGTAAAAATCAATTAACTCATATGTATAATGATTATAGGCGATAGGCCTGCCCCCTATCACGTGAGTACACTGTCTTAGCAAAACGTGGGTACCTTCTCTGGAAACTAGATGGCGCTTGCCATGTAAGTTCAGGAGTATTGGTACCTCTGCCAACCCCTTCGGGGATAAACGGCGTGAACGTTTATATTATGTTATGTTATGTTATGTATAATGATTCTGTTTGTGTACAGGCTAGGTTCGCTAACATACAAATATCCATATGTAAAAAAAATAATAATATTTAGAAACATCTTAACAACATCTTATAACAATATCTACACATAAATATATGCAAAGTAGTAAAGTGACACAACATAAAACGCTATCATATTTATAATATCACTATAAACATCATTATTTATGAAAAGATTGATAAATCTATTAAACGAAATTGGCAAACAAAGAACAAAAAAGGACAACTCTCTTTTCGTCTCTGTCTCCCGAGTTCAAATTGTATTACATTCTTGTCTCGCTCTCACATTCAGCAAGCAAAGCAAATGTAACGGTAATAATCGAACCGATCCTGAACCTGATGCCTGAGCCTGTTGTTCGAAAACAATAAAACCGAGCCGGTGCGGAGCGGCCCGGTTAAGCGAACCTGCACCTGATAAGAAAGAGTGGGGCCGGTTAGGCCAATCAGGCTCACGCAGGGATTCGAATCATTTGAATCATCCACCGAGCCGGACCTACACACGGCTACTCAGTGCTCGGCGAGCTGCTTTAGGGGATGGACTTATGTCGCGCGCGCCTTGTGTTACAGATCTTACAATTTACGTGCGTGCGGCGCCGTTAGTGTGCGAGTGACCTATCTGTATACGATGCGCGTCAATGTAGGCGTGAGAGTGACCGTGCGTACGGTTAGCATTAGCAAATATAAAAGAATTCATTCAATTCATAGATTGCACTCATTTTTATATTTTATTGTTTAATTTATTAGGAATGGGAAAAAGAACAAAACCGTTAAAGTAACTTCTAATTTCAATTAATAATATTAAATAGTTACAGGTGTAAACTGAAAATTATATACATACATATACTCACGGCTATAAATCTCTTAACGGGATAGCCAGATCTTTGGAATGAGAAATTCCTCAGCCACTTTTGGAAGTTGATTTGGGAAAAGATGGTAATAATATATGATTTTGCTGACGGTTCTCACACCACATCGCCCCAAAAATCACTTAAAAAGCCCCTATACCCTTAGTCGCCTCTTACGATCACGGGTAGAAATGGAATAGTGTTATTCTAAGCCGACACGACACGACAAAAGTTATGAAATTATCACTGTAATAATTTTGTTAAACTGACAGGGGTAGACAAATCTATCGTATCATTATATTTTATACGACGACGACATGATAGTCCAGTGGGTAGAATCCTAGGTCGGGCCTACACCAATTTGTCTTTTCTAAAGTCATATGTGTGGTTAATTTATCATGGTTTTTAACGGTGAGGGAAAACATCGTGAGGAAACCCACATGGCTGAGTTGTACTTAGTCATGTGACAGTGTATTCGTACAAAACGGCGATAGGCCTGCCCCCTAACACGTGAGTACACTTTCTAAGCAAAACGTGGGTACCTTCTCTGGACACTAGATGGCGCTGCCATGAGAGTTCAGAAGTATTTGGTGCCTCTGCCAACCCCTTCGGGGATAAACGGCGTGAACGTTTATGTTTATGTTAGAAACTATGCCAGAGAGAGAAATGCCATGGTAGAAACTATTTTTGAAATTGATAACCTAGGGTAAGCGATACAGTTTTCGTCACCCTGACTGTTATAACCATTCGTAAATATTTTAGAAAGAAAATGTAAATAATCATAAACAAATGTCCGAACCCATACCATAGAAAATATTTGCGAGTGGCTAAAACTGTCGAGTTGACAATAACTGCATTGCTTACCCTACTGTATGTTTTTAAAACGCGCGCACGCGGCGTCGCGTCGAGGAGACGGCCGCTATTACTTTACTCTATGCGGCCGCTCGATCGGCGCGTAGGCGCTTCCCCGCGCCCGCGGGGGCAGCACCCCCTCAGATGATATTTTTCGCTGAACCAACGGCGCCTTAAAGAAGAACAGGATGAGCTTTAGGAATACAGTCCTGTTTTACCTCTCCCTTATCTTCACTCTTCTCAACCTCTAAAAGTTGGCGAGCTATTTTTGATTCGGATAAGAATGGCTGTTGAACAGTGTCTAGTATGATAGCGGTGATTTTTATAAGTAAGTTAAAATTAAGTAGTAAATATTCGGTACACTGAGTAGCCTAGAAATAAATTTTCAAGTGTAAAGATTCTGCGCACAATTTAGGTCTCAGTCTTAGTGTAAAGTATTTTTCGATTGTATTGATCAAACTATTATTTTTATTCTTGTAAGACTTTTCCTACAGTATATGATCACAAGTGTCTAGGTAGATGGTATGAGTACCATATGTAAAATTAATTAACCATAACAGCTAGGCACCACGCCCTGCGGCGCCCCAACTAACACAATGCAAAGATGTTCAATGTCAAATCGGCGATTTAACATAATATTGTTAGACTGGTTTACGACCATAACAAAGCATTCAGCTATTTGAAACACTATTGTATCGAGAATAGATGTAAGTACAAAATATCGCGGTTATTGCCGATGAGACTAAATTGATTCTTGATTTAAGGTTTAATTTAATTACCTCTGCCTTTCTTTTACAGGAAATGTTTTTTTTCCACGATTTTGCGTGTGAAATAGTATGACAATGAAATAAATAAGCTGCTGCCGCTCAAATCTTTCCTACCATACAATACTACTTATACCTATCCTATCATCTATATATATAAAAGGCAAAACTGATTGACTGATTTTGAATCAACGCACAACCGAAACTACTGTACCTAGACATTTCAAATGTTGTCCAAGGCTGGGTTTTATTATGGAAGTGAGCACTAAGAAGGGATTTCCTGAAATTCCAACCCTAGGGGGAGGAAACAGGGGTGTGAAATTTATATGTTAACTTTTAATTGCAGACTTACAAGTTTGTATGTTTTTTTTCATTTCCGTTCCAAGAAACTTGAAATTCGGTTTTAAGGGTTCTTTTTATTTTAAAAAGAATTTCAATACAATACGGCAACTATTATGTTATTATTTCATAGGATCGGTTGAACATGAAATAAATTAAAATTGTGAATATTATCTCCACTTTAACTTCTTTCATCCGTCCTTTTCTAACAATATAGTGAATGGAAGAGAGGCATAGAGCAACGACGAAAGCTTGATAAGTATTTTTTGTGAATCCGGACCAGTTTTATATCTCTGTTTAAGAGCTAAATCAATTCTAAGGCCCTTCAGACTATGCAAAGGTGAACGAGTTTTATTGAAATATTTCGTGATTTTATGATTTGTACAAGACTTGCTGGCCGAACCGACGACTGAATGATAAAAGAAATTGTCTTTTTGGAAAGAAACAAAGCTATGTCATCTGTTATACTTTGATTTATAGGTAAATAACCTAGTTTTGATTTTGTGTGTGAAAATAATATTAATCAGTTCAGTAAACTTGCGGCAGCGTAAGAGATGGCTGTTTTATACGACGCCATATCTAGTTAAAAGGTCGCTCCTACTAGCTATGCTGTTAGTCCATATTTCCTAACAAACGCATCACGGAAGAACTGCTATATCTATGTGTATTCGATTTACCTGTCCGCATTTCTATCGACCAAACAACCGTGTATGGGTTCCGATTGCCACGCCAATGTAAGCCTTATTAGCATAGCATTAATGGTCAAGTGAATGAGACATATATGCTTTCATGGCCGCTTGAACATTGTATGGATTTATTGTTATTGTTACATTATTTATGTAAACGTACTCTATAATGAAGGATACAATTGGAGTAGATGATGCGGGGAGTGGACGAGATAAAAATTTAAAATAAAACATTTATATTGAATATTACAATCAATACCGTGCCGTGTAGTGTCGGCTTAGAATAGCACTACCCCGTTTCTACCGATGGGTGTACGTAAGAGGCGACTAACGGTATTGGGGCTTTTAAGGAATTTTTGGGCGATGCGGTTGGAGACCCATCACCAACAACCTTTACTTTTACCATCTTTTCCCCACTCACATTTCCAAAAGTGGCTGAGGAATTTCTAATTCCTTAGCTCTGGCTACCCCTTCTAGGGATTTATAGCCGTGAGTATATGTTATGTTATGTTTACAATCAATACAAGAAAGAAACTCTTTACATTCTCAATTATTCATTTTTTTAAAATATGGTTTGTACAATTTTGGGTCATATTTTTACTTTATAAAAGATTTTCTGTGCGACCAAACCAAAGGCTAGTTTGACATAATTAAACTATATTGTCCATCACAAAAACCAATCACATAACGTGAGAAGAAAAATCCTCACCAGACAATTATTCCTGGGAATATCGAGGGAAGATTTATGGCTTTACGGACAGGGTCATGTGCGCGTTGGGTCCTTGTCGTTTAAAAAATCTTGAACGCTGTAGTAACATTTCTTTAAAAGCATGGTATTAACTGCCTTTTGAAAAGATGCCACAGGCAATTCCAATATGTCAGAAGCAAGTTTGTTGAACATTTTGAGGGATAGTCACATAAAGGAGTTACTGACTTTATTAAGTCTCCACTTCGGTACGTTAAGTTTGTCCTTATATCGAGTGTTAACAGTATGCCTATCACTAACTTTACTAAATTGGCCAATATGCTTTATGGCATACATTAAATTCTCAGATATGTATAGACAAGGGACAGTTAAAATGCCAATATCTTTAAATTTTTCGCGCAACGAATACCTCGACCTTAACATGTAGGTAGATAGATCAGATAGCTCGCTTTTGTAAGACGAAAACTGAATTACAACATTACAACAATACAAACTTATGAAAATCAGCCGCTTTACCCCATAATAAAATACCGTAAGACATAATGCTATGAAAATAACTGAAATAAACAATGCGAACTTACGCACGGCATACGGTGCTGATCTCAGCCTTTTAGAAAGTGTTAGTATATGGGGTCCCCATTGCAACTTAGAATCGATTGTTATCCCTAGAAATTTTGTTTCTTTAACTAATTCTCCTTTATTATTAGCCTTATTTACTGTACTGTTTCAACTTACTATATAATATGTGTTGCTGTTGATGATCCCTGTATAATAAATAAATAAATTAAAAAAGTATTCAAAACTGTGTAGGGTTGGAATAACAATTGTCAATTTCCTATCCCAGAGGAGCGGCTGAAGGTTTTGGAGCTTTTTAAAGAGATTGCTCGATGTAGCTGCAGATTCATCGCCAACGATCCTTTATTTTGCTATATATTTTCCATGAAACCCCCAAAAGTGACAGGTATTTCTCATTCTAAAGCTTTCGCTACCGCTTTTTTGGATTGATGGCTGTATTTTGTGACCGTATGTATGTATTAATAAACTAGCAGCCCGTCCCGGCTTCGCTCGGGCATGAATTATCATTAACATTTTGTTTTTTATTTTATTACATGTATTATTATTTTAATATATTTTTTTTAAGTTTTAAGGTATGTTATATTTTTTTGCTGTGTAGTGTCGGCTTAGAATAGCACTACCCCATTTCTTCCGGTGGGTGTACGTAACAGGCGACTAATGGTTTTGGGGCTTTTGAGGGATTTTTGGGCGATGCGGTTGGTGACCCATCACCGACAACCTTTATTTCACCATCTTTTCCCCACACAACTTCCAAAAGTGGCTGAGGAATTTCGGATTCCTTAGCTCTGGCTACGCCTTCTAGGGATTTATAGCCGTGAGTATATGTATGTATGTATGTTATATTTTTTTGTATTTATATTTAGATATATTTTTTTATTTTTTTTATTTTTTATAATGAGTAATTACATCAAAAGCCATTCAATTTATAGAGTTAGAGCTTCCCTGTAAACAATATTTGACGTTGTTGTATTTTGGGGCAGCAAAATAAATTGATGTTCAGGGGCTCCCACCCGCGACAGGCCAACGTACAGTTGACCGTGAGTAAAACAATTCTTTCGCAGGTCAATCCCTACTAATTTGAAGGTTTGGCCTTGGGACTTATTAATTGTTAAAGCAAAAGATGTTTTAACCGGAAATTGTAGCCGTTTAAATGGAATTGGCAGATCAGTTGGGATCATCGGTATCCTCGGTATATGAGCTAATTGACCGGCTGCTGGGCCAGTGATAATAGTCGCTACAATCAAATTTTTCTTTTACTCTTTGATAAGCAGCCTCCCGTACCCCTTCGTGACGCCTGCCACAACTTACTATGCATAGCTAATCGAGCGGAGTTTTATCTATTTTTTTAATTCGAGATAACTTTCGAATGGAATGTTCGAATTGAATAATTCAAAAAGTAATATAAGGGTATTGAAGTAGTCTAAAATAATATATACGTTTTTTATAAGGATTAGATAGGTACAAATAAAGAGCCTTTTCTAAAGCAGGATTTTAATTTAATTTTTAAATAATTTTATATAATGACGCTTGTTGTGAGATAACTATAATAGTTAGAGACATGCTGTCTGCATTTTTTTTAGATAATAATGTGTTCTATAAAATTGTAGTACATAATTTTATTCTATTGTCAATAGTTTTCGCAGCGCACGCGATGTAAGGTTTTTTTTTGGTATTTCTTTAACACCTTGGGTTACATTTTTGAAGTTTACGTAAGGATCCCTAATTTTTTGAAAATGAAATATAGCCTTTGTCACTCAGGAATAGTGTAGCATTAAAACAGTGAAAGAATTTTTCAAATCCGTCCAGTAGTTTTGGAGCCTATTCAATTCAAACAAACAAACAAACAAAAAATCAAACCTTTCCTCTTTATAATATTAGTATAGATAAAACAAAAGAGTAACCTAATTTTGAAATTAACACGTCTTTTGAAACTATTGCAATCATTGCATCATACCTGTACGAAAAAGGAAATTTTAACCCGAACACGTAATCATTTATATTTTGCTATGCTATGGCCTTGATCTTTTTTTATCTGCTGTTCTTGCATGCAGCGATCAGCCATACACACGACAACCAATCATATTCAATTATAACTGCAGGAGCTTTGAAAGGTGAAAGTTGTCACAACATACAAAGCCTTTTCGAAATCGAAATAGATGCCCATTTAATGTGGGGGTGAAGAAGTCATAGTGGACATTTACCACCAGATTTATAACCGTGAGTGTATGTATGTATTTAGTTTGTAAGTTTGTAAGTTAAGTCTTACCTCACTCCCATCCTGCTGTGCGTTGCACTTGCTGATATTCAGGGTGCCGCTGATGAAGTCGTTCTGAACATCCACCACCAGAAATGCACTGACTGGACGCACTATCTGTCGACAAACACGCGTTATTATTATATTTCTAGAAAGAATCAATAAAAATACTGTCGCTTAATCGGAAGAGCTCAGTCTCAGGCCTTGTACCTTTTGTCTGTATGCATGTTTATATAAAAAAAATGTATGGATGGCATCTGACTTGCAACATCTCATGTATATGTGTATGTGGGAACAGCAAAGATATACTGGCCAGTACACCCTGCTATGTACCAACTTATAATTTGTATATATGCTTAGCTCGAGAAACATTTCTATACCGCGATGTAGGAATATGAGTGATACGCTGCTATGTGCGAGTGACTCCGCAGTAGTGTGCGCTCTAACATGATGTTTAAAAAGCGAGTGAGCAAAGACACTACGTAGCACTTTTTATAAAATTTGATCTTGTATTTCTTAACTCTATATTGATGATGCAAGTGTAAAAGCCGGTTACGTAATCTCGTGCTTATCTGGACAATCAGTGTTGAGAGGTACAATACTGCTGAGTTAGCAGAAGCAACCTTTTTGTTTCCCAGTGTATTTTCTCTTTTTAATATTTTGTTATTTTTATTAGTGCGGTGTTAAAATATATGTTTTATTACTTTTTTCATCGGTTAAATATTTATGATGTTCTTACCTTCTCTACGTTTAGCAAATTATAGGGCCCTGGATTAACGTTTGTGTATTGATATACGATTTATTAATTTAATTTAATTGTTTTTGTTCAAAATTTTGTTAGAGGAAGCTACCTTCTCTATACCTATATTAGCTCTAAGGCATCACATGGACTAAAAGAAAAGAAAACTCTATTTCCACTAATTATATTAATCACATTTTGCAGATAATAATACGTTACGTACTTAATTAGAAGGAAAATTATTATAAATTGAAGTGATATCTTCCAGACAACCTATACACGGTGAGGTCAGCCAATTATTAGTAATGATAGGTAGATGTACAAGCATATACATGATACAAACTCACCACTTTAATCCAATGGTTCCAACAGAAAGAAAACTCCTCCCGGTCTATGAACCCGTCCCCGTTTTTGTCAAACACTTTAAAGATGTGTTGTGCTTTTTCATCCGACAGCGGGTAGATGTGGCCCTTGTCGTTCCGGAACAGCGCTTTGCAGATCAGACAGAATTCCGCAAAGTTTAGCTTGCCATCGCTGACACATGAAACAAGATACATTATAAAGCGTAATACGCAATAATACGAGTATATGAGCCCGCTGGGCCGCCGACATAGCCCGGCGACACAATCCAGCCCCCTGATTACGTATTTTTTGCGTCTGGCGATTGTGTAGCAAGTTGCACGATTGTCGTTGTGAATGTCATAAATTTGTATGCGATTTGACAGTTTTGACAGCGACAATATTGCAACTTGCGATACAATTCGGTATGCAAAGTTTTACAAGTGGTGCTGATTACGAAACCATTTCGAGATATTATGTTTTTAAAACATATTTTCTTGAAATTATATCAAACTGAACTAAGATGACCGTTATTTTAGCAAAAAACTGTAACAGTATTTGACCTCGTTCTTGCAGTTTATTAATAAAACATCGTAAATCATAGGTTTGTTTAGTATAATATCGTAATAATTTCATTTGGGATCACAAATTCGTGAAATATTTTGCAATTAGCAACATTTTTACTAAACATTTCGCTTTATTTGCATGCCGCTACGTGATATTTTCAATCGATGACGTCATTAAGTACAAAAGTTGAACAATCTTTAAAAAATCATAACTTTGCAATTACTCATTTTAAATGAAAAATATTCAAATCAGTTTTTTATTTTCGTGTTTGCTGTCGAATAAAAATATTTAATAAATACCAAAAAAAAACTTTGCATATCGAATTGCAGTTACTAATGTAATGATACATAATCAGCCCCCGGGGCGGCCTGTTTTGACTCGACTTCATCAAAACAAGATACAAAATGCAATTGTAAGATCGTTACATAAACGTGTCGACTATTGTGTTATAAAACGAGGATCACTTGGAGAACCTGCTAAATTAAATAATCCAGAGTATGTAAAACAATGCATTTTATTGATTTTAGACATCAAGTTTCATAGAAATATTTACTACTTGAGACCTTGATCGATATCTATCGATTTCGATTCTTGTTTCAAAAGGTTCGAAGTTCGATTCCCGAACTGAATATATATTTTTAAATGTATGAATGTATCTTTTCTTCTCACTAAAATAGATGATATGCTTCCTCCCTAAGAACAGATTTTTATGTCCTATAGTTTCAGACTTGCCCATACTAGTCCATTTGAATGGGACACTCTGTATACTCACACCCATTAGTTCCCATTGGGGTAAGCAGAGACTGTCGATCGCCATTCTATACGATCCTGGCAAACCTATTGAGGTTCATTTACATTCATAAATATTTTCATACATGCTTCAAACGCCCGCATTTTGAGTACTGACTGACTCAAGTAAAAAATATAGGGATGAATACTGCTTCAGACTCGAACCAGGTACCTCCGGCCTGAGCTTGGGGTAAGAGGTTCATTAACCAATTAATGCGAATTCGGAGGGCACGAGTTCGATCGGTATAAAGTATTTTTAGTAAATCTAACATTTTATTTAATTTTACTATCTGCTTCTAGAGATATCGATGTACAAACCTAGAGAAAATTAAAAGAAACAGTTACTAGTCAGTGAAATAAGTCAACGTTTTTTATATGAACTTAGCATACCAAATATCCGTTAACAAACACACAAATAATTTACGTCGGTCGGTCATTGACATGAAACCATTTGCATGAAGTGTCGGGCAATCGTAAGTTATTAGAAACACAACTACTACGGGGTCAAAAATCTATACTAGTATAGAAATAATAAGAAGTAAAAGCTAAATAGTTTTAATTCTAGACCGCAATAATTTCAGGAACAACAAAAACTTTCAGGAGGCTCAGCACGAGCGCTGTTTTATCGACACGATATCGGTTAGAATGGGATGGCAGTATACGATACTAAGTAAGTGCGTAAGAGATGGCTGTATTAAACCGCGTCGTTAAATATCTATTTAAAAGGTCGCTCGTACTAGCTATGCAGTTCTGTGTCGATAGCCCATTTATCTAGATATCATATATATAGATAGGAAAACTATTGTGGAGGAAAAGGGAAAATTTTCCCCAAGGCGGTGGTATGCCTGGGGACCGCGGTCGAACTGTATTAAGTTTAAACATCTATATATGCTAAGTATTTTAGAAACTTCAATACCGCGATGTATGATTTGTATGGCGAGTCTTGATGACGAGTGCGACGTATATTGCTTAGTAAAGTGTTGCTGTGGAATGTGATACTTCTTGCACTGTCAGCGTTTCTATGTAGTGCGCGTCATTGTGTGCTTATAGCGAGTATCTAAAACTATCATTACATTTAAAACAATCAGAGCGGAGCCACAAGGATTTATCTTGAAAAAACTGAAGAGAATTTACTAGAAAATTAAATCTTTAAGCCTTCGGAGTTGCGAGGGTCAGATAGTATTTAATATTGCTTTATTTACAGATTCATCCAAATTTAGCTCATTCGGGAAAGCATCGAAAAAAATGGTAAGAAGTATTATTAGTTTGAGTTACGAAACGGTTCTATACCTCTTGCGACTTTTTTAAGTTCTTTTAAATGATTAAGGTCATATGTATGGATCACTAAGCAAGAGCAGTAAATTACTTAAGGAACCCATTAGGGGCTGCCTGACGCCTGTCATCTGACTACATTATCTATGCAAAAAATAGGTGACATAACAACATACATACATGCATACACATACTCACGGCTATAAATCTTTAGATGGGGTAGCCAAAGCTAAGGAATTAGAAATTCCTCAGCTACGTTTGGAAAGTTGAGTGGGGAAAAGATATCATGTTCTATGAGAAAAATTTTATGCTACCCTTCTAAAATATATAGGATATTTTGGGTATACTGTGTGTATGATATACAAGGTTATCAAAGACATTCAATTTCCATATATTTTCTCTCAGTTTGATTTGATTTGCTGCCGGTGCCTGCTGACGAGTCTTTGGTTCAAATCATTGATTGCTGATAGTTTTAGCAATGGAGATAGATAAATGAATGAAAGCATAATATGCTTCTATAGTTCTATATAGTTATATTATAACTAATATTTTTCTTGAAAAATTATTAATACATCGGGAACAAGTACCCTAAAATAAGTATAATGGAGATTTATAATTAAATATTGTGAAAATAATAGAAAAGAAAAATATACATTCTAACCAGCAATGTAAAAAATAATTATTAATAAATATAAATATTTGAATTATATAATATAATATATAATAACTTAATAAATATAAAAAAACATATTTATTAATAAATATTTTTTTTACAAACACACTTATATTTCATACTAGCTTTTTGCCCGCGACTACGTCCGCGTGGACTACATTTTTTGCATCCAGTTTACATCCAAAATACCTAAACACTATCTAACTACACTAACTTCTGTTTTTTTGTATTTATAATCCCGTGGGCGTTGTAATAGATATAAAGAACATTGAGACTTTTTAAGTGATTATTGGGCGATGCAGTTGGACGGTTGGACGGACCCCATTCAACTTTCAAAAGTGGATAAAGAATTACTATCTCTGGAGCTGTGGCTACCCTTTTTTGGGATTAATAGCCGTTAGTATATTCTCATGATTGATTGATGGATGAATTTCATACATTCCTTTTTGTAGTTGTTATACCTATCAGTCAATCACATCAAGATTCAAATTTCTAGATACATTGTATTTATAGATCAAAAATCTGTATGATATATTTCAATCTCTTAGGGGATGAGTTCCAAAAAACCTTTTTAATTGTTCATAAGAAACATGAAACAAACCATTTTGTAACCAAGTTTCTATGTTCAAAAATGAAAATATCTTGAGTAAGTATGGATAGCAGTTTGGCGACCCGGTGCTGCCCCCTACACTGACTGTTGGTGATGTGTGAGAGATTGCAATCATCGGTCAACTGATGGCGTTACTGAATTAACATTGAGATATTTACTATTATTTACAAACTATGCATTCTGAGGCTTAAACAGAATATTAATTTATGCGTAAGTAAAACATAATATATCTATGAGAATATTAGTTAAAAAAACAAAAGCTATAAACATATTCTCAAACCTACCAAATGAATACGCAAAATTCATACAATATGCTTTCAATTATCTTTATTCATACATATTCGCATAGTTGAATGTGAAAAAGAAGGATTAGTGCATCCTATTATTCTAACCTAACACAAAAGCAAAAAAAATACGCAAAAAGACTTTGACCACCCGGGATTCGAACCTGGGTCTTTCGTACTTAGTGTTTACCAAACGGTATACCGCTACGCCACGTAGACATTTGTGTAAGTATCAAATTTGTGATATCCTATATATCTAATAGTCACTCTATTGACAAACAATTAAATGGACAATTATTTTGATGAAAATGTATGAAACCCTTATTTTTTCCAAAAAGACTATTAATGAAGAGTCCAATAAAGTCGCTCGATGAAAAAATTAATCGTGTAAATATGGGGAACCATATAAAAGTTATGTTTTTTTATGCTCCTGTGGGAACCCTTGCGAAATCGGGGATAAATCCTATATGTTGGCCTGGTGTATAACCTACATTCATGCCAAATTTGATCAAGATCGGTCCGGTAGAATCAACGTGATGAACGGACATACAGACAGACAGACATTTTTTTCAAAAATAGCAAATTTGGCTTCAGTAACGAAAATAAAACATATTCCACCGGTTTTTATTTTTTTTTTCTTCAATGTACAGTTTTGACCTCGTTACAGTCTTATTATAGTAAGATAGATGAAATTCCTCAGCCACTTTTGGAAGTTTAGTAGCGAAACAATTGTAAAACAAAGCACAAATACTCTTAGTGCTATTCTAAGCCAACACTACAGAGCGATTATTTTTTCTTTTTTTATATTAATTATTTTAATTTTATTATATTTTTTATGTACATAATTAAAACCACTTTAGTAATTGAAACATTTTATTTTATTTTACTACCTAATTCAGGCAACAGTAGTTTTCAACATGGTATTAAATCTTATAAAAAATCCTTGCATTTTTGTTAAGTTAGCAAAATATTTGTTTGGTGGCACAGCATAGTACAAGAGGAATTTGGATGATAATATATAAATAATATATAGATAATTTATAAGATATAAATAAATGTGATTAAACACCAGGCATTCTAAGCATATAAAATAAAGGTCATGTATGAAAAGATTGACCAATAAAATAAAGCTTGAGAGGTTTGTCACAATCATATAAAGTGGCAATAGTTTAGATAGTTTCTGCCTTCCCAAATGGGAACTAATGGCATAAGTATATATTCTTAATGGTTTTAATTAAATAAATATTTTCAAAGTAAGGCTCATTTAAAATTAAGCAGTGGAGCTTTTAAAGTCACCACTTAGGTATGTTTGACGTTATATGACTTTTTTGATTATGCATACATGCATATATTCACGGCTATAAATCCCTAAAAAGGGGTAGCCAGAACTGAGAAATTAGAAATTTCTTTGATTTTATTTAATTTAATTTGATTATGCATGTCTAGAAAAACTTGTGTCATATATTTTTTGATAATCAAACTGAAAGAAAAACTTCTCTACACAGTTATATTGATATGTTTAATAATGTCAGAATAAATAATTGAAACATTCATGTGCTGTAACAGTGAAAATTAATAGAGATTTTTAAACAGAACCTTAGATTAATTTTCTTACTTTTCATGGTATAACATCCCTCTCATATGATTTAATTAAAATACAGGAAAATTTATGGTAAGTCTTAAAGATACAGGATTTTGAGTCATGGCTCATCTTACTGGGATACAAAAAGATTTAAAGAACTAGATAGGAAACCAACCCCAATTTTTTGTTTCTCATCATTAGACCCCGTTATCTTTGTAGCATTTTGGTGGCACCTGATTTTAGTGATGGGGTAAGTTATATTAATATTAATAGTTAAAAAATGCGTAGGTAGTATAAATTCTTGAAAAATTACATTAGAATTATTTAATAAAATAAATAATTTTATTAATTAATTAATTCTAATAATTACTTGAATCGATTTAGAGAGTTGACCTACATTTCCATACTTATCCTGCACCCCAAAGGTAAAATAGTATATCAAAAATTAAAAAGTGTTTTATCTAAAAATCCGGGATATATGACGATACAAAATTTAGATAATTTGTTAAAAAATAAAGAAACAGAAGTTAAAGAATCAGTAAACAAAAAAACTTTACAAAACTTCAAAATGATGAACTTTTTGCCACTAACATCGGTAGAAGTTGAACGATCTTTTTCTTGCTTAAAATGGATATTTTCTAATAGGAGACAAAGCCTTACTCTCGTAAATATGGAACGAATCCAAGTTATTTACTACGAGTGTCACATACTAAACAAATGTCAATGTGAATAAAATATATGAATGTAAATATATAAAATATAAAATATTATTGTACCTACTTATCTATTTTATTATAATAATAAATAATAATAAAGACAACAGAGATTAATTTATTATCAATTACCCCATCACTAAAATCAGTTGCCACCAAAATGCTACAAAGATAACAGGGTCTACTCATCATATCTCATTTCTTTTCATAATGTTGAATTTATTTATAGAATATGTAAATTCCAGTCTATGTGCACAACACCCTATTTGGATGCAATTTTGATTGCATTCTTATTGTATATAATAAATTTAACTATTCATATTCTTTTAAGAAAGCCCTTAATATCACTTATTTTTAAGTATCTAATTCTTTTTTAAAAAGTTGCATGTTGTCAAAACTTTTCATCAATAAATATTATTAGAGGAGGTTAAAATAAAGGACGGAAAAAATATTAAGTTACTAAAAGTAAGTACCTAAAGTTAAATTTTCATGAGATACGGTAGATCTATGAGTACGTTAAACATTTCACTGAATATAAAACCTTCTCAAAAGATCCAAAACTTTGGAAAGAAGTCCATAAGCCGAACGACATACCCATCTCTGTCGAAAGTCTCGTAGCAGGCGTCCATATCGAGCAAACAGGATTCCTGCACGGCACCGTCACTCTCCGACATCGTAGGTTGGATCGAAATGAGTTGCTTTCCGTCGCTACGGACTCTTTTAAACTTGTCCAACTTCATTTTACACCTGCGCGGCTAACCTAAACAATAACCTTGGTTCAGCATTATATAAACCTTCAATTTCACTATTTGTCACAAAAACTTATCGGATATTACCATAAATAATGTATACGTGGTTTAGTTACACTTTAGAATCAAAGGCAATGCTGTAGTTTATGCTTATAATTCAATTTTGTGCGTTTTCGTGCCTTTACATCTCCAATTCAACGAGATATCAACAACAACAAACACAAGTCAAATCAAAACAACATTGACATTTGTAAATTTTGGCATATTATAACATGACAGTGACAGCCTATCAGCTGTCCATAGTGTTGTTCAGTAAAACCCGATACATAATGCATCCGTTCTCAAGTTGGTCGCGAGGCTGATTGGAATTAACCCGTTTGCGGACAAAACAATTGGGATGATATCTGTCGAAGTCGGTAATCTCGTGAGCCAGATCGAGATATTTCCAACGCTTCTCGATTTCGGCTTTCACGAGACCCTCGTCATGAGGTATAGTGACATCCACTAGAAATACCCTTGACTGCGGCCGATCCCATACCATGATATCAAGCTTATTCGCTAGAATAGTCCTGTCTGTGATAACGGATCGGTCCTAATAGATTTTGGCACAGTCGTTTTCCAGGATTGGCTCCGGTAGATACTTGTAATACGGCAGCCTCTGTTGCAAGAGTCCGTATTTTAGAGCGAGCTCCTGATGCAGGATTTTGGCTGTTTGGTTGTGTCTGTGCAAGTACTCAGTGTAAGCAAGAACCGAACAACCGGAAATAACACGCCTAAGTGACTTTCCGGGAAGGCCACATGCTCGACAAACGTCTGTGGTACCGTCCTTTACAGATCCACAATCTTTTCTTGGCCGGCGGCGACTACTGGTACTACTGTCGCCATTTTGAAATTTCGGCCTGTCATTGTCAGTTAGTTCTCAACTAAATAAAAAATATAGGGTGACCTACGTATATAATAAATTATCACTTTCATTAATATTTTTTGTAGTGGAAACTTTTTTACAGACAATTATTTTCATGATGTATCTTTGCTTATTAATAAACGCTTTTATTTCCAGTATTCAATATAAAAATTATTATTTATTTTGCTAAATTTTATCTTAGTAGGCTAACACCGTCCGAAAAGTTGTGCGCACATAACTATAGCGGTGCGGGTTACGGGAAGTGGGTAAATGCTCCCGAATAAGATTTCAGTTCGTATACACTGATGCGTGGGTTCTAATCCTAATGCGGGGATGTACCAATGTGTCATTTCTTAAGTCATAACTGTCTGACATATATATAAAAATGCAAGGCAAATACGAATTGATAGCTTAACCGGTTAACGTGCAAGCGACTAGTGTTCAAATCCCGGATCGGGCCTACACCAATTTGTCTTTTCTAAAGACACATGTGTGGTTAATTTATCACGGTTGGTAACGGTGAGGGAAAAAATCGTGAGGAAACCCACATGTCTGACTTGTACTTAGTCGTGTGACAGTGTATTCGTACAAAACGGCGATATGCCTGCCCCCTATCACGTGAGTACACTGTCCATGCAAAACGTGGGTACTCTGAACACCAGGTGACAAAGTCACGTACCTCTGCCAAACCCCTTCGGGGGTATTCGGCATGAACGTTTATGTTATGTTATGTTATATGTTACAAGGCTGTTAACAGCAATAAAAAAGTGCACATAAATTCACTGACCCAGCAAAATGAATGACCCAAACGATATCTGATGTTTAGAATTATTTTTTCTGTGCCACCTTTTTGGGGGATCTATGTGTGAATATGAAATGTAAAAGACAGTACACGACAAGGTAAGCCTCTGATTTGCAGGATTAAAAAAATGATTTTATGTAGTTACCCACTTATTAACTCTGAGTGTCACAAGTAACAAATCCTTGAGTATAAAATAATGAGTTTGCAGAAAAGTACAATTGGCAGTGTTATCGCTAAAAGCGATCTCTTCTAGACGATATTTGGGAGGTAAGATAAGCAACACAGTCATTCAGGTAGACATACCAGACAAGGGCAAAAATAAATAAATATAATTAGCTTAAATTAAAACGAACTTGTTTACTTACAATAATAGTTATTACATACATACATACAATTCCTCAGCCACTTTTGTAAAGTTGAGTAGGGAAAAGATGGTAAAATAAAGGTTGTTGGTGATGGGTCTCCAATCACATCGCCCAAAAATCCATTTAAATTATTTCCCTTATAATGGTTAATAGTGGAGCGCAGTAACCCAGGGCCAGTCAATGAATCTGTATAACAAGTGTTTGACTGTATTATTAAAACCTCAAATAAAAATGTTAAAAAAAAAAAAAATTCCCGATCTCGATTACAACAATTTTGATAAACAATTTACTGAAAAATGAAAGGCGGAAGGGGGAAAAAATGTTTACAGTAAAGATCTTAATTTTATATGCAATAAATTATGTTCGCAGAGTAAATTCAATGTTAATTTATTAGATTTTCGAAAAAAAAATGATTTACAAAAGATAATTTAACCTTAACTATATCGATTATTGTTCATTATTTTCGTCGTCGTCGTCGATTTCGTTGCTGTAGATTGTAGGTAAAGGATTAGTACAGCTATCCTATCACCATTGCATTCTAAGCAAGCTGCAGTACAGTTTAATCCACTTTTCCTGCATCCACAAGATGCTCCACATCCTGTTTTGAAATAATTTTTAGTAAAGATTCTGGAGCTGGTCGCTGCGTCATTGTTTGCGGTATCAATATTCCGCGTTCATTTTTCCAACCCCATTCTTCTGGTAATATTTCTTTTCCGAGCCATGTTTGAACTTGTAAATATACTCTTTTGAAGTGTTCGAAAGCGGCATCTGCAGTAGGTGGAAAAGACGGCAGTTTAACGCAGGTATTTTTGGCAGTTGCTTTCAAAAAAGAGTTATATCTCAATGCATTAAGATCTTTCGTTTTTTGGGGGGCATTATATAAAGCAAGAGTGCATGAAACACCAGCCTTAAAAATTTCATCGATGTCTTTGCATTCATTTTTAAAAACTGTCGCAGCATTTTGCAAATCCGTTCGTTTTTCGAAATTTTTTGCAAACACGTTTTTGCCACGTTGAAAAAAAGCTGACGTCGTGTCACATCCAGTGAATGCATGTAAGAACAGAATATGCTCTTTACACTTTGGTAATATTTTTTCTAAACTCTTAGAAGAGTACGCTCTTTGCAGTGTTTTGCCTTTGGATGGTTTTCGAAAATAAATTTCTCGGTCTGGTGGTGAGAGCGCAGTCAATAAAACTAAAACATCTACATCCTCGGACACTACAGCAATGTTTTCAGATTGCAGATTAATAGCAGTTTCAATTATTAGTCTGTCGGCATCAGTTTCTGCTTGGCAAGAAAATATTTTATTTTCTGTGAGTGTTTCTCGTAGCATATCTATAAGTCTACTCTTATTTTTGGCATTCGATAAAAAAAAATCCTGCGCTGTTTTTAGTGGCATGGTTTTATCAAATATTATGTCATTACATGCGTTTTTTTACAGCAACGCGTTCGTTCCATTGATTTTGTGCAGCTCTTCTTGTAACCATCAAATACGACATAAATGTTGTTTCCATAATTGTTATGTAGATATCTGACATAATGTTGACAAATTGTACCGAAATTTTCATCTAATTGCCATTTGCAACGATGTAATAACATCCCTCCATCAATGACGTAGGAAAATTTTCGTACATCGTTCACATCCACTGACACTTCTGGGAATATGTCATAAAATGTAGATTTTGTTGTTTTTCGTATTTCACCATCTTCAAAGAGAGCAAGAGGATAAGGAGCTAATTCATAAGTCAAGTAGTTTTTTAGTTCTTCATCAGATTTTTTTAATACGCATATACGCTGAAATAATAATAGCGGATCAATTGGAATAATATCATCATCCACTTTGATTTTGCTAGTCGATGCCAACAAAGGAATGATCTTGTCTTTCCTTGATAACTTAACTTCTTTGAAATTTATTCCATTAATTTTCTTCATTATTTTTAGACCTTGCTCAAAAGCTGCGTAGCAATTCACGTTTTCTTGTCCAGTTATTCCAGTTGCAATAGACATAATGACACCAACATCAGGGAATGGAGGATGTTGAATAAAATATTCTTCCAATTTTTTCACGTCAATGTCGTCCCTTTTGATTCGTGCATCGGTTGAATCAGCGTGTTGATAACTTTTTTTAAAAGATATATTACAAAATTCCTCTATGCCTTCTATTATATCTTTTGTAAAAATAATAGTATAAGATCCCACTGCTGAATCTCTACGTTCATGGCGTACAGAGTCAAACACACATTTTAACATAAGTTTATGAATAGGAGATTATACTGACAGCACGCAGCCAGGCAAAAGTGGCCGCAAGTAATTTTAATTTAATTAATGTTTATTATTTTCTGGAGAAAAATTTCGTTCACTTGTTTTTCAAATATAATACCACCCACATGATAAAAATGTATATAGAGAATTTAAAAATCGATAGGTGCCGTTGCACATTTGGCCGCAACTAACTCGCAGCCAGGTATAAACAGGTTATATTTTGGTATGTTTTATACGTTCATATGTTACACGCATGTTTCTTATATGAAATTAAAGCTATTTTTTTCCTTATATGATGATATATGGCTGCCTATGAAAAAATGGCCGCAAATCAGGGTTGCCATCTTTTAAAAACGCGATATTTCCAAGATAAGGAGAAAGAGTCCAAGATACAATTATATACAAATAACAACGAAATCCTTTCACGTCATAACCATTGTACCCAGTGACGCTAAAATGTTATGAAAAAATAAAAAAAATATAAAAAAAAAGTTTATTGGTTAAGTGAAAATGAAAATAAGCTTAATTATAAAGTACAGAATTTTGTTTATGTGTTAATATATTATAAAAAAAAATATGTATGCGTATAATTGAGAAAATAGTAATTTTTAATTACAGTTCATTCAGTCAAAACGCTTGCCCACGGAGACTGTCACAAATTAATTATTATTTTCTTAATATTTAATCGAAGTCAGATTCCCCATTGCTCTCAGAATCGCAGTTGTCATTATCGTCGTCGCATTCAGAATTTTCTTCATCATAAGCAGATTTATTATCTGTGTTACACAACACATATTCAACTTGTGTCGGAGTTGAACTTCCCAAAAACCATGTTGGTTTCGGAAAACCATCCAAAAGAAGCCAACCATTATTTTCCGCACCAAACTGTAGACAGTCGATCTCAGTTGCGTTGAGCCACATAGAATTGACGAAAATGGTCCGTAGTATCTTTTCTTTTAATGATTTCCAACACGGTAAAATATGGGTTGAATCAATTTTTTTCTGCCTCTGATTTTTTTCATGAAAACTTTTTTTTATAAAAAAAATTGTTATTTTTTCATAACATTTTAGCGTCACTGGGTACAATAGTTATGCCGTGAAAGGACTTCGTTGTTATTTGTATATAAATGTATCTTGAACTCTTTCTCCTTATCTTGGAAATCTCGCGTTTTTAAAAGATGGCAACCCTGATTTGCGGCCATTTTTTCACAGGCAGCCATATATCATCATATAAGGAAAAAAAATAGCTTAAATTTCATATAAGAGACATGCGTGTAACATATGAACGTATAAAACATACCAAAATATAACCTGTTTATACTTGGCTGCGAGGTAGTTGCGGCCAAATGTGCAACGGCACCTATCGATTTTTAAATTCTCTATATACATTTTTATCATGTGGGTGGTATTATATTTGAAAAACAAGTGAACGAAATTTTTCTCCAGAAAATAATAAACATTAATTAAATTAAAATTACTTGCGGCCACTTTTGCCTGGCTGCGAGCTGTCAGTATAATCTCCTATTCATAAACTTATGTTAAAATGTGTGTTTGACTCTGTACGCCATGAACGTAGAGATTCAGCAGTGGGATCTTATACTATAACACCTTTTATCCATTTATAGACAATACTTTTCGTTACACCACGTTTAAAAGGTCCGCCTTCAACACTCATAGATTTCATTAATGTTTGTTCTATGGTTTGATCCGTGGAAATTCCAGAAAAAAATACATCAGAACGTCTAGCAGTGAAATAGCCCTCTGTGAAATTTTGAAACTCTTCTGGGTCCATTTGGATAGATAATTCCTGCATGTCTTGCGAGTACAGTTGCGCGGACTTTGCATACGGAAAATGTCCTGATGCATGGAAGTATGGGATCATCCTCTCAATAGTTTGTAAATGCAGATTCCAATCACCCATACGCTCAGCTGCAATAAAATCTTTTAGCACTGATACCATTCGAAAATAGCTGATCCATAATCTGGACGTTTGATTTTTACTCTCTATATCATGTAATTTTTTTTCAAAAATTTCATTTAAACTTTGAAATCCAATATTTTCCGTTATTTCCGTGTAATTGAACATTTCAAAAATATTAGCATTCGTCTCATCAGCAATTATAGTTTGGAATTCCGAATTATTTTTATATAATTATTTCATAGCAACAAACAAAGTTACCTAGCAACAAGCCACCAAAAGAAACCCTATTGGCTGATGAAAGATTGCCGGTGCTTGAGGTTGGCGCCGTATTCACAACGTATTGACGCAACGTCACGCGGCACTAGCATTGTTTGTTTACATTTTAGATTTTTATTAATATAGCCAAACTAAAAATTATAACAATAAGAAGAAAATTTTATGAGTGCTTGTTAATTTTTATGATGTGTTTTTTAGGTATTGTTTTTTTTGGTATGCTTTAGAATGCCTCTAAATGATTTAAGTGCTAATTCTCAAACAGGAGCTTTGGTGTCCTCACAATTGGAAAAATGTCCTCATTGTTCTCAACCACGGTTTTTTAAGGGAAAACGTGGTCTTAATATACATATCTCAAAATGTCACAATCGTCATCTCACTCCACAAATCATTCCAACTTTACCAGCATCATCCCTCACCTTACCTAGTGCAAGTTATCATGTCGACTCAAAATTATTTTGGAAAGAACTGTCTAAATTAAAATCATTTATACCGATAATCAAGAGAATACCTCGTGGTGCTCGTGTATCAGTTGCATCGTCACTCACTAAAACTATAAAAAAGGTGGTTGAGAACAATGATTTTGAAAGCTGGAAAAATCTGCTATTATTTAGTTTTAAAACCTTGCATGCACCTAAAAATTCAAAATTATCACTTACACAAACAATTAAACAAAACTGCTTAACACCTTTAGACACAGATTTTATAACTAAATTCCCACAAAACAGTTACGATATAAATCGTAAAATTAAAAGTAAAATTTCAGATGGTGACATCAGAGGTGCCGCACAATTAATATTTTCTAGTGACACCTTAGCTCCCGACACCCCGGAAACGCTGCTATCGCTGCAGTCGAAGCATCCTTCTTCAAACAGAGGCTTGACCATGCCAGATGCGCCGGACCAATCTATCGTCGCACCCGAGGCGACAGCACAGGAAACGCTGGCGGCGATACTGTCTTTCAGGAACGGATCTGCTGGTGGCCTCGATGGTCTCACACCACAACATCTGAAAGATCTTTTGTGCGGGGCCGTCGGGGAACACAGAGATGCGTTACTTGCTCAGTTGACCCGCTTAGTGAACCTGATGCTGTCGGGTCGGGTCTGTGACGATATTTTGGATCTCTTATATGGCGCAAATCTTTGTGCTTTAAAAAAAAAAGACGGTGGTATAAGGCCGATCGCAGTCGGCAACACGATTCGCCGCGTAGTTTCAAAAATTTGTTGTAGGTATATTCTACCGGATCTTGCAACATATTTTGAACCGAAACAGCTGGGTTTTGGCACACGCGGTGGTTGTGAAGCTGCAGTACATTCGGCTCGCACCTACGTCGCACATGGAGCGGGCCAAGTCCTTTTGAAGGTGGATGTTAAAAATGCATTCAACTCAGTGGATCGGGCAGCCTTGTTGACTGAAGTTAAAAAGAAAGCTCCACATATTTTAAACTATATTTGGCAGTGTTATAGTAAACCAACTAAATTATTATACAAAGAAAATTTAATTTCATCTTGTATCGACTGTCAACTAGGAGATCCCCTAGGACCAGCAATATTCAGCCTAGCTATCCATCCATACATTGAATCAATCGCCTCTAAATTCAATGTATGGTACCTAGATGACGGGACCATAGGTGGCGATGCGAATACAGTATTAAATGATTTTCAAAATTTAAAATTATCTTTTTCATCCATCGGCCTAGATTTTAATTTTAATAAATGCGAATTATATATTAAAGACTATCTGCCCGATGAACAAAAAACTGAAATTGTTAATAAATTCAACGAAATAGCACCAAACATTACGGTCCTACATAATGATTCGCTTCGTCTCCTTGGTGCCCCTCTAAACGAAAATTCCCTTCCAGGTTTTATTCAAGACAAAATTTCAAAATTCAACCAATATTCGGAGCGTTTACAATCTATAAATCCCCATTTGGCCTATACAATTATAAAATTCTGTTTGTTCGTCCCCAAATTCACATATTTTTTAAGATGTTGCGACACTTGGAGGCTTGTTTCGGCTTTGAAGGATTTAGACAATATTATACGAGATAAGTTATGCGAAATTCTAAATTGTGAATTTGATGACAAAAGCTGGGATCAGGCTACCCTGCCAGTTCGGTTTGGAGGTTTGGGCATACGCAAACCATCTTACGTGGCTTTACCTTCTTTCTTGTCATCAGTACATTCTACAATTGATCTGTACCAAAAAATTGTCAGTCCCTCTTTAGGTGACACAGAGATCAGTGGAATGGACGATGCCAAGACTGCATGGACTGCTTTGCTTGGTCCAGATTCGAGTGTTCCGACAAACATGGCTTTTCAAAGGTCTTGGGATGACATACTGTGCGGGCGGATTCAATTAAACCTCTTGAACTCTGCTTCCGATCCTGCACAGCGTGCTCGTATCATGGCCTCTATGGAACCTGAGTCGGGATACTGGTTGAATGCATTACCTTCTGAGGCGATTGGTACGTTACTGGACAGGTCGACTTTTTGTTTAGGAGTATGTTTGAGAGTTGGTGCCAGAATCAATGAAATTCATCGTTGTCGCTGTGGAGTTCAGGTTGACCAATGGGGCCACCACGGACTTTCATGCCCCCGTAGTGCAGGTCGCCTGTCACGACACGCTGCCCTAAATGATATCATCCGTCGGGCTCTTGTCACCGCCCACGTGCCAGCGACCTTGGAACCTCCTGGTTTAATGCGGGACGATGGCAAGAGACCCGATGGTATGACTTTGTTGCCTTGGAGGAATGGCAGGGCGCTGATATGGGATGCAACCTGTGTCGACACTCTGGCGCCTTGCCATTTATCCGGGTCGGCAGCACGGGCAGGTACTGCTGCTGCCAACGCCGAGAGTTTCAAGCGGCGTAAATACTCAGCTTTAACAAATGACTATCATTTTATACCTTTCGCCGTTGAAACTCTCGGCCCGTGGGGCAACGAGGCGCGGCTTTTCTTTAAAGAACTGTCCGCTCGCCTTGTGGAAGTGTGTGGTGATCCCAGAGCTGGCAGCTACCTCGGCCAACGCATTAGCTTGGCCATCCAAAGAGGAAATGCTGCTAGCATATTGGGCACGTTACCCTACACCGAGAACGATGAATTTCACGAAATTTTTCGTTTGTAATATATACATATTTAGCTATAATTTAATTTTTAATTTTTATACTATCAATGTAAATAATTTTTATTTCAATTTCATTTAATAAACACGTTAAATCATTTTTTTTAATAGATCATCGAAAATTAATCTAGATAAAGTTAGCGGCAGGAGTATATGTGCACGTACCGCTCTAGCATATGCACGTCCAGACGGGGTTGCAAGGTGGGGGATTTCGGTCCAGTGTATGCTCAGTAAGCGGAAGAGCTATCCAGCACACCCACCAAATGCCCTACCGCAAACGTCCACGTCGTGCACCCTGGTAATACCGAGCCATTAACAGGACCGCTTAACACCAACAAACCCTGTGGCGAAAGTAGCTAATTGCGGAGGGATTTTCCCACCCGTCCCTAATCCCCCATTCCATATTTAATTGCAAGTACGCATTTATTTAGGTTCAATCTATAATCCCGTATCTACATATGTAAAATAGTCTATTTCAGTAAACTACAGCCTTATATATATATATATATAAACACCAGCATCTCATTCCTTTATTTCTATACACATATATATATATATAGATAAATGTATATATAATAAATCTACACGAGTTAGACTATCTCTAAAAAGTCAAAATTTCCAACATGGCGCAACAACAGAAAGATATACTACCCCAGGAGGGTACGGCCAGCATCAGCGGTCGAGAATCCCTCCCTGGGTCCTGCTTGCAGGATCCAGGCTGCCCCTCGTATTCTGGGGGGGGCAAAGTTACGCCGAATGTGGAAGAGAAGGTGAGGTCACCGAGGAAAATTCCGGGACCATTTGCGGGACCCTGCAGCAGCTGGGAGACCGTGACTCTCAGAGAGTCAAAGAAATCGATGCCTCGAAGTCGCCAAGCGCACGAGGCACAAGGACCCATATCCGAGTCTGGCTCCAAGAAGAGTAGGAGAGCGAGCCGACCACACCGAACTGGCGCCTACAGACGCCGACAAATGAAAAAAGCGGTGGACCTCCAGAAGTCGCAACCGGATCGGACCACGGAGACGGGTGCCCATGGTGCCCATATCCGGACTCCGATCTTGGAAGCGAGTGATGCTGCCGCCACTTCCGATGCGGGACGGGGAGAACCCTCGCGGCAGGGCCGCCAACCCAGGTCGCCTCCACGTGCTGGTCCGCCAGTGCGAGGTGCGCGGCCGGGACGGGGAGCCTACCGTGGACGTCCTGCACCGGACAGGGGTGGTAGACGTCCCACTGAAGGAGCGCGTGGAAATCGGGACAATTTCTCTGGACCGAAGCCACAGCCGTCCACCAGTACTGCAAAGGCCTCTGAGCCCCAGAAAAGAGACCGACCAGATGACTCTAGGTCGCCGGCTCAACTGGAGGCAAAGAGGCCAAAAAAAGGGGAAAAAAGTCATATGCGGAGGCCACAGTCGATCGGGCCCATCTTGATGTGGCATTAGTCACAACAACGAATCGGGATCTGACCCTGGAGGAAGCCGCATACCTCAAAGACCAGGTGAACGAGAAGCTCTACGCTGAGGCGGACTTGGAGAAAAGGATAGGGCCTGCTTTCCAAGCCTGTCCCAGGCTTGTTGAGGGAGCTCTCCGTTTCTGGTGCGAGAATGAACTGACAGTGAACTGGGTTCAGGAACTGGCTGATTGCACACTGTTACCCTCGGGTGACAAAGTGCAGATGGTGCTGCAGTCAGCCATTCCCACGCGAACGCGGATAGCCCTGTTCCTGCCGAACTACACCGGACCTCTGAAGAGACTGCACTCTCTTCTGAGGTATCAAAATGGAATGTGGTACGACCTCGACTTGTGGTCCTTATATAAGGCCACAAGGGTTTGGGGGGACAATCCTGGTGTGTTCCTCACATTAGGGCTACCACGTGACCAGGTTGAAATACTCCTGGCGCGAGATCGCAGCGTGGCGTTCGGTTACGGTCGGGTGCACGCCAAGTTTATCCTTGCAAAAGGAAAACTTGGAGACATGCCGACCAGACACCACGAGGCGACTCCGTCAACATCCACGAGTGACCAGCCGGATGCTCCCTTGGCTCCTGACCAACCAGGGCCCTCCACACACCAACCAGTGGAGGAGGAGGTCGAACCGCTCCAGAGAGCAATGGACGAGCTGCGCCGGTTGATGAACGACAACCCTTCCCCAGTGCCGTGGCTTGACTCTATGATGACATCGTCATCACCAGCTGAGTCACACGCACCAACTCAAAAGGAAGAGGAGGAGGACATCGGACACGATGCTCCCCAATAACGTTCAAATCCTCCAAGCAAATCTCCAACATAGTCACGCGGCGACGGCTACCCTACGCACAGTGTTGGAGAAAACCCCAAACATCATCGCCCTGATTCAGGAGCCGTGGATCAGAGGAAACCGTATTTGTGGTCTCAATAATACCGGAGGTAAGTTGTTTTATGATACCACATCCCAAACACCAAGAGCCTGCATACTCATTCCTAATCATATGCAGGGTTTGTCCCTTATGCAATTCTGTTCTAGGGACCTGATCGCTGTCAAGATCCAGACAGCTGATACGGGCCTACCAGAGATGGTGCTAGCCTCCTGCTATATGCCTGGCGATGCTGAGGACTGCCCACCAAAGGAGCTAGCTGAACTTGTGCGGTACTGCGAGACGCTCCGAACAGAGATCGTCATTGGGGCTGACGCGAACGCACATCACCCGCTCTGGGGGTGTCAGAAATCAAATTCCAGAGGAGAGGTACTATCAACATATTTATTCTCCACTAACCTAAATGTAGCTAACGTAGGATCCGAACCAACATGGGTCACATCCCGAGGGCAAACAATAGTAGATATAACCTTAGTTAGTAGAGGAGCTTCTCATCTTGTAACGAATTGGCATGTGTCTCAAGATGTAAGTTGCTCCGACCATAGGCGAATCTGTTTCGATCTATCTAACCAATTTCCCGAACAGCCATCCAAACGTAACCCACGTACAACGAATGTCCTGAAGTATCGAACATTACTGAGGGACGAGTTAACCACCGCAACCGCGCCAAATCTAGATAGTACAGTAGCGATTGAAGACAATGTCAAATTTCTCACTGATGCTATCATCAAATCTTACGAGGCGTCCTGCCCCCTTAGGAAACCCACAACCCCAGGAAAAGAGTCTAGTAGATGGTGGGATGGGGAACTCGAATCTATGCGCGGTGAACTCCGTAATCTCTTTAACAAAGCCAAAAACTCCAGAATACCAGATGACTGGGAGGAATACAAATTATTCCTAAGAAAATACAAAAAACTTACTAGATCACGCAGAAGGAAAGCTTGGCGAAAATACTGCGAATCAATAGAATCTAACAATAAAGCGGCGAGAATCAGGAAACTCCTGGCTTCAGATAATAATCTCACCGTAGGGCCGCTAAAAAAACCAGATGAAACATACACTACCACACATACAGAAACACACAAATTGCTACTGGAATGCCACTTCCCAGACTGCCGTCACACTGATGAAGTGTACTGGCCAGAGGAACCAATCAGCAGCCCCACGAACATAGATGTATCCCAAGCTGAAAAGATAGTCACACAAGATAGAGTTGAATGGGCAATCAAAACCTTCAACCCCTTCAAATCGTCGGGTCTTGACGGCATAATTCCGGCACTACTACAGTGGGCCAGAGATATCATCACCCCGTGGTTGGTGAAACTTTACCAATCGTGCATGGCGCACAGATATACCCCCCTACCATGGCGGGAGGTTAAAGTGACCTTCATTCCCAAACCTGGAAAATCTGACTATACAGACCCCAAATCTTTTAGACCCATTAGCCTAACTTCTTTTCTCTTAAAAACACTAGAGAGACTCTGTGACAGGTTCATTAGAGAGGAGATATTAACAAAAAAGCCCCTACATACTCAACAGCATGCCTACACGAAGGACAAATCAACCGAAACAGCTCTCCACAGAGTTGTTTCCAAAATTGAGTGTGCTCTCAGCACTAAGTTGTCCTCATTATGCACCTTCATAGACATTGAAGGTGCCTTCGATAAAACTAATATCCCAAGTATCAATAGAGCCCTGGAAAAATTCCATGTTAATCCCACACTGCGGGGCTGGATAGTAAACATGTTGAAACTCAGAGCGGTACAAATAACTGTTAATGACACCAACAGAGCGGTGGTGACAAGGGGTTGTCCTCAAGGAGGTTTTTTATCCCCACTGCTCTGGAACATGGTGGTCGACTCACTCATTAAAAGACTAAACATGCAAGGCTACCTAACTATTGGCTATGCAGACGATCTCACGATTCTCATAAACGGAAACCATGCGAACACCCTCTGCAATCAAATGGGTCACGCTTTGAGGGTGGTTGAAAAATGGTGTAAAGATTTTGACCTACACGTCAATCCTAAGAAGACTGAACTAATTCTCTTTACTCGCAAACGGAAACTACCGCCGTTTGACCCTCCTAAGTTGTTTGGCACGCAACTTACTTTGTCCAAAACAGTAAAATATCTAGGAATCACCCTAGACGATAAACTTGGAAACCACACTTAGAAAAGGTAATAAAAAAAACCAGCGCAACCCTTTGGCAATGTAAAAGAATCTTGGGTAAGAACTGGGGACTCAAACCGAGAATCACACACTGGCTTTATACCACTGTCATCAGACCGGTGATAACCTACGGAGCTCTGATCTGGTGGCCAAGAACGAAACTTGTTACAGCCCAACATGAATTAGACAAGATGCAACGACAGGCTTGTCTAGCAATAACGGGCTGCATGTGCACTACGCCTACAGCCGCACTACAAGCCTTACTAAATCTCCCCCCACTGTATTTATACATACAGCAAGAAGCAGCCATCTCTGCTGTAAGGCTACAGAGAGCAGGACACCTAAGCAACGACTCCAGAATCCTACATACTGAAATACTCACAGAAGCGTTGAAAGACCAGCCCCTACTGGCCGCTCCGTGTGATAGGATCACCAAAACTATTAGATCCAAACATAACTATCGGGTTATACTTGACGAAGAAAAGTCAGACTTCTCTGGCCCTAAGGAGTTACGTGTGTATACTGATGGGTCTAAGACCAATCAAGGCACGGGGGCTGGCACACACTCCCTAGATCTAAATATAAGAATATCAAAAAGCCTGGGCCAATATAATACTGTTTTTCAGGCCGAATGTCTTGGAATCATCCAAGCTGCCCAGGCCATAAAAGCAAGAAAAATCTCAGAAATGACCATAAAAATTATATCGGACAGCACTTCTGTCCTGCAAGCCCTCAATCGAAGCGAATACACTTCAGGTCTAGTCCTGGAATGTCACCAAGCCTTAGAAGAAGTGGCGCAGGACAACAATATTATCCTGCAATGGATAAAAGGCCATAGTGGGTCCTTAGGCAATGATGCGGCTGATGAGCTGGCTAGAGGGGGATCGGCTATGTCTCTGTACGGACCCGAACCCATAATACCTCTTCCATTTAATCAGCTGCGCACGTGGCTAAGGGAACGCACACAAACCCTAGCAAGCGCGTGTTGGCAAGGCACGCCTGGCTGCAGACAGTCTAAAGAGGCAATGCCAACTCTTAGGAAAAATCTGACCAGATATGCCTTACGCCTTAGCAGACCAAATCTACGAACTCTAGTGGGTGTTATCACAGGGCACTATGCCCTAAACAAACACTTCCACACTCTAGGCATCACCGACAGCCCTCTGTGCCGTGCGTGCATGGAGGCGGACGAAACGGTCACTCATGTGCTCCAGGAATGCAACGGAGTAACCGATATCCGAAATAACACCATCGGATCCAAAAAGTCGCTACCAGAGGCAATGGCTGACCTGGATAAGCTTTTGTCCTTCTGGTCTGAATTAGGTTGGGAAACTTAAACGGCCAAATGGCCCACGTACAATGGCCCACCTCGTAGCTGGGTTAAGTGCGGAAACCCGAGGCGGTTAGCGCCCAACAATAATAATAATAATAAAATGCACGTCCAGACATGATATGATCGATTGAATTTTCGGCATAAACCGTCGAGAGGGCTTCTTTAATTCCACCTCCAGCCATTATATAACCAATAGATCCCATATAGGACATTAGCGTATGAAAAGACTAGAGCCCAATCGGACAACAGTAAGCACCTCATCTGATAAACATATAGCTGAAGTTATATCGCGCGATTTTATATACAAAGGTTGATCAAATGTTACGATACATGTCTTCATATTTAATGATTTTGCATTGTCTACTGATGTTTTCATCGCCGTATACAAAGTGTTATAATCACTTGGAGATGCATAAATGAATGTTAAAAATATTATTGACGAAGTATCAAAATCATGTGTACTTGTTAACAAATTCATGAATCCGTTCCATCCCGGGAAGTCATTATTGGTTTTGAATTTTAGATACATCCAGAGAACGTTCAATTTTGAAGAAACTGTGGGGGTTAAATTGGGCTCTTGCTCCGAAATTTTGATTTGAAGTTTTTTCAATCCTTCACCAGCAGAAGCTGGATATATTTGAAGGGGTATATGAGCTTGATCAGAAATAGTTGTCTCTGTTGGAATCTTATCTAAACGTTTAATTGGTTCCCTGGTTTCTATTCGATCGCTCGGAGTTACAATTTCGATCGAACCCAAATTATGAAAAGTATCTTTGCCGTCTAGTGTGTTGACGTTAAAATCTGCGTTATCGTGCACAAATTGTACAAAAGTACCTGCTTTTATTTTCACAGGACTTGTGAATGTTGCAGAAGCTTCATAAATTATTGCTTCTTTGTATGATCCGCAAAAGCCTAAAGCGTTACATATTTCTATTATTTTTTTGGAGCCAAATTTTCTATGAAGAGTAACAGCTAAAGCCACATGCAGTGATGATATAAATGAACGAGGCCTTACTGCAGATATTATCGCATGAGCTATTGAGGCGCATTTCGTTTGATAATGATTTATAAACTCTGGTTTACCTCTTTTGTCATTTAAAATTATTTCTGATAAAAAAAAATGATAGAGATTTTGGTATTGTCTCATGAACATGGTTAAAAATTTTATCACTAGCCGGATACATTTTATTATCATAAACCTGCGTCCGAATGTGTCGTCGTAAAATTTCCCCAGCAGCCTTTAAAATACGATATTCTTCTTCTTCATCATCTTTTGACCTCTGACTGTACCAGTTATCGGACAATATTTCATATTGTTGTTTTTTAAAACATATGATTGTATTAGATCCAAATTTACTGGAGAATACAATATTATCCTCATAATGGTTCATTAACCTCATTTTAAATAAGTTCTCTAAATTTCTTTTTTTTTAAACAAAAATTACATTCTAACTTTTAAGATCGATCTATTATAAAATATACTATTGAATATTCACAGTTGTTTTCAAAACCATGTAATATAAATAATAAACAAATACTTACTATTTATGCCACTATTTTCAAAGTTTGTAATACTCAGTAATTAACTTTTATCACACTCACTGCACAATAATATATTTATTTTTTAATTATTTTAAATTATTTTTGTTTCGGAGCAAACAACAACTACGTATCCAGCCTAGCAAGTTGCCACGTGTACTATTCTGTTAGGGCCCGCGATAACAACACCCAACAGCTGCTGTTGCCCCCTCTATTCCCCTCCCCACCCTTCATCGTTATACCTGCAGTCCCTTGAGACCCAAGATGAAGTTTGTAATAGTTCTTCTTTTCAAAATCTAATTTTACACTAATATAAATTAAGGAAAACTCCAAAAATTCTATCTGAATGCTATCATCCGCCATCGTCAAAAAATAGTTTCTGAGGTTGCATACCTCGCGGTTGTGCATGGTTTTGGCACTCAAGAGGCCTTGATCACCACACTTCCGCGGGATATACAATCTCATAATCGACGATCTCGGATGATGCATTCGATGAGAGGTCATACAGGTATAGTTCGGACTGAGTCCATCTGAGCACGCCAAATGTGTACATCAGTACAGGCATGACCCAGGAGTTAAAGGTTCGGATTTTATTAATAACGCCTGACAAATAGCTATTAAGCACACTTTTCAGGTGATCACAAAACTCCTCGCGAACACCCTGTTTCACGTCTGCCACCTTCACACTGATGGTCTGTGACATGCCCAGATACCGGTCTGATTCAGTCTCGAAGAGTGCCCTCAAATGATTGGTGCCGACAACGACACCATCAGATTGCACGGAATGCCCCTTCTCAACATGAACGACCGCACACTTATAGACCTCGAGCTCCATCTTGACGAGACCACTGAAATCATTGGTGATCGTCAGTAGCCAAGCCCAGCCAGCGGTGAAGTTGCGACGGTTGCGTTTGACCAGTTGGCCTACGACCGCGTCAATGAGGAGCTTCTTGCTGCCACGACTACCACCCCTACATCCGTTCTGAGCTCCAGAGATCACATTGTTATCAACAATGTGTTGAGTAATCTTGGAGCCCAGAACGGATGTCAAGGTCTTGTAAATTGTACAAAGACAAGTAATGGGGCGGTATTGTGATGGATCCGCGGTAGCATCGCTCTTTGGAGCTAAATGAGTGACCCCAGTAGTTCAGAAGTTCGGGAGCGTCCCACTCTCGAGGGCACTTTGGAAATGACGGGCGAGAGTAGCATGACAGTGCGTGAACCCCTTCAACCAGCAATGAAGCAATCCGTCCGGACCCGGACTTTTCCAGTTCGGAGCCTTACGGACCCCAGCCACCACAACCTCCTCGGATATGTTGATGGGGTTCAAAGGCGCTATGGATTCACAGGCTCCCTCGACCGCCTCAAACCATCAGCCCTCTTCGTAATCAACAGGCAGCTATATCGGCTTTTTCCGGTCGCTGACCCATCGAAACCACATCGAGACGCTCCAAAGTTCAGTCACTCATGAAGAGACGATTCTGTTGGTACCTCTTTACCCTTTCAGAATATCGCCTAATTCTCTTACCCCAAGCAGCGATCACCAGTCTGCAGGTAGACTCCGAAAAGATGTCAAAGACATTTTCACCGGGGAATGCCTCCCTGATGAAGCGCACCACCCTCGGTCCATTGTTACCTGATCTGAAGCTCGGTCTATTGTTGCCTGATCTGAAACTGGTCAGTTTGCCGATGAGGACCCTGGTCTTTGTGATACGGCTTTCAATCCGCTTCATCCAGGCTGGTCTTATCCTAGTCCAAGGACTAGTACTGCCAGCCTGGCGGGCAGGACCCACCAGCCATTGCTGGTGGCATCCTGACGCCGACTAATTGACAAACTGTCATTGCGGCGCCAATGAGAATTGAATCCGCATCCCAAAGGCCCATGCTGCTCTCTAAAAATGAGGGCAGCATGTTATTAATAGCCTCAACGACATCCCGAACCTTGATGCTGAGAGGACCTCGAGGCAGCCTTGGCCTCCTTTCGAGAGACACTTGTCGATATTCCAGGATTGTCTCTTCAAGTGCACTCCTCACCATATCCAAATCCAGGGAGACTGTTCTCCAATCGGTTTCCGCACCACCCGCATCCAGCAGGTTAACAATCGGCTCCCTCCGTACTTCCCGCCAAGGGACAGGAGTGAAAACCTGCAAGGGTGGCTCTTCGTCCAGCGGAGGGTCAGCCTCGCGTCGCAATTGTTCGTGTTCGGTAGTGCTAAAAAGGTCTGAGCGTTGTATGCACCGAACTCGGTCCGCCAGGTTATGTTCTGTGACGGTCAAATTGGGCTCCAGCCGCAGAAATTCGCGGTGCATCGCTGCCCGATAACCCGTCCGTCCAGTTCTCGAACCCGAGGCCCTAAGATAGGCCCGCATGGCATTCCTATTCATTTCGACCGTCCATGTCATGCGGCACCTTGTTCCACCAACGGCGGGCACCGATTGCTGGGACTGAGTTGCCTCAGTCCCAACAGATACCAAGCCATCTGGTGGCTGAGGTGGTCAGGCCAACTGCGGCGGCTGGGGGACCGCATGCTGCCACGTCCAGCCCCAGCTCCAGACGCGCTCCAGCGATAGCTCCTGGGGAGCAGCCCTAGATAGATAGATAGATTAGAAAAATGGTTTCCGCAATTGGTCACTATTAGTTAGTTGTGTATTATTTTTACCTGTCAGTGTGTGAGTCAATGCCAAAATTAGCTATTTTCATGGGGTCATATTTCAGGATCTACTATACTAGTATAGCTATATCCAAGTAATTCTGCATATTGCTTTAGTATACAAATATGATTACGTACATCTCTGTACTTGCGGACACTGAGCTAACGGGGGGCCAAAAGTGGGTCGAAACGGTTCGTTTAAATAGTGCACGACATGCGTGTGGCCTGATGCGGGAACTTGGCCTTGGCACTGCCGTTCCGCTTCCGTTCGCTTAAATACATACATACATTACACACGCCATTATTTCCCATTGGGGTAGGCAGAGACTATCGATCACCGCTTCGTCCGATCGAAGCAAATTACTCTAGTGTCATCTACATTCATAAATATTATTATATACTTACACTTTACCTTTTATCTCATTTCGGAGTTCCCGCCTATTTAATCTTTTGTGTGAAGTATGGCGCAAAAATACTTGGATATGGTTGGGTACATGAATAGGATTGATAGTGAAAAGTATAGTAGCGAAAAGGATATAATAGACGCAATGTATCGTCGGATCGTCGGTTATTGAATGAGAGTGGGATAGTCCATAAGGTGGTTCACACACCAAACCGCAATCCGTCGCGAAGCGCGGAGGAGCGTATTTCAATATTGTATGCAAGTACATCGATTAGTATAGAAACAACGCTCGGTAGAAGCGGATCTGCTTTTGCCAAGGCGCGCGGAGGCGCGTTTCCAGTGGGATAACCGCCGAAAGGATCAAATATTTCTATCTAACTGATAAAAAAATGCGGGAGCAATTACGTACGACCACCACAATCAGCAATCACCACGTGCTCTCGTAATATTTAAATACTAAATTTTTCAGAGTGCAAGTGGAATAACAAGCTTCTGAATTCAATCACTGCCTAAAGGCCGATTTACATTATCTTAGTGTTTAGCAGAGTATTTTAGTGCAACTTGAAAAGCAAGTTCTTTAGTGGTTTAGCTCGCTGCGAGTGAACGTTTACATTTCTTCCAGTAGAGTATCAGTTCGACGCCACGATGAACACGCATCGACGTCGCAAAATACTAATTGTAGTTATAGAAGACGACATTATATTCGAAATAAATAAACCGAAACGATTATGGGAGCGTCCATGGATAAGTCGCAGATCCATGCTTGGAGGAAGTACTTTGTTGTTAAAAAAACTGGCTATGCCTAGCCTGTTTGTTATTGTATGAATTGTTTTTAACGTTCCATAAACATTCGTGAACAACATATTCAAACACAAATTTAATAGTTGTATCTTCCGACCATTTAGCCATTTTAAATGATAAAAAAGCACACCTGCTTTTCACCGCACTTGTGCACTCTCATAAAGATATTACTAAATTCCGTGCTTACACACAACGGGGAAGAGCCGAGTGACGCGCTGGGGTAAGCGCGGGCGCGGGAGGGGTTTTACTTGAAACAAAAATAGAAAGCGATTCTATTTGATTCAACTTGAAACTCAAGTTGACACATACTAAAGCAAGTACCGTTTACATGTTTCAACTAAAGTACTATCCTAAAGCACTCTGCTAAATACTAAGATAATGTAAATCGGCCTTAAGTTGTGTGAATTCAGTAACGATTTAGTTTAGTGGAATATGCTTGAGTCATGGAAGTATTATTTAAACAGGAACGCGCGCTGGCGACCTAAAGTGTCCTGAAAAAGGATGGCTAACTAGCTAACTGTGTCTCGTTTTAAGTAGGGTGACCATCTGTTGGTGTTTTAATAAGAGTTCCTCTAAAGGATACAAAAACACTTATATTTACATATTTTGAATGTTTTTGTTCATGAAAACCTCATGTGGGGACCTGATGCAGCCTTTGACACGGTAGCTCAATTGGCAGAGCGACGGGGGCGTATACCCGAGGTCGCGGGTTCGATCCCCACCTGTGTCGAAATTTTTCTTTCCTTTATTTATTAGTTATATTTACGTACATACATTATAAAAAATATATTATAAAAACACTTATATTTACATATATACATTGTTTTTGGTAAATCGACGTGTTTTTTATACATATTTATTCTTAATTAATAGATTATAAAAGAATGGGTAGCCAGTGCTTGAGAATTAAAATTTCCTCAGCCACTTTTTGAGCAAAACCAAATTCAAATCGTTTAATGCATTCATGTGGTAAAGTTCGAGATGATACAGGTTACTTTATTTATTGTTCCATAACATGAACCCATATTTATCACTATTAAATGATAAAAGCTCCAAAACACTCAAACAGATGATAAATTGTGGACACCACATTTATCTTGCTTCGATGGGGATACCCGTGACAAATATTAATATCCCTTTTGCCAAACTTAACCAATTATTTATCTCCAAATCGATAGGCGACAATAATAATTAAAATAAAATACAAAAAAGGAACAGTTTATAACCTGCTTTTTATAAAATACTCCCTATAAATAAGTTTAATTTGTTTTTCTTTGAACTTAATCTCGACTGGCAACCGTGCGAGCGAGACACACTTCTCTCTCACACGGCTCTCGTTCTAGGACGTTTCTCTGCTTGACAGTCTTTAAAAGATAATTAACTTTATTGCATGGTAATAAATTGCATTTTTGTTTACCATATTTTTGTGAGTACTCTCTCCTGTTTAGTTAGTAGCTTCATGGCTTGAGTTGTGGCCACAGATTACAATATAGATACTACGTATCAGATAGGAATCTTACTCTAGCGTTTTTGGTACAGTAGGCTTGACATGTTTTTACTTTTATTTTATATTGGCTTTACGGTACGTATCGAGACCTTTTGTGCCAATTTTTCTTTCATTGGTAAACGTACGCGTACGTAGGCGGGAAATTTGAAATTATGTGGTTTGCTTGGGTAGGTGGCACGCACCCATATATACTGAAATCCCACAAACTATTCACTATTTGCCAAATGTCTATCATTTTGGTAAAAAGGGTCTCAATAAAAAAACAGCATATAATTTATTTCTTTTTATTCTTTAGTCTTTTTTTACATTTAGCTAACGCTTTAGCTTGCATATTCGGCAAATCCTTATGTGACAGTCTTAACAGATCCACTCCTCTCAAAATTCTATTTATGATGTTACACCAGTTATAAATTGTGAGGTTAATTGTGATGGACAGAAAACATTTTGGAAGGGCATCTCCATGAACGGCACAATTTAAGAATTCAAATGAATATTTAGAAATGCATATACTTAGTATATTTTCTGATATATTTTCTTTATTTGCATTGCTTTCCAAATATTCATGTGTTTCTTTTACAATCTCACTGAAATACCTCACTGCATACTCAGAGGGATAGGTGAGCTTATATTTTTTTTAAAGTTTGCAAATTCTCTTTGTGAAATCCATTTATGTACAGGGGACTCATTAGTTTGAGTAAGTTTCTTCTTACAATCGTTGCAGTTAAATATTTTTATACATCTTTTTACCACCCACCCTGCAGTGTATGCACGTGAGTGTACACTTAAACGTTCTTTACGAGCTCCTTCCACAATATTTTCATATCTACCAGGAGACAGTATTGGAGTTGCTACTTTTGATGGTGTTATTTTAGAACCATCTTTGATTTTTGGAAATAATTTTTTTAATTTTGTAATTTGTTCTCCTGTAACATCCTCACAATTATAACTATTTGAATGGAAATGTATGAACCGTGTTATAAGGAGGGACCGAAATATATTTATAAATGATTGACAACTCGGGTCATTATGCCTATAACTGTAAGCCCGCATTTGGAAAAAGAAATTCTCTATGGGATCAGAATTGAGGTATCGGGGTCGCATAATATTTATGCCCTTACTATTTAAAAAATCCCACAGGCATATAAAACTTTTCAGGGTTGTTACAAAGTTTTTTTGTGAAGGCACCATTACTTCTTTTCCTTTGTCCAGGAACCTCATTTCTTCTAATGTCTTTATACTTTTTGTCCAGAATTCTTGATGTTCAGAATTCTTCGTGACTGCCCGTCGTAGAGGTTTCCCCATATTTTTAATTCCAGCTGCAGCTCCGTTGCATGAGTCAAATAATTTGTCAAAGAAAGTGACAATATCAGCTGTGTTTTTTAAAGTTGGGCTGACGGGTTTTCCATCTGGGTAAAGGGCTGTAACAAAAAAACTGGAATTTAATACACCCACTACTGCTATAGTTCTCAAGCTATTGTACATATACTCTGTTCAATAGTACAATTTGTGATACATGATAGTATTTTGTCACTACTTATTCAGCTAAATTGCTCACGCCTTTTATCTCAAATTGGGGTAATCAGAGTGTTAAGATTTTAAGGAATCTCAACCATATATAGATGTTTCAAGGGGAACAGATGTTAAAACAAGTAGTCACTGGTAATTGGTTGCTAACCCGATCTCCAATTGAGTACTAATGGCTCTTAACTTCCTTGCATGGCTCTCACGACACCCAAGGGAGAAGATAGGGAATACTTAAAACGTAAAACACTAAGCATCACTGTTTGTTCATTATAATAAAAAAAAACATAAAATAACTTACGAAATAATGATGTGTAGGTTAGTGCACTTGCAACTGTAGAATTCAAAACCTTAGTACAATTCTTGACCTGAAATATAAACACATCTAATCAGTTAGGCAGGAAAAATATAAACTGCAACTGTATATCTATCAGGTTTAAATAGCACTTCCATAACTATTTTACTAATCAGGGATCATATGGACACTAATTTATTACAAGTAAAAGTAATGATGTTATAATGATGATACTTAAGTTAAAAAATAAAACAATTATAAACTTTTCACTTTGTGTCCCTTTTATTAACCTTAACCTTTTATTAATTATTTTAAATTAATTTTATTATTTTACTAACCTTCATTTTTTTTATTTTATCTGGTATCACGTAATCATCATTTAGTTTTTTCAGCATGCGCATATCTGCAAGCTCGCGGTCCAACATATAAACATCCATAATGTCACTCCATTTCGAAAATTTTCCCTCGTGTTTAATGTTTTTAGTTATAAAATTATTTCTAACACCCTTGATGAGGTGGGGTGGATCATAAAAAACATTAAGGCGGTTTTCTCCGATGATAATGGTATCATCTGTTATAAAAGAAAAAGTTTTAAAACCTTGAATAATTTTAATAAATTCCATTACACTATACATATAGAACTAAACTTACCATAATTGTTATACTCTCTTCTAGAGTCTTCTTTTAATTTATTAAGAGCCGACTGAAATGCTGACCCCTGGTCGGATACCAACGCTATTGGAACTAATCCGGTTTTTGCAACTTCAATGACTACTTCTTTGAGTATATTCTTTAAAATATACGCCGAAGTCGAACCCTCACAGAAGTAGAAACAAATTGGCTGTTGCCATTTGTCCACTACACCACGAGCCATAAAAACTAACGCATGGTCAGCAAAATTTGTGGTTTTTTCATTTAGTTCTACAAACCCTAGTAGACAATCTTTGTTTTTATTATATGTAACACCCGGTTCTAATGCTACTTCGTCAAATATAATTGAACAATACTTTTTTCGTTCCCTCCAGTATTGAACCTGCAAAATTAAAAAGTTTATTCAGTTTTCAGTAAGACCTTTATCACAAAAATAATGATGATATAGACATAAAAAGACTATGATTTTGAGATAGGTTTAAGGATTATAAGATGTATCAGTAAAAAGAGTTGAAATACCTCTTCTTAATTGCATTAAACACATAAATAAGCTATGATTTTGAGATAGGTGTAAGGATTATAAGATGTATCAGTAAAAAAGTTGAAATACCTCTTCTTTAATAGCATTAAATACAGATTTTTTTATTCCAGCCGTCATTTCAAAGTTTTCTATTAACTTACTTAATGTACGGGTTGATGGAAGGATAAAAATTCTTCTTAGAAACTTATAGCTTTTTGGGCTTTGTTTCATAATTGAAAGAGCCATCAATTTCTGGTCTTCAGTAAATCGGCGTCCTTTTCTTTGCTTGGTGCATTGAGATATTTGCATCCATATAAAATTTCTTGTTAAGGGATTTAATTTTTTTGTTAAATTCTCAAAGCTGTCCATTTTTGAAAATTTTAGAGCTCTTTTAGCCCTCACAGCATATTATCTTTAAATCTTGTATAACTTGATACAGTCTTGTATCAGCTTTCATGTAACATATTTTTCTTGCAATCTGTTTACGTGCAACTGTAAAACACAAATGAAGCAATCTTAAGAATATTTTAAATTTATTGACACACTATGCTGTTTCCAAGAGAGTTGTAGGAGTTGAATAAAAAGACCTAATTATTTTGTGTCGTTTTCATCAAGCTTTGGCAGGCAGTATGCCTAATTGCCTATGATAATGGTATTATTTTTGTATGAATAATTATGAAATACAGTAAACTAATTCTTATTACAAGAAATTAAGAGCACCAGTCATATAAGACAAGTGAAAACTAATTTATTACTAACCTGTAATTGGTTTCTTCATCTTCACATCAGTGGGTATGATTTGAGATGAAGAGGGCACAATTATATCTAAAACGAAAAAAAACATAATTACCAAATTTTATGGGAAAAAACAAATGATTACACCAGGTTTAAGTATAGTGTATCATGAAATACATGTAATTTTTGTGTCTGTGTGAATAATAGTTATAGTTAAAATTTTAATACATATATATAGTTATAGTTTACACTTGTCATATATATATCAGGTACATACATACATATTCTCACACCGTTAGTTCCCATTGGGGCAGACAGAGACTATCGATCACTACTTAGTACGATCCTGGCAAACCTCTCTGGCTTCGTTCACATCCATCAATCGTCTCAATCATGCTCTTTTATTCTTCACACTTCGGACACCTGCCTACATATATCAGGTGTTAAATAAATAAGTTTAAGTAAATATTTTAGTCTTGGTGTATTGTACAGAACTAGTTTCTTATTCACTAGTTGTAAGTTAATGTTAAATATAGCTATCTGAGCACTCCGTAGTGCAAATAAACAAGTTAATTCATTTTGTGTTGAAAAATACGTTCAATAAAAAAAAACGCAACCAGAGGTAGTACAATAAAAGATCGTCATAAAATCAACAATGTATTTCAGATGAATTTCCAAACTGAACTTAGCATTATTAAAACTTATGTGCAAATTATAAAACTTGTAGATTTATTATCCGTAATTTTAAAAACGTTTGTAAAGCCGACCAAAAGAAACGAACATCTGCATTTCAATTCAAGTTAATAGACGCATTGTTATTTATAGATAAAGACCTCATTGTAAACGAGCCTAGTTTAATTTTACAATAGATATTTTTATATTTTGAAACACGTGTTTTATTGCCTTGACGTGGTGGTAAATGGTTGGGATTATCTTTGTTTTTTTATTATACTCTATTCCCTTTCATCTTTTAAGAGTTTTTAAGTTACAATCACCTTTACGACGAAGGACTTTACAACATACTTAGGAACATACCAACAAAATAATACAATAAATGTACTGTTATCCTATTAATATTATAAATGTGGAAGTTTGGATATTTGTGTGTTTGAGGTGAAAAGGCTTCTCAATTACAGAATGTATATGAATGAAATTTAGCAGAATGCCAGATAATGACCCCAATTATGACATAAAGTACTTATTATCCCAGAACATACATACGCAGTGAAACATACCTACTTAAACTCACGGCTATAAATCCCAAAAAGGTGTAGCCAGAGCTTTAGAGCTAAAAACTCCTCAGCCACATTTAGAAGTTGATAGGGGACAAGATGGAAGTAATTAGCAAATAATTAGCAAATATTCTTTAATCATATTACAAAATATTTTACAAATGGTTGGAGTATATAAAATAAAAAGAATAGTATAAGTTCTATTTTATTTATCATAAATATGTGTTTCTTTTATTAAAGTGGTGTAATATACTGTATTTTATTAACAGTAACAGGAAACAGGAGTAAACATGTATATGGTTAGAAAGAAATATTTGAAATACTGAATGTAGAATAACACCATGATACATGCACTGTAAGGTCTATTGATCATAGAATCCTGCCAATAGCTATTTAAAAACTTTGGCATGGCACACCATTCTACAGAATGAGCAACAATTGAAGTCTTGTAGAATATATTTTTTTGTATAAATTAAAAGAAACAAACTTACCATACTCATTTTCCAACAGTTGAATTTCTTGTAATGGTTTACAATAGGAATGGTCACTTAGCTTCCTTTTTCTAGTTTCAAAGTAATGCAAGTCACGCATTACGCATCATGTTCCTTAGATATGGAAGAGTTTTCTAAAAAATAAAATATATGTAATAATAGAAGTTGTTTTATCAGGGGGAAGAAACAAAGAAGTTCACTATAAACTGTTCAAGGGGAAGCTAGCAAAAGTGAATGGCAGAATAAGGCACATAAAGTATACAAGATATGATGTACAACATGCAATGGTTGATATCTAGAAATAATGCCTAAAAACACAGATGAACAGTGAAACTTATTCAAACATATGTGTAGTCAATAGCCACCATAGGACCCAATTTGTTGCATGTATATTGTAATATATTTGATGCTTTATTTTAAGTCATAGTCATAGCACATAATTACAAACACATAGCAAGGCTTGTAAATTACATAAATATAAATTGTATGTTCCAGGCTCTTGGGTATTTTGATAATGTGCATCGACATAACGCCTGCAGAAAATGTAAAACATTACAATCATTAGTCACATTGTTTAGACTCATAATTAAGCAATAAAATTATATTACTATTAACCCTACCTACCTATGGGCTGTCTTTTCAGCAATGTTATCATAATCACAGTATGTATACACATCAAACATACGATTTATATTTATGTAAGCTACAAGCCTTGCTATGTTTCTGTAATTATGTGCTATGACTTAATATAAAGCCTCAAATATATTACAATATACATGCAACAAATAGGGTCCTATCGTGGCTATTAACTTCACGTAAGTTTGAATAAGTTTCATGGTTCGGTAGCATAGTGTAGTGTTGAAATGTAATTACAAGTATTATTGTTACTCACCATCATTTTCAGTCGAGAGAGAGGGCATTCCAGTACTTATTTCCTCATTGGAAAATAAGGTAGGATAAGCCGACTGTTTTAGGCGTGAACTAGATGTCACAAACCTTTTCTCAAAATGTTTGTGACACACAAACATGGTACGTAGACCTTTGAAGCTAAGCTTCGATAATTCCTCACACTTAATACTTCACTCGATCGATCGATCAAACTCAATAATGCAATGAAAGAAAATGAAATGAACTGAACACACACAGGCAATGAACAAAATGGCGGCGGCGGGCGCCAGAAGAGCGGGGGCCTCTGACTGAAGCAAGGGAGGGGAGAGGGAGACTTTTTTTCTAAACTAACGCGGTTGTCTGACCTTGAACGAAAATTTTTGTTCTAAGATTATAGCCTGTTGTGGTTGTGGCCCACTGAGCTATCAAGCTTTCGATTTTCAATCAAAATTTAGTTTTGGATCGGAATGAATGATCCAGTTGCATACATCGAAGTGAAAACAATGCATGCATATAAGCACCCTAGCATTACTTAACTACGTCGTAAAGTAAACGATTACGTTTTATTTTGTAATTTTAAGTGGTCAACGGTGGGCACGGCACTGGCTAGTGACGTTTGGTTGGAAATAAACTTGCCAAAAACAAAAAGCAAATACATTTTTTTTTGTTGAAGATGAACCGCGCCGTTCTTAAGGTTTTTTCTTAGTAATTAAAAAGTTTAGTAAACTGCATAAGCAGCATTTTACTACATTAATGTCCTATAGGATTGTTTCGTTTTCTTAATGTAAACTCAAAGTACCCCACGCATCATCGTCTGAATAATACTGTGTTTTAACAGGATAAGAAAAATCGTGGTGTTTTGTTTGTTTGCAATCCGGCTAATTACATAAAATGTTTATAGAAAAAGTATATACTTTAGACTTTACAGAGCTTAGCCTAAATGATCGGTTTACGATGCTGGCATCATCAGCTCCCATCGCTGCAAGAGCTCGTAGTCGCCCAAACCGCGGAAATTACATGAACAGAAACTTCAGAAATAAAAACAAAATGGAGCAAATCGCTCGAAAGTTAGAACAACAGGCGAGGCGGGTAAGTTCTGAAAAATATCTTGAACATCAGGTGATACAATGTATTAAATTTTACACTTGGTATCTTCTGTTTGTATTTCGCAGGTAGATACAAATTTATTATGTTTTTTTTATATTAATTAAAATTAATCTTTTTCGTATATGCTTGAAAAAGGAAATACAAGTATTATGGGAACAATATGGCATAATCTTAACTCAATTAATATTAGGGTAGGTTAGTTAAAACTGAAGAGTATGATACATGGAGCTTCTGGGTTAGAATTATCTCTATACTATCCTACTAGTAAGTCTGGTTAGTATTAGATGATCATTTGAGCTATAACTAGATTGAAAAAAAGTAGTTATTAAATTATTAGTAGTTATTTTTGAGGATTCTATATTTAAGCCCATGTGTTTATATTTTTCAGAGACCAGTCACACTACGGCTAGGTGTACCTAATGGAGGGTTGCGGAGGTACGGCAGTGAAGGCAATTTATCTGGGATGAGGAGATCAAACAGCTATGGCAATCTCTCTCAGATGTCCGATGTAAGGAGCCGCTTATCTTGGAGGGGATCTAATGGAAATCTGAGGTAAATTTATCAAATACCTCATTAACACAGTCCTGTTTCCCCAGATGCCATAGAAATGGCAAATAATCACATATGCACTTAAAACATTTTGACAACCACTTTTGAAAAGGTAATAAATTCTATGTCTTTTTGTACGGAAAGGCCGTGTGAGTCACATGCTATAATAAAATGTGTTAAAAAGCTGCCCGTCGGCCGCATACAGACGTTGAATTGATTAAAGGCATGGTGTCCAATGCGGCCTCTGTGACCCAACACTATAGTGGTCAATTGGTGCCTGCCACGGCCCACGGGACTGAACACAGTTTTTAGTATGGCGCTCAACATTATTAGTTAACCCTGAATACAAATGAATGCTTAACCATATTAATTATAGATAAATCAATTAATAGATCAAGTTAGCCCCAAAGCAAGTATAACTCAATAACTTAATGTAATAATATATTTCATATTATATACATATACACTCACGGCTATAAATCCCTAAAAGGGGTAGCCAGAGCTAAGGAATTAGAAATTCCCCAGCCACTTTTGGAAAGTTGAGTGGGGTAAAGATGGTGAAATAAAGGTTGTTGGTGATGGGTCTCCAACCGCATCGCCCAAAAATCCCTTAATAGCCCCAATACCGTTAGTCGCCTCTTACGTACACCCACCGGAAGAAATGGGGTAGTGCTATTCTAAGCCGACACTACACACACTACACAAACATAAGTAACATCCAAGACTGTTCACAACATAAAACACCACAAGTTTATCATATAAATGTCAACTCAGGACCCAGAAACTAGTAACCTAACCACTACACCAAGGATGCCAAGTATTTTTGATGGTTTGGTTTTAATCATCATTAACAATCAATAGAAACTCACTGTTGCTGTTATAATGCTACCTCCTAAAACTAAAGACCTCTACAATGACTGTGCTGTCTTCATCCATCAAGCCCCAAGAGCGGTTCATCAATTTCCAATGTATAACTTATTGTAAAGCCCCATTGTTAATAAAATGTAAAGAGTTTTGTTTGGCTTTTATGAACAGTAGTCATTCTAGTTTTCTATTTTACATTAATAAAATTTAAACTCAAACAGTCATGTGGTATATCCCCAAAGGGGGGGGGGGGGCAGAGGTTTATAATATTTCACATCACCTGGTGTTCAGAGTTCACATGTTTTCATTGGACAGTGTACTCAAGGGATAGAGGGCAGGCCTATAGAGTGTAACTTATTTGTAATAATGTTTACATAGTAATTTTTTCTTATTTTATACAGAATTGTGAAAGTCATTAATATATACTTATATCTCTTATTTATTTGTGATTTGACATCATTGACTCTGCTCGTTGTTACTCAATTTTAAGTATTTTTGTTTTTAATAAGAAAAATGTTGCTAAAATTTTACTGCAAATGCGAATTGTTTGTGATTTGTGTCAGTGATATTTGTATTCCACCATTAGTGCAAGACATTTCAATATCAAATAGAGAATGTTTTAGGAAAGGTCAGACACCCAATTGAAAAGAAATAGCTACTATACTACTATTCATAAATAAAAGATGTTATTAAAAAAAAGAAAAATTTCGACACTGGCGGGGTTCGAACCCGCGACCTTCGGGTATACGCCCCCGTCGCTCTACCAACTGAGCTACAGTGTCAGTTGGCATCCAGCGCGAAATTCCTCTATCCTTTGTTTCTTTTTTACACGTTCAAGTAGTGTTTGCGTTTCCTACCTCCGAATTTTAACTAATTCGGACGGCCACTTGTCTACCTTTTCAGATAGAATGCAAATGTTGGAAACGCCTGACTATCACATAATTTAATGTTTTTTTTTTTTTTTTTTGACATGAATTCCTCATGTGGGGATTATTACTTATAAATAAAAGATGTTATTAAAGGAAAGAAAAATTTCGACACTGGCGGGGTTATTTATAAGTAATAATCCCCACATGAGGAATTCATGTCAAAAAAAAAAGAAAACATTAAATTATACTACTATTCATTACTATGCAGTAGAATAAAATATATAATTGAATCAAAACTGCTTTAATAATTTGTTGTAACAAATAAACACAGCACAAGTTACATTATGAACTTTTTTTTTTTAAAGGTATAAATAGTGCAATATCCAGATATTGCATTGTTACTTATATAGGCTAAGGATTATGGATGTATTTTGTTAAGATTGGTGTACTAACTTTTGTTTAGAAATGTTTACTAACTTAATCTAATACGAAATCATAACTCATTGTGGATGTTTGTGTAAAAAAAAAACAGTAGTTAAGTTTGTAAAACTTTTAAACGGGACCATGTTTCAGCGACTTTCAAGTAAACAAATATAAATTCATTTATTCGATTCCAAAAACATTTATTTGATGATTATAGGTGTAAAGAACTTCAGGTAATAACAAGTGCGCAATCCATAATCTGCCTTAAATGGGTGTTCGAATATTTTTATTATTAATCTTATGTGTTAATTTAAATAATAATCCTAATAATATTATAAATGTGAAGGTTTAAATGTTTGTGTGTTTAAGGTGAAAACTCTTCTCAATAACAGAATGTATATGAATGAAATTTAGTAGAATGCTAGATAGCTAATAACCCCAATTATCAAATAGAATACTTTTAATCCTGGTAAAATTTTACCAATACAATATTCGGGCCTGATTAAACTCAGAGTACCGGAAAAAACGCCTAAAGTTTGGCATTAGCAAATTTACAGTACGAAGCCTGTCGGGTCAGCTAGTGTTTGTATAATTTTCAACTTGTTAATTTCTTCATACTTATGACGCCGGTCTTTTTGAGCACACACTCTATTTGGTCCAGGAAGTATGTAGAATAAAAGAGCATGTATGAGAAGAATGATGAATGTAACAGAAGCAAAAGAGATTTGCCTGGATCGTATAAAGTCGCGATCGATAGTCTCTGCCTACCCCAATGGGAACAATGGGCGTGAGTATAAGTAAGTTGTTAATTTATGTAGCTGTACTACATGCTTTAGCCATCTGGAGCTTTTAGTGTCCTCTATAGTAAGTAATCTCAATAAATCGTATATTACCGATTATTAAAATAAAAGTGGAAAATAAGTAGGTGAAAATTGTTATCTATACTTATAATAAATCAGTAGAGAGATCAATTCTGTACATGCAATATTTTTTCATAATAACTATCAGGGGGTGATAAGGGTTCGATACTGATGCCAAAAATGCAATCAATAAAATTTTTGTCTGTCTGTCTGTCGGTTTTTATGTTCCTTATGGAAAACAAAAAAATACTCGATGGATTTTAACGAAACTTGGTACAATTATTCTTCATACTCCTGGGCAGGTATACTATTTAGCAGAGTAGTGAAGGGGAATTTTGGGAAAACGGGAGAAGTTACTCCATCTTTTAAGCTTCCGTCGCGTGTGCAGCCTTAATGGTTAAAGTTACATAGAAATCACTGACGGAAATATTCTACATATAATTGCTTAAAAAAATAATCCGCAACAGCATATGTCTATCTTTTATGGTTGACTCACAATAACACGTGTAACTCCTGATAGCTTAGCAGTTCGGAGCATTCTGATTATATTTGTTTACTCTTACGTTTATAATACTCTCACTTACCCTTTATTTATAAAAGTTGACATTATTACCTATTAAATAAAAAAAGAATCATAGAAATCGGTATAGAAACACCAAAATTACTTACTAATTTACATATTACATACTAGATGGCGCCAGTAGTTACATCTTACATCGTGGTATGGCTTTTTTTGATTGTTATAAATACTTCATAGCGTTTTACTCAACTAAATTTTCGAAGATACTGAACCGTGCATTTAAGCATTTTGAAAATCACAAGCTATTGTATTCAGGAGTGCTATAAGTTGTAATCATTGCGCTCAATTACATAAAGCAGTGATTGAAGAATCCTCAGATATTTTTAAAACTACGCTACCCGTGCGAAGCTGGGCCGATCCACTAGTGGTTAATAAATATAAACATACATTCGAAAAACAAAATGAAAATTAATAAATTTCTTGTTGCTTCCTCTCTCTAAAAACGCATTCTGAAAAAGTGGTAGTAATCTCAGGTATAAATTTTGGCGCTAAAAATGACAGATTGAATAATTTTATTAATATTACTATTTTATTAAATAATTCAGCACACTTTACATTTCATTTTTTTTTATATACTTTTTATAATAAATTATAATTAATTATAAGGGTATAGGGGCTTTTTAAGTGTTTTTTGGGCGATGCGGTTGGAGACCCGTCACCAAAACATTTATTATTACCATCTTTCCCCCAATCAACTTCCAAAAGTGGCTGAGGAATTTTTCATTCCAAAGCTCTGGCTACCCCGTTAAGGGATTTACAGCCGTGAGTATATGTATGTATGTTTATAATAAAACATGTGGCCTCGCAAGCTTCTTATTATAATTTACTTATCGTTCTTTTAACACAGTGATAATTAACTAGGGTTAATTTTATAGAACATGTTTGACAGTGGTTTATTTTTGTTCTAGTCGGTCTGCCTCCTTCATTAATTTGTCAACTGTTAACCGATTCTCCAGAAGAGGATTCAAAGGCCGTGGCAACTTCAACAGACAGCAACTTGGGAGATTCAGGTAAATTATCTCACAATAACTTGCCTATTTGTAACAATATGAGACTCTTTAAGTGAATGTTAATGTTATAGCTTAATCTGAAATGGATTTAAGCTTTGTAGGTTATCGAAGAAAACTACTTTTCTTTAAATTCTAACCTCAAATGTGGCTGAGAAATCATTGATACATCTTTTCGCAATAGTAGTCTTCAAAATAGGTTATATCAGCGCAATACACACTGAGGCCGCTGGGCCACTAACATGTCGGCAACTTTTTGTCGGCAGTCTAGTATTCATACAAGGGCATCTTATATCGGATGATTTTCGATACCGGAACTGAGTTACGATAATACTGGTTCGATTCCGGAATTCCGGAATTAAAAAAAAGTATAGTAAATAAGAGAAAGCAATAAAGAGGCATTAAATTGTTATGTCAAATCAAAGCCTTATTATAAAAACAAAATAAATAAAAAAAAAAAAGTTTTTCTAAGAATATTTACTAAGACTGCCTCCGTGGTCTCGCGGTTAAGCGCTTGGTTTCAAGTACGGAGGTCTCGGGTTCGATTCCCGGAAATGGTAACCTTACAAATTTAATTTAATAAACCCAGTCTGGAAGGATATTGCAGGCTTGAATCACCTGATTATCCGAAAATTAAGATGATTCCGTGCTTCGGAGGGCACGTTAAGCCGTCGGTCCCGGCTACTGTTACGGTAGTAGTCGTTAGTCTGCCAACCCGCAATTGGCCAGCATACTACCACTAAGGCCACTAAGGCCAAATCGCCCTATATAGGGTAGGCTCGAGCCCCTTGGTGGGGACATATATGGGCTGAGAGAGAGAGAGTATTTACTAAGAAAAAACAAAAAAATATTAACTTTTCAATAATATACATTGTATCAAAATCAACGAGTGCTGGCTATTTGCAATAATGAAATAATGAAGTGTACAATGTCGTGTAGTGTCGGCTTAGAATAGCACTACCCCATTTCTTCCGGTGGGTGTACATAAGAGGCGACTAACGGTATGGGGACTTTTAAGGGGTTTTTGGGCGATGCGGTTGGAGACCCATCACCAACAACCTTTATTGAAACATCTTTTCCCCACTCAACTCTCCAAAAGTGGCTGAGGAATTTCTAATTCCTTAGCTCTGGCTACCCCTTCTAAGGGATTTATAGCCGTGATTATATGTATGTATGTATGTTTGTATGTATGAGAAGTAAAACCCCTGACTAAACCTACCTTCACTTACGATTAGAATACCAAAAAAGGTAGCCATAGGTTTAGAATAAGAAATTCATGTGCCACTTTTTGTTATTTGGTTTGTGAATAGTTTGTAAAATAAAGGATGGTAGGTTATTATTTGTTTTCTAACTGTTGTAAGTATTTGAATAATTAAATAATTTCTATTTTCTATCTGTATGGTGCAATAAAGACTTTTTAATGTAATTTAATGATTTTCCATAATGCATACAACATAAACATCCATGATTTATCGCTTCCTCCTCAAAAGTGTTTATTTGCAACCGTCCTTACTGACGCAAGTTGCAAGATTGTTGGTGCAACATCTTAAAACGAATGTAAATTTTAGATTATAATACCGACACTTTTACAACTTGTGACACCATCGAAGGTTGAAAATCCCTTATTGGAGGCTTTGTCTCCAATTTAAGGGCAGTTAAGGCTCTGATCCCTTTCCGAATCAGCTGCCAAACATATTTTCAAAGTACTATTAATATATTTTTCAGCAATTTCCGTCAATTCGGCGGCTTTCAAAAGGGCGTCAACAATCGGAATGGCGTCAACAATCGGAATGGCGTCAACAATCGGAATGGCGTCAACAACCGGAATGGCTTCAACAATCGTAATGGCTTCAACAATCGGAATGGCTTCAATAATCAAAATCAAAGCGGCCGCGGAATGGGTATGCGCGGTAGAGGAAGGGGTGAGTAAAATAAACCGATTATTTTCCCTATTATTTACAGTAAATACTTACGACGTCATTTCCCGTTAGGGAAGGCAGGTATTGATGGCCATTTTGTTCGATCCTGGTAAACCTCTCGAGCATCATTAACACCAGTCTAATTTATATACATACCTACATATTTACATTATATACGCACCGCTATTAATTCCTAAAAGGGATCGCCAAAGCTTCTAAATAAAAAATTCTTCAGCCACTTTTGGAAGTAAAGCTGTAAAGTAAAAGCTGACACTGCTCAGAATATTAAAAAGAAATAAATTTAATACTTTGATTAATTGTTGCAGGTGGAATGAGAAGACAGCAGCAATCCAAGCCAGTACCGACCAAAGAAGAATTGGACAACCAGATAGATCAATACATGGCTTCAAGTAAATTTGCCCTTGACAAAGAGCTGGATACGTACATGAAGGAAGCAAATGAGCTGATGGACTAAAATGATGTTCAGTGATAAGTGTGTGTTAAAATGATAAGTGTTATATTAAAAAATTCATTGTTCGGACAATGTTGCTGATTAGTTTTGTAAGTTTGTTTCTTTTTTTGTATGTTTATTAGACTTTATCTTTAAAGAAGGTATCCTGCAGGTAACTTGAAAAGCTATTTTAAAGATTGTTTTTCTTTAATGCAGTGTTTTTCTTTAATGCACACTTGGCTATATGATGAGGAATGATGAAAGGTGAAAAGTACATAATTAATCTTAAATGTTGTATTTGAAGCTGCATCTTTGACATGCTGTGTAGTGCTGGCTTAGAATAGCACTACCCCATTTCTTCCGGTGGGTGTACGTAAGAGGCGACTAACGGTATTAGGGCTTTTAATGGATTAGTGGCGATGCGGTTGGAGACCGCAACTTCCAAGAGTGACTAAGGAATTTCTAATTCCTTAAATAATTTGAAAAGCCACATTTTTTTATGTAATGTTTTTGACAAGAGTTGTTATATTTCAATTGTGATAATTAGTAAAGTTTGTTTTTTTGTATGCGTTAGTATAGAGTTATATTTTGTCATAATAAAGGTGTACATACATGCATATATACACTTACTCACGCCAATAGTTCTCATTGGGGTAGGTAGAGACTATCGATCGCCACTTTGCAAAATCTTGGCAAACCTCAAGTTTTGTCTACATTCATTATTTGGACAATGGCTATGTATTGCGTACATGCGTCAAAATAAATGTACTAAACCTTTTATTAGTAAAAGAATCCTCTGCATAGATTCTAAGATAAGGATTTTTTTTTATAAAAAAGATTGATCACTAAAATTACAAACAGGTAACAGTGGGATTCAGACAAACAAGCCCTCATTTATTTCTTAACTGGATGCAGATAAAGTAGCTATGTTATGGAATGCAAAATTTATTTAAAGTCCAATGGGAATTAATGTTGGGAGTATTGTTATTCATTTAGTTTAGTATTGTTAAGAATATAATTTGCAACCGTTATGTATGCATTTATTTAATAACGGCAATAAAACCCTAGATAGAACTTCCGAAAAATAATTTTCTCAGCCTCTTGGAGGTTGAATGCGGAGAAGATTGTATAATGTTAGTCATATTCATAACATAAAGTACATACATACAATAAGTACCATGTTTTTGGTAACAGGTCTCTGACTCCGACTGCATAAAAAATTTCTTGCAAAGCCCCAATACCCTTAGCCGCATCTTACGAATACCCACGGGAAGAAGTGGGGTAGTGCTATTCTAAGCTGACACTTCACAGCAGCTGAATGTGTGCATTCTTAAGAAAAATATGCAATGTAAATAATTATCTTAGATGAATGTGACAAAACGTCTAAGCTTTCTTTTAGACGCAGAAAATAAAAATGAGTATTTTTTTCTTCATCAGATTTTCTTTAAAAGTTATGTTGCTCTATTACCCACATTACCCTAAAATATATTTCTTCTTTTATTATTGTATAGCTTAGTTAAAATTCTAGATATTATAATAAATAAGTGTCTGAAGAATGCAAAAACCATATTACTGCAAATACAATTAAGTGTAAACATGTTTTAGGTCACCTGATAGATTAATGGCATTGAAAAAGTTTGATTAAAAAGATACCATATATAAAGGGTAATCCTATTAATATTATAAATGTGAAAGTTTACATGTTTGGATGTTTGTGTGTTTGAGGTAAAAAGGCTTCTCAATTATAGAATGTATATGAGTGAAATTTAGCAGCATGCTAGATAATAACCCAGATTATAACATAGGATACTTTTTATGGCGGAAAAATTTGACCAATAAAAAATACACGCCTAATTGAACTCAGAGTACCGGAAAAAACGCCTAAAGTTTGGCATAAGCAAATTTACAGTACGAAGTCTGTCAAGTCAGCTAGTTAACTATTAATTGATTTGATGTTAATTTTATGTCTGTTCATACATACATAACTCACGCTATTATTTCCCATTAGGGTAGGCAGAGACTATTGATCGCCACTTTGTATGATCCTGGCAAACCTCTCTAGCTTCGTTTACATCCATCAATCTGTTCTGTCTGTTCAATGTGTATATTAAAACCACTAGAGTTTTCCTTAACTCTAATGTTTGTAATATAACATACTCTGTATTATCAGTGTCTAGTTGTTGTTGTAGTTTTTGCCGTGTAGTGCCGGCTTAGAATGTCACTACCCCTTTCTACCCACGGGTGTCGTAAGAGGCGACTAAGGGTATTGGGGCTTTTTATTGGATTTTTGGGCGATGCTGTTGGAGACCCATCACTGAAAACCATCTTTCCCCACTCAACTTCCAAAAGTGGCTGAGGAATTTATAACTCCTAAGGAGTACTCTTGGTACCCCTTCTAGGGAATTATAGCCGTGAGTATATGTATGTATGTAGTGTACAATACTTATATTATATAACCTATTTCCTTTTGGGTGCTAACAATTTATCTAACATATACTCATATACATATACTCACGGCTATAAATCCCGAGAAGGGGTAGTCAGAGCTAAGGAATTAGAAATTCCTCAGCCACTTTTGGAAAGTTGAGTGGGGAAGATGTTTCAATAAAGGTTGTTGATGATGGGTCTCCAAACGCATCGCCCAAAAATCCATTAAAAGCCCCAATACCGTTAGTCGCCTCTTACGTACACCCACCGGAAGAAATGGGGTAGTGCTATTCTAAGCCGACACAACACAGCCCTACCTAAATGTGGCAAATGGTAAGTGTTGTGTTTCTGATTTGGTAGGAAAATAACGTAATCTCAGATTTGAAACATAAATGGATGTCCATAACTACTTTATTTTGGGTGGAAATTAATAACGATTTATCTAAATGTGGCAGATAGTAAGTGTTGTATTTCTGATTTGGTAGGAAAATAAAGTAAGATCAATATTGAAACATAAAATTGTTCTCCGTTAATAAACACGAAATAAAACCTGTAAATGTGATGTTTTCGTTTTATTTTTCTGTATACACCTAACTCGCACAAAAAGTCCTTCTATGTCCTACCAAGGTGCCTAACTTCTTGTAACTTAATAGTAACGACCATAAAGCGCATAGAAATAAAGACATATGTGTGGTTAATTTATCATGGTTGTTAACGGTGAGAAAAAACATCGTGAGGAAACCCACATGGCTGAGTTGTACTTAGTCATGTGACAGTGCATTCGTACAAAACGGCGATAGGCCTGCCCCCTATCACGTGAGGACACTGTCCATGCAAAACGTGGGTACTCTGAACACCAGGTGACGAAGTCACGTGATGTTCAGAAGTATTAGTACCTCTGCCAACCCCCTCGGGGATATTCGGCGTGAACGTTTATGTTATGTTATGTTAAGTAAAAGGTAAGTTTTGAGATGTTTGGATGGTACAGATTAGTTAAACTAAAACAACTTATTATGCTTAATTTGAATGTTTTGTTCATGAAAACCTCATGTGGAGATTATTACTAAAATATAAAGGAAAGAAAAATTTCGACACAGGCCGGAATCGAACCCGCGTATACGCAAACACTACTTCAAAATGTAAAAGAAACAAAGGATAGAAGAATTTCGCACTGGCAGCCATTGACACGGTAGCTCAATTGGCAGAGCGACGGGGGCGTATACCCGAGGTCGCGGGTTCGATTCCCGCCTGTGTCGAAGTTTTTCTTTCCTTTATTTATTAGTTATTATGCTTTGGTAACTAGAAATGATAGAGATACTAGCGCCCATGCGGTAATAGTTATTGTTACCATTATCGAAGTGAATATGTTGACTTTGCACGCAACATTCATTCAAACAGAGCAAGGGTTTCAAGCAGCGACAGACATTTCTCCCCAAAAATGTCGTACGAATCGACATAGGTTTTTGAGCTATTTAGTGATTTTTGGCGGACGTGGCTGGAGACTCACTGTCCACCTACTTTCCTGGTAAATTCATAAAACAGGTTTTATCAATAAAATTCATATATTCTTTATTGTTTTATTTCAGCAAACAGACAGTACATTTATACAATTAAGTACTTATAGAGCCTATTTACAAATGCTCTAGCATAGAGCAAAATACATCTTTAAAATATTATTAAAATACTATACGAAATAAAATAATAACATAGCCTTCATTATTTTATTATGAGATAATAAAGTTTGGTGTTTGTATTACACATCTAGAAATATTAAAATTATATAAGATTTATATATTGGACACAATACATAAAATATTTTGGCACAGATCTATATAAATGTGAGATGTATCTAAAATAAATAGGAAAGAATTCTTATAAACATTACAACTAAAACTTATTAGAAATATATTTCTCTATTTAAGTACTCGAATTATTTAGCTTTTGTATTCAGTTCATTACCATTATGTTGTATGAGAATAAACTAAAATATGTCTTTCATGATTCTATAGTCAGGAATATAAGTGTTTTTAACTTCCAAACACATATTATATACGTTTTCCTCATTCTTAGGCTAATTAATCGTGAGGCTAATGTAGAGTACTAAGGCCACCTAGGATCTAGCTAAATATTAATCTATAATATAAATATTATAATGTTTTAACTAAAGATAAAATTATTTACAATTCATTCTGTCAATAAATATAAATGCTGATTGACTAAATACTGAAATACCTCAAAATTGGGGCTAAGTATTAAACAATTACTTTTAATAATTAAAACTAATTACGTTTTCATGTTATGTTATACGGAAACCGCAGATCACCGAAGAATAGAATTGCAGACTTCTTGAATGCATTTCCTAGTTGCCAGTACATAATCTATAAAACGTTCTTATTCAGCTGTCCAAGTGTGTTTTAAGAGTTTTTTTTTATATATTTTCAAATACGACAAGGTGTGGGTTTTTAACGCTTTAAAACAGCCTTTCTCGCAAATTTTCTAGGTGTCTTAGCTAATCTGATCCAAAAACTATGATATTTTTTTTATAATACCTATCAACCATTATTATTTTGTGATAATAAACAGAGTTTTAAATAAATCACAACTAGAGAAATCAGTACAATAACGTAACTTAGCCGGTATGGCGCGGTGATTACAGCTCTTTGCAACACGTAAATTCTACAATTACCCACATATAAAAAAAAAATTGAAGTATTCCGTGAACGTTCAACTATCATTCAATATTAAAAACAATAATCATTATGACATCACATGTTATAATTCTCCTTGGCTTTTAAGTAGTACAGTTATTTATAACATTATGTTTCTAACAAAAGTTTAAACGCTGCGTCTGTATCGCTACAAACACGCGTCAATTGCGCGTTAAAATAACATGTTGTGTAAAACCCCTTTAAAATGTTTACTTTACCTTTATGAACTAGCAAAAACTATACAATTTACGTCAAAATCTTTAGCTACAGATCCATAATCACCCTCATTTAGTTCGACTATAGATTATTAACGGAGATAATTTGGTTGATCCATCCAATGAACGCCGACACTTTGACGTACACCCCGGGAACGTCTTGGCGACCGCAGCCGAATCCCCACGAGACTAATCCTGCTAGTTCGTAGAAACCGTCGTCTTGGCATACTAGCGGCCCGCCGCCGTCGCCCTGGGACAATAAAATAATTGTATATACGATATACGAATATAGCACAAAGATCAAGTAAGTACAATCATTCGGTATGCAAAGTTTTTTTTTGTATTTATTAAATATTTTTATTCGATAGTAAACACGAAAATAAAAGACTAATTTGAATAATTTTCATTTAAAAAGATTATTTGTAAGGATATGATTTTTTAAAGATTGTACATCTTTTGTTCTTAATGACGTCATCGATCGACAAAATCACGTAGCGACTTGCATGAATAAGAAAGAGCGAAATGTTTGATAAAAATATTGCTGATTGCAAAACATTTCAAGAATTTGTGATCTCAAATAAAATGCGATCAATCCTATAATTTGCGATATTTTATTAATAAACTGCAAAAACGAATGTCTTTGAAATAACATTGAAGGTCAAACACTGTTCCAGTTTTTTGATAAAATTTCAAGAAAATATTGTTTAATAACATAATATCTCGAAATGGTTTCGTAATCAGCATCACTTTTGTAAAACTTTCCATACCGAATTACTTACGATATGGGATTATTATTTGGCGAAATAAATTAATGCAATACTATAAGCACTAGTAGCATGAAGCTTGTGAGTACGCGTATGTCACATGAGAAATGAGAAACTAACAGATTGCTCATGGAAAATCTGTCAGTATCTTACTTATCAGATGACATACTCGCTCTCACACGCCTCATGCTATGCTCAGGCGGCAGGAACGGATCCAGCCCCCAATAAAGGTTGTGGTCATAGGCACCCAAAAATCTCTTGGCCATAGTGATAAGTATCATCATATATGTTATATATGTATTTTTTCTCTATTATCGTTATTTTTCCATGTTCTGTACAGCGAATAAATGTCTCTCTTTATTTTCTTTATTTCTTTCATATCAGCTTTAGCCTCAATAGACCATAAAAGTGTGAGATTGTATGTCGATTAGGCGTGTGGGCATGCCCATATTGCCCATATGGCTGGATCCGCCCCTGTCAGGCGGAGACTCAAGATTCAATGTTCAAACGTGGTGGTAAGCTTAACGCTGTTTCTGTAGGTGAAAATAATGTCACGTGATGTTCAGAAGATTTGGTTTCTCTGCCGCTGAGTTCAAAGGAGTGGAATTTGCCCCAACTTCGGGGATGCACGGCTAAAATTATGTGTAAAGTATAGTATTACCATCCAATATAAAATACTTAAATAAGTGCAAATTTACCTGACACGCATCGTTGCCTTCCTCTCCACCGGCACAGAAGGAGCTGGCAGGCAGTATAAATATCTTCTCTGTGACGGCGTTTACTTTCCGGATGCACTCCGCGTCGCTAACTATAGGAAGTTCAGCTTCACGAACACGAAGTGGGATGGGGCCACCTGCGAATAACAATTGGTGAGTATATATTGGTATATAATTTAATGTTTTTTGACATGAATTCCTCATGTGGGGATTATTACTCATAAATAAAAGATGTTATTAAAGGAAACATATTACAAGATATACTAATTTGACTATATTGGTCGTACAATGATGTGGCGATCGATAGTCTCTGCCGATAAACTCCATAATTCTGTCTGTATGTATGTATATTATATTGGCAACGATTTCGAAAAGCCGTAACTTCGGATTGTATCGAAGGCTGCGCCAAGAAGGTTCTTTGGTAACTAGATGTATCGCCTGGCCATAAATTAATATTTGAGTTTATGAGCAGGTCAGTATATCTGTATGTAGTTTCTAAGTTAGTAAGTAGTGTAAAACTCACTTTCTCCCATGTAACCATAGCCAGTGACAGTACATCTCTTTCCAGCGGCGTGGTTTACTCCACGGGCGGGTAGGCAAACCAGACATACTCCTGAAATACAAATATTATGTTTTATCACTTGTATTGTTATTAATATTACAAGAATATATACGGACATAACTACTACTAAGATAGAGTAAAATAGAATATAACTCAATCATAATTTTTATGTTTGTGAGAAAATTTACTTAGAGTATAGTTACTCTGGGTTCCGTTGCTTATGTTTGTTGAGAAACTTATCAACAAACATCCTTTTTTAATCAAAATACGATATATTTTGGTATATCAGGATGGTTCGATAACATCTCGCATAGATCCCTGGACTGCGAACCATTGTATAAGTAAAATGTTATTTAAAGATATAGTTAACATATTATCAGTTATTTAAACCATAATTTATTGATCAGTATTACGAGATTACTTTATATATTTTTTTAAAGTTTCTGAGTATGTCCCACTTTTATTACACGGCGGTACCTCGGCATAATTTAATAATATTCTGACAAGACACCGTCGAAACACTGCAAAAGTGTTAAGCTTCGCATGCTACAGCATGAAACAAGCGATAAAGATTGACGATCAACTCGGTCCTCAAACCAACCTCACAAAAAGCCACTTTCACAATTCACCAAACACTTGAATCCACATACCTTCTTTCAGCTCCGCCTTCCCATGCAACTTAAGCAGCGCGATATCATTATCCAGCGTCTGCGAGTTGTGGTTGTGGTGGATGTACGTGGTGGCCACGCGCAACGTCTGCGCGCCCGGCGAGCCCCACTTGCGCGTGAGGTCGTGGTCGCCCACGCGGACGTACATCGCGTCGCCCGAACGGACGATGCTGGGGGGAAATAGATAATTTAGGGGCATATCAAGTATAATATATGGCTATCAATAATCGATATGATATTTGGAATAGTTTTAGAAATTCGTCTAGTGCGGACAAACCCAGGAACTATTGCTTTATAAATTAACAAATCTCGCTGTAATTTATGATTTCGTGTCGCGGTTGCTCTTTTGCACATAGATAGCGTCATCTGAGTGGACGATATTGGTATTTTATTCGATAAATTCATGTTTATGGTCGCCAACGCGGGCGCACATCGCATCGACGGACCGGACGATGCTGGGGGGAAATAGATAGTTTAGTAGGTAAGCTCATGTTTAAAGGATAGCGTATTGGACATAGATCAGCACGCCTAGTAGGAGTTGCCGAGTTGACAGCTTTAAACTACTACTAATTTGATAGTAACCACGCGCAACGTCTGCGCGCCCGGCGAGCCACACCCACGCGGACGTACATCGCGTCGCCCAAGTGGATGATGCTGGGAGTTTTTTTTAATTAATTGATATGCTCATTTGAACCCCATATAGCGTAAGTAGCTCACGCTATATAGGGTTTTTGACATAGTCCAGCACGGCTAATTGTAAACATGTAATTTATAAATGACACAGGGTTAAATCATTATATTTATGCTCATGTTAAACGCTGAATAAAGTTTTGGACACAGTTCGCCGAGTCCTGCGTGGATTGACATATATATAAACGACTACTACTGTGATAGTTGGAAGGCCAGGAATAATAGCTTAAACTGGGTAGTCGCACTTTTACTTGCGGGCCAGGTCGTGGCCGCCCACTGGCACGTACATCATGTCGCTGCCGGTGAAGAAGATGCTGGGGTTATATTTGGTTATTTTGATTGCATTCCCCAGGTAAGCTTGGTAGTCGTAATTTCAACCTGCATTAGACTAGTTTTATGAACCTCAAGGTAGAAGGTTTGCCAGAGTGGCGATCTATAGTCTCTTCTACCCCAAGGAAAACACTTAGATGTTTGTATGTATTTTATCCGCATAAGGAATGTTGTGTAGACCACAAAATGTGGAACACCTCCATGACCATTTTTTTACCAACATCTATATGTACTTCGTAACACAAAGCGCGGTATTGTGCGCCCACTGCGTCCTCACCAGGGCAGCCCCGCACAGGTACTGGTTGAGCGAGTTGATGAGCGCGGCCTGCCAGCACTACGCGATGCCTTACTTAGAGGTTTGTCAGGATCGTACTAAGTGCAATCGATTGTGTACCTTACCGAGGGGAGCTTTCGGCATGAGCTTATGATTTTAATTATTATTATGCACCTAAACGAAGGAATGTAGTTTTTTTGCGCCTATATTATATGTAATAACTTAAGCTTGAAATTCTATTTATCAATACACTAGCTTTACCCCCACGGCTTCGCTCGCGTGGAAATCGGTTATTTTGCGGTATAAAGCACAACTATAACAAAACTTCTCATTCGCGTTATTTCCTTCGGGAATATCATTTTCTCAGGATAAAAAGTACCCTTTTATTTAATAAAGACTTCTAACTATACGACTGCAAAATTTCAAAGCAATCAGTTTTGTAGTTATGGCGTGAAAGCGGAACAAACAAACTCACTTTCCGATTTATAATATTAGTAAGGGTATACATACTTAGTAACACAATGCGCGGCAGTCAAGGCCCACTGCGTCCCAACCAAGGCAGCTCCACACAGATACTGGTTCAGAGAGTTGATGAGCGCGGCCTGCCAGCACCACGCGCCGCGCCCGCCCTCCGCGCCGCCCATCACGCGGCCCGCGCGACCGCCGTCAGAACCTGGGACATACATTTATGTTAAACATTCATACATACGTATACTCACGGCTATAAATCCCTTCACGGGATAGCCAGAGCTTTGGAATGATACATTCCTCAGCCACTTTTGGAAGTTGATTGGGGAAAAGATGATAATAATAAATGTTTTTGGTGACGGGTCTCCAACCACATCGCCCAAAAATCACTTAAAAAGCCCCTATACCCTTAGTCGCCTCTTACGACCACCCACGGGTAGAAATGGGGTAGTGTTATTCTAAGTCTACACTACTTCACTACACAGCTGCAGTATAATTGCATTCTCGAATTTATATTCTTAAATCAAATTTTCAAATTTCATGCGCTTTTCAAAAAAGTTTATTAAAATGTTTAAATTAAAGATCTCTTTTTAAACGTTTTAAAAAAAAACTTATCTTATAGGTTTAACAAAAAAAATGAAAAAAACATATCTCGAAAACTACAAAAAGTCGCAGAACATACATGGGGGTAATTCGGGTACCCCTAGGGGTATACTGTCCTTGGACTTCCGCTTGACACTATTTCTTGGAACACCCTGTATAAATATATTTGTCAGAGCCTGGGGGGACATGATCTTATGTTACTCTCAAATAATAAATTCTATTTTAAAAGAACAATATGACTCGAATACTACTTTAGTTATTTTAATAGGTTCAAGTAATAAGGTGAATCCAAGTGACTTAAAGAAATCATTTGAGAGGTTAATTAATTTAAATGTTAGAAAAATAATTATAAGTGACTTCCTATATTCCAAGCATCTTAGCTATAAAGTTAACACTAGGATATATAAATTAAATATGTTACTATATAATTTGACTTTGGGATATAGGCAAAAAATTGTTAATTTTAATATAAATAATTATATTAAGAAATCATTAATGACTAAGAGTACCTTGAAAGTACCTGATTATTCTAAAAAACGTCTAGCTATGTTACTAGCTAGTAATATAGTATACAACAATGTTATTAATTTGAATAACATAACAATTTCAACTGACTTGGATGCAGTTACTAGTACAAGTACTAATGTATCTGCAAATTTAGCTTTAAACTAGGTAGTAAGACAAAGGAAAAGGCATACATTTCACTAGTTCATCAGAACATACAGAGCCTTTCCTGCAAATTATTAGAATTAGAGTTATTCGTTAATAAGTACAATGTTAAAATACTTTGTTTGACAGAACACTGGTTAAAAACAGAACAAATGAACTTTAGTTTAAAGAATTACACGGTGGGCAGTTGTTTTAACAGAGAGTCCATAATGTGTGGGGGTAGTATGATACTATTATATGTAGACATTAAATTTAAAGAAAGAAAAGACATCTGTAGACTCTCTGTTGAACAACATGTAGAAATATCATGCATTGAATTGAGCAAGTATATAATTTTGTGTGTATATCGCCCACCCAAAGGTAACTATGACATCTTTGAAGCAGCGATGGAGGATGCTTTGGGGATGGCTTCCCGCAGCTCCAGAGAGGTTGTAGTTTGTGGGGATTTCAATGTTGACTTATTAGGTGAGGGTCTAGTAAAGGAGAGAATCTTAACATTTTTTCAATCATTTAATCTTCTAAATGTATTTAATGAGCCAACCCGAATTACCTCGACCTCTGCAACATGTTTAGATAATATTTATTGCAATTGTGACTACTCTGGTCACTTCCTTTTTGATAGCATTACCTCAGACCACAAGGGACAATTCATAAATTTAGAATTAACCATTGAAAAAAAAAAAGTCAATTGTATGTAGACAGATAACTGAAAAAAAACTTAGCTTATTTGAAAATAATATTAGGTCTAGCATCAGCCCCCCAATGAGAAGCAGTGAAACATTAGAGAATTGTCTTTCTTTCATCAATGAGCTAAAAACAGAATTTAACAAAATCTTTAAAACTAAGGTAATACTGTGTAATACAAAATGCTCTTTTGCTGAATGGGCCACCGCTGGAATTAGAATAAGTAGAGATCACCTATATAACATTTATAGAGAAAAGTCCTATAACTTCAACCAAGATTTTATTATTTATGTCAGAAATTATTCAAAAATTTTCAAAAAAGTTTGTGGTGAAGCTAAATCTAGATGCATAAAACATAAAATTAAGAATTCTTCTAACAAGAGTAAGACTGTCTGGAAAATAATTAACAGTGAAACTGGAAAACTAAAGTCCCCGCATGATCTCAATTTATTATTAGATAATGAACTGATACAGTCAAGATCACAAATTGCTGACATTTTTGAAAATCATTTTATAAATACCCCCACTCAGACAACAGAGAAATTAAATTCATGTCCCCAAAAAGCTCTTGAGTTGTTGGAACAAAATGTTACCAAAACAACAGCACAGTTTTCTTTCAAGTATGTTGACAGTAATGATATAATTAAAAATTTTAAAACCATTAATCTTAAAAAAAACCGAAGACATAACAGGAATGTCAGTTTTCGTCATAAACAGAATAATAAATATAATCGCTCCCCATTTAACGATACTTTTTAATAAATGTATAGATATAGGAGAATTTCCAGACTGTATGAAGTTAAGTAGGCTCATCCCACTACATAAATCAGGAGATAGTCAGGACTTTACCAACTATAGGCCTATTTCTATTTTACCAGTTCTCAGTAAGGTTTTCGAGAAAATCATGTCCAACCAAATGCTTTCATATTTCAATAAAAATAATATATTCCATGACGAGCAATATGGTTTTACTAAAGGTAGGTCTACTGTAGATGCAGGAGTGTCACTAATGAAACATATTTTTAATTCATGGGAAAACTCCCGGGATGCGTTAGGTATATTTTGTGACCTCACAAAAGCTTTTGATTGTGTAAAAAAGGAAATAGCGTTGACTAAACTTAAATATTACGGTTTTGACGAGCAAGCACTGAAATTAATGGCATCATATCTTGATAAAAGAACTTTAAAGGTAGATATTAATGGAACCACGTCGAAAGGATCGGAAATAGAGATGGGCGTTCCTCAAGGTTCTATACTTGGCCCATTACTGTTTCTGATTTATATTAATGATTTACCATTTATGGTACAAAAGTATTCTGAGATAGTTATGTTTGCAGATGACACATCTTTAATATTTAATGTAGCGAGATCCTCTACATCTCTTGACGACGTGAATAAAGCTATCTCACTGGTATTGCATTGGTTTACTGTAAATAACCTGGTTCTGAATGCCAAAAAAACTAAATGTATTAAATTTACTTTACCGAATGTTAGGCAAGTTGACGCCAATATTGTTATTGACAGTGAAAAAGTAGAATTAGTGAAAGAGACAAAATTCCTAGGGATAATAATCGATTCTAAGTTGCAATGGGGACCCCATATACTAACACTTTCTAAAAGGCTGAGCTCAGCAGCGTATGCCGTGCGTAAGATTAGAGAAATAGCAGACATAGAAACAGCTCGCATTGTTTATTTCAGTTATTTTCATAGTATTATGTCGTACGGAATTTTATTATGGGGTAAAGCGGCTGATGTTCATAAAGTTTTTGTCTTACAAAAGCGAGCTATCCGATCTATTTACATGTTAAGGTCGAGGTATTCGTTGCGCGAAAAATTTAAAGATATTGGCATTTTAACAGTCCCTTGCCAATACATATTTGAGAATTTAATGTATGCCAAAAAGAATATAGGCCAATTTAGTAAAGTTAGTGATAGGCATACTGTTAACACTCGGAATAAGGAGAAACTTAACGTACCGAAGTGGAGACTTAATAAAGTAAGTAACTCCTTTATGGGACTATCCCTGAAAATGTTCAATAAACTTCCTTCTGACATATTGGAATTGCCTGTGGCATCTTTTAAAAAGGCAATTAAAGCCATGCTTTTAAAGAAATCTTACTACAGTGTACAAGATTTTTTAAACGACAAGGACCCAACGCGCACATGACCATGTCCGTAAAGCTATAAATCTTCCCTCGTTATTCCTAGGAATAATTGTCTGGTGAGGATTTTTCTTCTCACGTTATGTGATTGGTTTTTGTGATGGACAATTTATTTTAATTATGTCAAACTAGCGTTTGGCTTGGTCGCATAGAAAATCTTTTGTAAAGTAAAAACATGTTTATAAACTGAAATTGTACAAACCATATTTTGAAAAAATGAAAAAATGTGAATGTAAAGAGTTTTCTTTGTTGCTTCTTCTCTTTACGAACACCTTCCGAAGCAACGGATTAACGATTAATTTAAAACTTTGACGTTCAAAAAATGTTAGTATTTAACTTTATTTTGAAAAATAAACTTTTTGACTTTTGACTTTTTGACTTTATGTAAAATGCTACGTACAATACACAGAATCGACTCAACCCACAAAATGTCACACTTTCTACTTAACTGTGTTCAAATAATCTATCTAAAATTCGAAGATGGTGCTTCACTATCGACCAATAGTAAGGCAATTAACTGAACAAAATTTGATTCTGTCGTCCAACACTCATGGTTCATGGTTGCACCGACTTACCTTGTGAATAGCCACCTAGAATAGCAATATTAGCCCCCGTAGCATGAGGCATATGAGAATGAGTTAGTCACATGAATCGTAGGCTGAAACTGAATTATAACTCAAAAGTAGTTGTAGTTTCGATGCAGTTTTGTTCCACCCTGTGTTCTGGGTCTATGAGACCTGATAATGCTATAAATAAGTGGTTATTCTAAAATTGTATAATTGCATGCTTAAGTAATAGTGGATCAAACCCAATTAAATTGAAATGACTCACCTTTGACCCCACAAACATATTTGTTGTACTTCTCAGGCACTCTCATGGTGGAGCCGTAGTTCGGGGGGTCGTACGGGGCTGAAATAATACCAATTCATGTTAACATTTTGTATTAGATATAAAACAACTATTATAATATTTAATATATCAGAAGCAATGGACACGGAGACTATTACGACTTGGAAAAGAGGAGTAGTCAGTATATAGAAGATATACTCATACCAATACTCATTGTCATACAATACATGGAATCCAAATTCATCTACTGTCACAAAATAGTGATCTATCTATCTTGTAATAAAAATAAAAAATGCCGCATCTCTTTGAATGCATGATACAAGTTTTGGGTCCCAGTCTTTTACAAAACCATTCTTTGTTCTTACTGCTTTATATTAATATAAAAGGAATTTCGTTTGATTAATACTAATCATTGAGTAAAATTTTTCAGTTCTGGTTTTAGTCAAGCAATAGTTTTTTTAATTTGAATTTTGCACAAGGAATAATAATGTAACTTACTATAATCACTAATAGTAGTATGCGGTACAGGCGTCGTATAATGCGTGTAAGGTGTAGGAGCATTCGTGGCCATCGGGTAAGAGTCGTTCTTCACATCAGGTTTGATGCCGAGAGCCTCTTGGATCTTGGACTTGGGCGCGCAGCATTGGGTGCCTGCTTTCTTGCATTTGAATACGTCTGTCATTTCTGCGTTGCCTGTGTGGGAAATCGGAGATAAGGATTTATACATTTGTTTATTAGGATTTAATAATATAATGCAAGTCCTAACAATTTAAGCTCATACAACAGATGTTAGTCAAAAGTTTTCTCAAACAATCGACCATCATGCTACCATGGATCGCTTAGGGTGAGATCTCAGGTAAGGAACATTTAATCCATGGACCCCAAGGGGAGTTAAATATATAATAGTGGTAGGACGTACAAGAAGATGTAGACGCCATGATTATATAGAACATGCAAGGATATAATAGATATAACATTAACTCACGGAAGCAAGTAAAAGAGAGCAGCGACACAATGCAGAGGTCTAAAGAGTAAATAGTAAATCACGGAAACAAGTAAAACAAACATAACTCTCGAAACATGTAAAACTAGAGCAACTCATGGAAGCAAGTGAAAGACAGCAGCGACACGATGCAGGAACCGTGGCGGTCGGGGTACCGTAGAGACTAACTCACACTAATATATCGAAGGGAGGTCTATGTCCAGCAGTGGGCGTCAATTGACTGATGATGGTGATACATACAAGTACAGTAAAGAAACGCACGGAAGCAAGTAAAGTACAGTAGAGACACGATGCAGGAGCCGGGGCAGTGACCACAACTTACCACACTGCTATACAAGCTACACACACAAGTACAGTAAAGAAACTCACGGAAGCAAGTAAAGGACAGTAGAGACACGATGCAGGAGCCGGGGCAGTCGGGGCGCGGGTCGG
>OY755191.1:9693610-9957616 GCA_963576735.1 Bedellia somnulentella | reverse complement strand
AGCTTAAAAAATGAAGTAACTTCTCCCGTTTTCCCAAAATTCCCCAAAATTCAGGAGTATGAACAATAATTATGCCAGGTTTCGTTAAAATCTGTCGAGTAGTTTTTGTACAGCCACACAGACAGACAAAAATTTTACTGATTGCATTTTTGGCATCAGTATCGATCACTAATCACCCCCTGATAGTTATTTTGAAAATATATTTCATGTATAGAATCGACCTCTCTACAGATTTATTATAAGTATAGATTGTAACTTCAAGTTTGACCTAAGAAATAAAATAATCATTCCAAAAACATGCATATCCAAATAAATTTTTGTGACAATTTTGTTACTGGAAATACAACGAAAACATACATGTTAGTTTATTTTTTAGTCGTTTTATATTGGCCATATATAAATAGACTGTATTGTAAATACCAATACAATTCCGTCGCCCCAAAGCAACTTTAATATAGGCAATGCTATTATAATCTTAAACTACAACCCACAAGAAGAACATTGAGAAATAACAAAGACCCTAACTCCCGTACAAATCTTCTTTCCCCCTTTCCCCAACAAGTCCAGCATCCGTAAATTACTTACAACATAAACTTTAGCTCCGCATCAAACAAATGTTTCCTAGTCTAATAAAACTCAAAGGAATATGTATAAGTTAACAAGATAAATGAATTTCAGTGGCCACAAAGAGGTCGCAGGTCGGGATTTAACCCCGACATACCGAATAAAGATGTTAAATATGCATAAAGTACATCCAGGAGCTGTGAGACCGACGAAAAGTGCTGTCTACTCAGTTTTACCAATGTGACTCGTTTGCCGGCTGGTCCAACTTACAAACTTGCGGTGGGAATTGTAAACGCCATTTTTATTTGGTTATCATTGCAGTAGCATTCGATGCATGGGAAGCGTGTCATTTGTATTTTTCTTCACAATTACTAAATTTTGTTATTTTTGTGGACTATTTGACGGTTGCGTTATAGCAAATGATCTATTTTGTTTAAATATATTTATATCAAAAATTAAATATTCATAGTAATATTTTAAGTTCGTATTAGTTATGGTTTCAAATACAGATATTAAATAATGACGCAGTAATCACAACTAGGTTTAGGTACTGCATAGATGCTAGCTATTTATTTCTTCTAAATTACGTTTATGCTCTGGGCCCTTGCTCAAATAATTGTAAGCAGGATATGGCAATCAACAGATAATCCCATATCACTGTCACTAAAGAAAAATTATGCCCCGTTTGTTTGAATTTTCACAGCAAAAAATGCAATTTTTATTTCAAATGTAACTTTTGTAAGAGTAGAGAACATAACACATTGTTACATTTAGAGAGCGAAGTGTGTAATTTTGCAAACAATCACATTGACAGCCGCATTATGATTTTACTACCTACTATCAAAGTATTATTCAAGGGTAGTAACGGTGCAAAAATTATTGCGCGATGTTTAGTCGATACTGGTGCCATGTCTGTTTTATAAAACACCACTGAGTGAAAAAATTTGGTGCGGTCATGTTTGACTATAATATAAATATTACGGCATTAGGTCAATACGAGAAACCCGTTACCAAAGCCGTCTATTTGTGCATGTTTTCGAGGCACAACAATTACAGTTGCAATGCACTGTTTTCTGTTGTTAACAATATGACAACTTATCTTCCACAGACATCATTTGAGCTTCGGAACTTGTCGATTCCAGATTCCATCGAATTAGCTGATGACGAGTTTAATACCTCTGGTGAAATAACTTTTCTGGAATCAACAGATATATTCTGCCAAATAATGTTACCAGACAAAATAACTTTAAATGGAGGAGACTTATATTTGTTAGCTACAAAATATGGTTATATGATATCTGGCAAAATTATTCATTCAAACAATATTTGTTTAATAGTGAAAATATTGCGCATACAATTGAGAATTCTGGCTCACATGTAAACGACATTCTTCAGAAATTTTGGGAGGAGCAGCATATTCTCGATATTCCTGAAAACAGAATAGGTAACGAAAACATCTGTGAAACAATCTTTAAACAATCTGTCAAATTGATAGATAACAGGTTTCACGTAAATCTGCCTCTTAAAGTTCCTTTGAAAGACCTAAAATTCGGAGATTCATTTAGTAATGCGAATAAACGACTCAATATGTTGAGTAAACATACATACATATATACATATACTCACGGCTATAAATCCCTTAACGGGGTAGCCAGAGCTTTGGAATGAAAAATTCCTCAGCCACTTTTGGAAGTTGATTGGGGAAAAGATGGTAGTAATAAATGTTTTTGGTGACGGGTCTCCAACCACATCGCCCAAAAATCACTTAATAAGCCCCTATACCCTTAGTCGCCTCTTACGATCACCCACGGGTAGAAATGGGGTAGTGTTATTCTAAGCCGACACTACACGGCTATACACGGTTGAGTAAAAGATTTTCTAAAAATAATAATTTACAACAAGAATACACAAAGTTCATTAATGAATTCGTAGATCTAGGTCACGCATCTCCCATTGATTTGTTAGAATTAAATAGACCTCTTGATCAATGTTACTTGTTGCCACACCACGCCGTCCTTAGAGAAGATAAGATTACTACAAAGTTAAGGGTAGTTTTTGATGCCAGCGCTAAGACTGATTTAGGGCTATGCTAAAACGACGTTTTATATAGTGGTCCAGTAGTGCAAAAGGAGTTATTTGATATTCTTATACTTTTTCGTACATATAATGTTATTTGCATGAGTGACTGTAGACAAATGTATAGGTAGGTTTTAATAGAAGAATCTATGCGTCCTTTGCAATTAATACTGTGGAAAGAAAACTTTAATGATAAACTCTCCTGCCTACAACTCAACACTGTTACTTATGGTGTCACATGTTCGAGCTTTTTAGCCACCAGATGTTTAGTAGAATTGGCAGATTTATATAAAGAGGATTTCCCTTTGGGCAGTTCAATCTTAAAAAACAATTGTTATATTGATGATCAATTATTTGGTGCTGCAACTCCTGAATTAGCTAAACAAGCATGTCGTGGATTAGTTGTAATAATGGCAAAGGGCAGTTTTGAGCTACACAAATGGTGTAGCAACAATCCGTTGATTTTAGATGAGATACCGAATGATAAAAGATTTTTTAAAAATGTAGATATAGACAATAAAAATTTGTCTGTCAAGGCTTTAGGGTTGTCACTTGATTTAAAGTCAGATAGTTTTGTTATTCATCAACCTTGCGGCAAATTACCTAACGTATGGACTAAATTACCTAACTTTTTTTGATCCCTTGGGATTGGCCGGTCCTATTGTTACAAGAGCTAAAGAGTTTTTACAAAGGGTTTGGAAAGAAAATCTTGACTGGGATGACCCACTACCAAGTAAAGTTTTATTGTCGTGGAACAAGTTTTTTCATGATTTAATGAATATGCAACCCATATTGGTTGAACGTAATTTAATGATAAGTTCCGCCAAATAAATTGATCTGATTGGATATTGTGATGCATCTAGTATTGATTATGGAGCTTGTATATACACTAGAGCTGTGTGTGAGAATAATGTAGTAGTTACACTTCTTTGCAGTAAATCTCGAATCGCTCCGTTAAGAAATAAGCAGACAATTCCTAAATTGGAATTAAGTGCATGCCATCTTTTATCTAAGTTATTTACCAAAGTTCGGCTTATATTTAATAGCTATTTATTTAATAATATGATTTTATATAGTGATTCTCAAGTTGCCTTATGCTGGATAAAAAATCCACCTAAGAAAGATATTTATGTTTGCAACAGAGTTAAAATTATAATCGATCAAACGAAGGATTGCATTTGGGGTCATGTTGCTGGAGAAATTAATCCAGCAGATAAACTGTCGCGAGATTTGATGCCTTCAGAGTTAGGAACTGATAAGTTATGATGGCACGGACCTGAATATTTGCAAAGTATGAAGAGAATACAAGAATACAATTCAATCAATTGAATCAACCGTGATAGCCCAGTGGGTAGAACACTCGGTTATCGTGCAAACGACTAGTGTTCAAATCCTGGGTCAGGCCTACACCAATTTGTCTTTTCTAAAGACATATGTGTGGTTAATTTATCATGGTTGTTAACGGTGAGGGAAAACATCGTGAGGAAACCCACATGGCTGAGTTGTACTTAGTCATGTGACAGTGTATTCGTACAAAACGGCGATAGGCCTGCCCCCTATCACGTGAGTACACTGTCCATGCAAAACGTGGGTACTCTGAACACCAGGTGACAAAGTCACGTGATGTTCAGAAGTATTAGTACCTCTGCCAACCCCTTCGGGGATATTCGGCTTGAACGTTTATGCTTATGCTTATTATGAATACAATTGTAAAAATTACACAGAACTTAAAGAAACTAATGATATTGAAGGTGTTAATAATAATCGCAGTGTTTATTGCAGTATTATTGATGAAGTACTACCTATTTCAAAATAAACATCGCTTTCAAAATTACTGAGAGTAACTTGTTATGTTTTGAGATTCGTTAATATTTGTCGAAAGCAATATAATTTAAATGAACAACGTTCTCATGTAATTAGTTCGACAGAATACAGTTGTTCTTTAAAAATGATTATTAAGCTAGTGCAAAGATTGCATTTTTGTAAAGATATTGACACACTCAATACTAATTTAAAGAAAATGTATCCATTTCTTGATAATGATGAAATAATGCGTGTTGGTGGAAGGTTGGATAATGCCAACATAAAGTATGGTCAAAAACATCTTATTATTCTTCCGAAAATATGTAATATTACTTCAATGATTATTCGTAATGAACATCGTGCCTTATTTCACGCAGGAGTAAAATTAACAATGGCAAATATTAGTCAAAAATATTTTATAGTAGGATGTACTTCTATTGTTAAAAAAGAAATCAATAAATGTCTTACTTGTTTTAAATTCAGAGCACAACATTCTCAACAGCTTATGGGTGCTTTGCCGTCAAGAAGAGTTTTGCAAGATAGGCCATTCAACAAAGTAGGAGTAGATTATTGTGGCCCATTTAATATCAAACAATCTTCTATGCGAAGGGCAGTAATATCTAAAGGATGTATTTCTGTTTTTGTATGTTTTGTTACCAAATCCGTTCATTTAGAATTAGTTACTGACCTAACAACGGAATGTTTTTTAGCGGCTTTAAAGAGGTTCATTGCCCGAAGGGGTATTCCTAGTACTATCTTTTGCGATAATGCAAGCACTTTTAAAGTTGCTAGTAACCAATTAAAAGCATTATACGATTTATGTAAATCTCAGATTCATGAAAGTGCTGTAACAAATTTTTGTAACATTAAAGGCATTGATTTTAAGTTCATTCCAAGCTATTCACCTACTTGGGGAGGTCTATGGGAAGCAGCTGTAGAATCTACTAAATACCACTTCAAAAGAGTTGTGGGTTCTTTGCTATTTACCTACGAACAGTTTACTACTTTACAGAATACTGTAATTGTAGAAATTGAGGCTATTCTTAATTCAAGGCCCATTACCCAGTTTACAAGTGATAATTCAGATTTTACTTTTTTAACCCCTGGTCACTTTTTAATTATTCAGCCTCTTTCAGCTTTACCTGAACCTGAGATTAAAAGGGAAAATGTAAATAGTTTGCGATTCTGGAAGAAAATCGCAAAAATAAAACAAGATTTCTGGAAAGTTTGGCATTAAAGTTATTTGTCTCAATTAAATAATCGACCTAAGTGGTTTAACGTTTTTCCTAATAATAAAGAAGGTGTGTTAGTTCTATTAATAGGCATAAATGTATCGCCACTTCAATGGCCCATTGCTAGAGTCACAAAAGTGTTTCCTAGTACTGATGGTCATGTTCGATCTGTTGAAGTTAAGACTTCCAATGGCTATGTACATAAACGAGCTGTTAATAAGGTAGCTGTCTTGCCTATATATACTTAAGTATGTTTAACCTGTTATGTTATAGTTATAATTATAAAGAAGATGTTTTTATTTTTGGGGGAGTGTTGAAAAATGTTGCTATGGTAATAACAAGCTTGTCAAATGCTCTTTTTTTCTACATTGTGTACAAAATTATTTCATGTAAAATAAAAATAATTAAAATTATATTCTTTTTGTTATTTATTTAACAAGTTAACTTATTATTTTAACTGACACAACAAGCACTACTTGGTTGCACTCATAAGATCTAAGAGTCGAGTGATGGCAACAGCGCTACTTTGATACGACACATAAGGCGAATAAAAGAGTATTTTTCGACTTGAGGAAAGCTAAAGTGAGGTATAAAAGCAAAATTATTGCTTTCATAGCACTTTTTAACTTTTGCGTTGCAATTACTCGATATTCTGTCGACTATTTAGCTATTGCTATGATAATCTTACAATATTTACTGCACTTCAAGCTGAAAGCAGTGCGCCCAAATCGCATTAAAAGAACGTGCATAGCCTCGTAACGCCCGTATAGAAATTGTTATGACTTGTAAGTTCTATCCAATGTATCTCTAATGGAACAAAAAAAATATATGTGCTGACTGCCCATTATTAAAATTAATGATATCTTTAACAAGAACTATTCCTATGGCTTTATTTTTTTTAATAGTTACTATTGGTCACAGGAGTTTTGTTTCTCTAGTGATACAACGGGCGTTACGAGGATATAACTTTCATACGACATTTTCGAGATCCATCTTACGACGAATTGCTACAACGAAAACGGACTTTCTTTCGATATATTTTTGCTAGTTGGGCGCTACATCCGATGCCTTGTTCCACCCAGTGTTCGTTGTAAGAGCAACCTAAGGCTGCCGGGGCGGCGTCCTCTCGGGTGTCAGCTTCTGTTAACATTAGCGTGATAGCCACTATCTGCTCTGTATACCGTTTCATATAATATTTTATTTTCTTGTACGCTCTGATATTATTTAGATATGATTTTTGGAGGGTAAGATGGGTAGACAGAGCTAGAAATTTTTAGAAAATCAAATGTGGTGACATGAAGAAAAAGTTTTCACCTGCAAACACGTAGAAATCTAGAACTGTTTTTTTTATTGCATATTAGAACAATAAATATAAACAAAAATAAAAAATATGCTTTACAAAGAAGTATAACTGGCGGTCCTTCGGATGGTGAAGGTTAGTTCATCTGAATAGATTTACAAAATCATGGGATTACAGCAATTAGGTATGCTAAGTTTTTTATTGGTACTTATTAAATATTTTTATTCGATAGTAAACACAAAAATAAAAGACTAATTTGAATACTTTTTATTTAAAATGAATAACTGTAAAGTTATGATTTTTTAAGATTGTTCAATTTTTGTTCTTAATGACGTCATCGGTTGCTTAAATCATGTAACGACATGAAAATGAAGCGAAATGTTGTTTAAAAATGTTGCTAATTGCAAAAAAAATCACTAAGTTGTGATCTCAAAGATATTATTACGATATTATATGAAATAAACGTATGATTTTCAGTATTTTATTAATAAACTGCAAAAACTATGTCTTTGAAGTGACATTGAGGGTCAAACACTGTTACAGTTTTTGGATGAAATAATGGTCATCATAGCTTAATTTGATTTAATTATTGTTTAAAACCATAACAAAGAAATATTGAAACCAAGAAAATATTGTTTAAAACCATAACATCTCGAAATGGTTTTGTAATCAGCATCACTTTAGTGAAACTTTGCATACCGAATAGTCATTTTGTGAGACAATCTCGCAGAAAAATATAAGTTGGCTTACTATAAATCTATAATATTATCTGACCATAAATAATTTAAGCGTCTGTAATCTATGATTTCTTTCTTAGTAAAACTTTTATAAAAGATAAAAAGTATTTATTTCAAAATAAAAAGAATTGTACTCTATTTTTTGAAAGTCACAAACTTATGTATAAGTTAAATCAAACTCTACTGACTCTACTTCGGATTAGGAAGGTGTATTGTTGCGAGAAGAACCCGTAAGAAACTCAGCAACACACATCTTTTCTTTGTCATATTACAATATTACATATTACAATATTGGTGTATGTCTGGAAAGTCATTTAAACTATAATAAGCTTTAAAATGAAGACTGCGTTTTATAATTACTTCGAATTCCTTTTCTGTTAGAATCAAAATGTCATCAGGTATTTTATTATAAAATTTTACTCATAACCCCATAAAAGATTTATTTATTTTTGACAACTACAACTATTGTACTTTTGAATTGAAATTTTATTATATACAATTCAATATAAAAATCGTTTCCACAAGCTAATACAACATTTAACGGTACAAATTTTGGAGAAAAGCGATAAAATAATAAAACAGGACTAGTTAACACAATTCATAAAATTAATGGGAATATAATGTAAATTTTTTACTTACCCAAGTAAAGCTTCCGGAGATTGTCACACCTACAACGGGATTAGCAACCTTTTTGGACCTTTTCACGGTACAAGGTCTTAAAATGTACCAATTTTGTAATTATCTTGCACAGTTTAAATATTTATAAAACAAATATAAAGCTTTGGCGTCGTCTTCCTCGATTTTATTTAAATATATACAAGAGTGCTAAAATAGGAATGGAATGTTATGGTGGTTTTGATTTGTCAGTGAAAGAAATATACGCACTCATATAAATGTACTCACGATTGTGAATTCCAAAACGACAAAGCTTAATCCTAACAAAAAAAAACAGAGTTTCGTCATCGACTTTTAGCAATTCAGTGGGATAGTGGTTTACGTTTAGTATTTAGCTAAATAGTTTTTGTTTTAATTACCAAAGAGGTAAGTGGATCCTAGGGATCATAACTATAGACAAAACAAAAAAAAACTAAAAACCTTTCTCAAATCAAAGTGTTCAGGCAATCGCAAAGTGTTGTAACGAAATTTCTTAATTTCATTTAAACCCATAAATGAGTGTCCAGACAAAAACAATTTGAAATAAATCAGAACATAAAACCGCACCGAATATTCGTAAGCACGCGCAAACGAGGTACACCTTCAAAAATATAATTTACCCGCCGTAATACGTGGGGTAGTGAAAGTTGGGTAGCCCTTTGCAGGGCAGGACTTAGATACAGTAATATATAATCATGGATATATACATATCAGTCATGCTACCGTGTATATAATGTATTACGCTGCCGTGTAGTGTCGGTTTAGAACAACCCTACCCCATATCTTCCGGTAGGTGTACGTAAGAGGCGACTAACGGTATTGGGGCTTTTAAGGGATTTTTGGGCGATGCGGTTGGAGGCCCATCACCAATAACCTTTATTCCACCATCTTTTCCCCACGCAACTTCCAAAAGTGGCTGAAGAATTTCTGATTCCCTAGCTCTGACTACCCCTTCAAGGGATTCATAGCCGTGAGTATATGTATGTGTGTATGTATGTACCTAGGTAATGGAAAACGTCATTCTAGGTAGCATAAACCATTTAATACCGTAAGATGGAAAAGATTTGTTGGTAGTTGATTTATCAACTTGTTGAATAGAGTGAGTCGCTGGTAACGATGGTGTAATAAATCGGTACTTCAGAGGGCAAATTCAGCCGTCAGTGTCGGATGCTATTGCGTTTAAAGACATTAACCTGCCATCTCGCAATAGACCTGCGGTAGTGGACTATGGGCAAATCATCCTATACATTAGGGGTTGCAAGGTGAGGGATCTCGGTCCAGTGTATGTTCAGTAAGCAGGTGAACTATCCAGCACACTCACCAAATGCCCTACCGCAAACGTCCACGTTCGTGCACCCTGGAAATGCATAGCTACTAACAGGACCTGCTTATCTTTTTAATACCTACTCCTGTGGCGAAAGCAGCTAATTGCGGAGGGATACCCCTATTCCTCTCCCCATCCCGACCCCATCCCATATTTACATAAGTATTTATTAACACCTTGTATTTATACTTACATCCTTTTATCAATATCTATTTCCCAAACTACAGATATTTATCTATTATAATATAATTTATAATCTGTCCCTCTTGAATTATATTTATCAATTTCCTTATTATAATATATATCTTATATCATCCTGGAGGAAGGTAACCTCGACTCCAAAAATCCAAACCCTTAATCCCCCTTATTTGTTTAAGGTTTTTCTTTTAAATTCAAAATGGAACAACAGGCATCTAGTAAAAGAACTACCCAGGCGGGTCCTCACGACGTGAGGGAATCCCGCCCTAGTCCCACAAGACTAGGCAGTCCCCATCGTATTCTGGGGGGGACGTCTAAATGCCGCAGTGAAGATGGAACGGGAGGAGCCGCATCCGCAGCTCATTCGGCTGCTATTTCAGCGCCCTCAAAATATGACAAAAATAATTCAGCGGCTGCTCTAGCGCCCGATTTCGCCAAGGACCGACCACAGAACTCCTGGCAGCTTGTGGTGCCTCGCATCAAAGCTGTCAAGAAAAGCAGTCAAGGCCAACGAAGACCACGCCAAAGATCACCGGCACCGTCAACCTCCTCTAGCAGAAGGCAGCATCCGGAGGCGGGACCCTCCCACAGAGAGGACCGGCCCCGATCGGCAGACTCCAACTCCCGCAACGCTCCCCGCCAGTTTACTGAAAGGGAGCGAGGCCGAGAAGGTAGTCATAGCCGAAAGGGGTCACCACCTCGAAGTGGAGAGAGCACCCGATCCGAGCGCCCTCAAGAATCTGCTGATGAGGAAGACAGAAAGAGATACAGAAGATATCGAGGGACACGGGCAGGAAGAGGAAAACGCATCCCAAACACCGAACGCAACCACCCCCACCACGACAAAACCCACACAGAGGCGAGTTATACAAAACGAGAACGGCCGAACGACACGATTTCCCCATCACAAACACAACCCGGACCAAAAAGGGCAAAGACAGAGGACAGACAAACTACATCCAAACGCGGAAGCTACGCAACCGCAGCGAAAAGCCATGCAGCCGAACTGAGCATGGCAATCTGCGTAAATCCGCCCCGAGACCTGACCCCAAGTGAAGGAGAATGGATAAAAGACAATCTATCAAATCTAATATTCGATTGCGAGGACACAATCCTACCAGAATTCCAGGGCTTTCCCGTCATCATCGACGGAGCACTAAGAATCTGGTGCAAAAATGACAACGCCAAGAAATGGCTAGAAACCAACATCACGAAGATGAAGTGGCCAAAGGACACAGAGACACTGATAGCGGTCAAACAGGCTGAAGTTCCGACCCGGGTACGCTGTATACTGTTTGTCCCCAACTACACCGGGGACCTAGAGCGGCTGAACAAAGTCCTGATTGGCCAAAATCAACAATACGATGTCAAGAAGTGGCACCTACAAGAAGCCATAACATCCAAAGAAGGTAAGTGGATTGGCACGTACCTCACGCTTCACCTACCCCCTGAAGAGGTAGATAAATTGGTAAGGGAGGAAAGGAAAGTATCCTTCCTCCTAGGAACAATATATGTACGCTTCTTAAACAAGGGCGTACTATCAGACAAGCCTCCAGAACCCGAGACTGAGACAAAACCAAATATGGACAGAGAGAGTACCAACATGGAGACAGATGAAGTCAAATTGACTGAGACGGAAATACTGTCACTCAAAGAGGAAACAGAGAGGATGGCCAATATGGCCCTAGAACAGAGCCAAAGAGCGGAGAGTTGGCTACTGAGATCATCTCCCAGACCAGACGACGACAACCAGACTGAGACGGAAGGAGTCGACCTAACCAGTGATGGCCTCTCAGAATAACAGCACGAACAAGACACCAGACGACAATGGCCCATGTCAGCAGATTAACGGGGCCATAAATAACAATAATAATAATAATAAAATAAAAATAATACAAGCAAATCTCATGCATAGCCGAACGGCAACATCAATTATGAGAAGAATACTTGAAACAAATAATAACACTATCGCACTCATTCAAGAACCATGGGTACGAGATAACAGAATCTGCGGCCTCAGTAACATCGGAGGTAAGCTCATCCTTGATACAACAATATCAGACACACCAAGAACCTGTATATATGTTCCCAAACACTATAACACCACACCCTTATCTCAATTCTGCTCCAGAGACCTAACAGCAATCAACCTGAAGGTCAAAAACGAAGAAGAGGACACCACAGACATCATACTAGCCTCAGTCTACATGCCGGGGGACAACGACAACTGCCCGCCCACAGAAATGACTGAACTGGTAAACCACACAGACATACACAACCTTGAAATCATACTAGGCGCAGACACAAATGCCCATCACCCCATGTGGGGTTCCCCCGATTCTAACAAAAGAGGAGAGTCTCTCTCACTCTACTTACTCACAACTAACCTTAATATACTCAACATAGGGTCAGAGCCTACCTGGGTAACTTCCCGGGGTCAAACTAGAATAGATGCCACATTTGCCACCAATCAAGCTTACACAATGACAACCGATTGGGCAGTATCAAAAGAACTAACTTGCTCTGATCACAGGTGGATACGATTCAATCTAAACTGCAACATCAAACCGCCGGAACCTCGACGGAATCCACGGCGGACTGACACAACCATTTTCAAAAGCCTCGTTGAAAAGGAACTCCAAAGTCACGAGCGCAAGGTAATGAAAGAAGACACTAACCAAATAGACACAAATGTAAGTATCCTTAAAAATGCCTTAATTAACTCATACAATATCAGCTGTCCACTAAAACAGGTATCCAACGAAGTAAGGAACAAATGGTGGAACCCCAAACTAGCCCGACAAAAAGAAGAACTAAGAAAATTCTTCAACATAGCAAAAAACTCAAGACAAAAATCAGACTGGGAAGTTTTCAGAAAAGCACGAAACCAATACAAAAAAGACACAAGAAAATGCAGCAGGAAAGCATGGAAACAATTCACAGAAACAATCGAATCCAACAATGAAGCCAACAGGGTAAGAAAAATACTATCGACAAACGACAGGAATACTCTGGGCACTCTCAAAAGAAGAGACGGTACCTACACTAGGTCAGACCAGGAAACATGCACAGAACTCCTAGAAACACACTTTCCCAACTGCAACATAGCAAACGAGAACAAATGGGAAAACCCTAAAACAAACCCCACGCAAACTGACTGGACATTAGCCAACAAGATAACTACTAAAGACCGCATTAAATGGGCCATAAACACCTTCGAACCATACAAATCCCCTGGCTTAGATGGTATAATACCTGCCTTCATGCAATGGGCTGAGAACAGCGTCATCCCATGGCTTCAGGACATCTTTGTGGCATGTTTAGCCCACCAATATATTCCCGTACAATGGAGAGAAGTAAGAGCCACATTTATACCCAAACCGGGAAAAACAGACTACACCCAAGCCAAATCCTTCAGACCCATAAGTCTGTCATCCTTTATGCTGAAGACACTAGAACGACTATGTGACCGACATATTAGAGACGGTCCGCTCAAAGCCAAGCCACTTCACAAATACCAACACGCATATACCACAGGCAAATCGACAGAAACAGCACTACACGACGTAGTAGCAAAGATCGAAATAGCCATGAGCCAGAAAATGATGACACTAGCTGTGCTAATAGACATCGAAGGAGCCTTCGACAAAACCGCATTCCAAAGCATAAAAAACGCACTAGAGAGATACAATATCGATCATACTCTCAGTGGCTGGATCGGAAATATGCTAGGACAAAGAGCCGTCCAAGTCGCCCTTAACGAAGCCACCAGAGCAAGAGTCATGAGAGGATGCCCCCAAGGCGGAGTACTATCCCCACTCTTGTGGAATATGGTAGTAGACGAACTTATACGACGACTGAACAACAAAGGATACTATGCAATAGGATATGCAGACGACATAGCTATCCTAATCGACGGTCCAAACGGGAAAACAATATCGAATCAGATGAGCCAAGCACTGAAAATCGTAGAAAACTGGTGCAAAGAACAACAATTAAGTGTAAACACAAACAAAACGGATATGATCCTATTCACAAGAAAGACCAAAATAAATTTCAACGACCCGCCAACACTCTTCGGGACAACACTCAAACTATCGAACGAAGTAAAATACCTAGGAGTCATCCTAGATAGTAAACTCAACTGGAGTAAACACGTGGACAGAACGATAACTAAAGCCACCATTGCATTATGGCAATGTAAAAAGATACTAGGGAAAAACTGGGGACTTCATCCCCGTATCACACACTGGCTATACACCACAATTATAAGACCAATCATCTCTTACGGAGCACTAGTATGGTGGCCCAGAACCGTACAAAGCACCTGTCAAAAAATTCTAGAAAAGATGCAACGAGCAGCCTGCATAGCCATAACAGGAGCCATGAAGACAACGCCAACTGCAGCCCTCCAAGCAATGCTAAACCTGCCACCGTTACACCTATACATTCAACAAGAGGCAGCAATAACAGCCATACGACTTGAAACAAGCAAAATGCTACGCAAAGACTGTAGAATAAAGCACACAACAATCAAAACAGAAGCCTACCAATATCAACCTTTGATAGAAGGACCATGCGACAAAATAAAGAAGAGATACATCTTTAACAAACAATACGTAGTTCTACTACATGAAGAACAAAAAGACTACTCCAAATCCAATGAATTACGGATATATACAGATGGATCGAAGACAAAAGATGGAACAGGCGCAGGAGCCTTCTCACATGACCTCAACATCAAAACATACAAAACACTAGGCCAATACAACACAGTATATCAAGCAGAATGCATCGGAATACTGCTAGCCGCCACAGCCATACTGGAAAGAAAGGTAAACACCACAAACATCAAGATACTCTCAGACAGCAAAGCGGTATTGCAAGCACTGAAGAGCAACACCATAAATAACGGACTAATCCTACAATGTCACCGAACATTAGAGAAAGTCACTGAAACAAACGAAGTCACACTACAGTGGATAAAAGGACACAGCAATTCGCTAGGAAACGATGCAGCTGATGAGCTAGCTCGTAGAGGATCCGACAACATAATAGAAGGACCAGAACCAATAGTACCAATTCCCTTCAACCAATACCGCACCTGGTTGAGGCAACGCACACAAGAACAACATAACTCTCTCTGGCGTGAAATAACTGAATGCCGCCAGTCTAAAGAAGCGATGCCGGACATAGATAAAAAACTAACAAGACGACTACTTCGACTAAACAGGAGAAGCCTAAGAACGATAACAGGAATCATTACTGGTCATTGCTCATTGAATAAGCACTTTCACAACATCGGTGTAACAGATAGTCCTCTGTGCAGAGCATGCATGGAAGCCGAGGAGACAGTAAATCACGTCATGTTTGAGTGCCAGGCTTTAAACAGCCCGTACTCAAAAGATAGGACAAAAACAGGTAGTACAAAAAACTCTCTAAAAGACCTAGGACAACTTGAAAGATTTTGGACAGAGTTAGGGTGGATTGAATAAGACGGCCAGGGCCCACGTAAAAAAGTTCCATTAGGGAGCTATGTGCGGAAACCAAAACACTAATCTATCTATCTATCTATCCTATACATAAAAGCTTTGAGCCCGTCTCGGTGGGGACATGAATGTGTAAATAAATTTTCGTCGTGATTTCTAGCTTAATCAGTGCAAAAGTTGTTTTTTACAGCACACAGAGTACAGTACAAAGAGTTTGTTTTCAGAATACTATTTTTTTTCGTATAAACCGTGATATATTACATCTTAGCACGGATTGACACGTACTATACTAAATAAATTAACAAGTATATAATAACACAGAGAGTCCGCCCCTGTGCTGGGTATTGTCACAACTCATTATCACGGCCGCGTGAGTATGAGGGATAGAAGTTGGTGAATTTCGAAATATTCTAGATTGCTCGCTCCTGTTTTCCATAGTTTTACGAGGCTTTGTAAACTTGCCTATGTTTTTTAGGCCTTATTATATAAAATGGCTGTGTAGTGTCGGCTTAGAATAACACTACCCCATTTCTACCCGTGGGTGATCGTAAGAGGTGACTAAGGGTATAGGGGCTTTTAAAGTGATTTTTGGGCGATGTGGTTGGAGACCCGTCACCAAAAACATTTATTATTACCATCTTTTCCCCAATCAACTTCCAAAAGTGGCGTTCTGGCTACCCCGTTCAGGGATTTATAGCCGTGAGTATATGTATGTATGTATGTATTATATAAAAGGCTTGGGATGAATTTAATCTCAGCATTGATGAGATGTTACACAGGTATATGAGCGTTGGTTGGTTAAATATCAAAATTTTCGTGGCGAAAACCATTACCTATCACGCAGTGTCGCCTTAGAATAACTATAACCCATTTTCTTCCCGCTTCTTCTTTTTCAATGATTGTACCTGAGCCACCCGTTTGAGTCTATACAGCGTAAACATATTTTTACTCTTAACCAATTGAATTATCATGAACATTCATTGATTTAATTCGAATAAAAATCAATAGACAGATCTGTTGTTAGTGGTTTATTATTTACCATAGTCTTATTGACATTAAGTATTGGATATAAATAACATAAGCTAATTAAAAGAAAGAAATTGGTATCAGTTATTAGCTTGTAACAATCGTAGAAAGATCTTATCAAACACATTGCAATCTCCACTCACTAAAGTTTGTTCACGCTGAAATTGTACCCCGACCCGAGTACCATACTGAAGAAATGGCGTTAACCCTTGCATAAACTATCAGACTCACTACCATAATCACGTACGTGTCAGATGCGTGCGTATTTATTTTTGGTATTAATTTATTATTGAGTAAATCAAACAGAACTTAATCTAATAGATACAAACATTTTTAAATATAATAATTTATCGTGCCAATCATATATTTCACAAATTTTCATTTAATAAACTGAGCATTAATTTGTAACAGAAATATTTATGGACAAATAAAATATACCTTGTTCTTTTATGAAAGTGTAGTTCTTGTGTGTGTGTGTGTGTGTGTGTGTTTGTGCACACGCGTGTGTGTGTGTGTTTATGTGTGTTAGAGCTTTAATGGGCATGAAATATATTGTATTGGACATTTTTTTTTATTTTATCAATTAGTTTCCTTAAGTAACACCGTTTTAACATTTTATAAATTATGTTGCCAAATTCCACACTTTAAAAGGTTTCTCGTAACTATTCTTAACACATAAATAATATTTAAGAAGGTACATTCTTAACCTTCGAACTTATTTTCGCCCACACACATTTATTTAGCTTAAACATACTGCGATGTGGTGCGTGTAGATTTTCAAGTGAAACAACCGAGGTTCGAGTATATACTGATTTAATAAATAGTTTTAGTTACATACATACATACATATAATCACGGCTATAAATCCCTTAACAGGGTAGCCAGAGCTTTGGAATGAAAAATTCCTCAGCCACTTTTGGAAGTTGAGTGGGGAATAGATGATAGAATAAAGGTTGTTGGTGATGGGTCTCCAACCGCATCGCCCAAAAATCCCTTAAAAAGCCCCAAGTCCGTTAGTCGCCTCTTACATACACCCACCGGAAGAAATGGGGTAGTGCTATTCTAAGCCGACACTACACAGCTTTATATATTATTACTAAAATAGATTTAATGAATCCTATTACTATGTTTTACGGCCTTACTAGAGCATATCTTTAGAAAACTCGAATGGGACTCTATCGGCTTAAATATCAATGGAGAAAGATTAAATAATTTAAGATTTGCTGATGATATCGTTCTACTAAGCGAAAACCATAACGAACTACAGTTTATGCTTCACACCCTTGATGAAAAGAGTAGAGAATGCGGACTTGAGATGAACCCAGAAAAAACATGTATACTAACAAACGGTGAACACATAGAAACAGTTGTTCAAGGTAAAGAAATTAAATATGTGAACGAGTATATATACCTCGGGCAAAAGATCACAATGACAAACTGGGCACTAAAAGAGGTTGAAAGAAGAAAAGCCAGGGCGTGGAACAAATATTGGTCATTGAAAGATATATTCAAATCACGTATACCACTTAAATTAAAAAAGAAAGCTTACGATACAATAGTCCTGCCTACTCTACTCTACGGATGCCAAACTTGGCCTCTCACAAAGACGATAACTAATAAGCTACAAGTTTTTCAACGGTCAACGGAGAGAAGCATGTTGGGGTTGAAGCTAAGCGACAGAGTTAGAACCACAGAATTAAGGCAAAAAACAAAGCTTATCGACGTTGTAGAGATGGCGTGCAGTCTTAAATGGAGATGGGCAGGTCACGTGACACGTGCTAGCGATGGGCGCTGGAGCGAGAGGGTGCTGCACTGGCAGGTGCGAGACGCGAGGAAGCGGCGGGGCCGACCGCGGCGGCGCTGGGTGGACGACATCGTGCAGCTGGCCGGCGGCGTTTGGACGCGCCTCGCTGCTGACAGACACTGCTGGAAACGGATGGAGGAGGCCTACGTCCAACAATGGACGTCCCAAACATAGGATTGTATAATTATATCAATTGTAACATGCTTTGCTAATTGATTGGTGGGTTCATTTATAATAATTAATCTTGTATGTACTAACTATTCAATAACAATTAATAAAAATAAATAAAATAAAAAATAAAATAAAATAGAAATAGCATGAATTTAAAACCTACCTTAAATATAATCTTGTATAACAATCTAAACATAGATGTAAGTAAAATTTTGTCATTAATTGTTACACTAATTTAATACTGTCAATGTTATAAATCTTTATAAATTTGGGAAATAAAGGCTTTATTATTATTATTACTTGGTATCTTTTAGATTCTCGCCTCTCCCATGGCCGAAAAAGAAAATATAAAATTTTAATGGGAGAGGCGGTACTCCCCGACAAGAGCACAGTCGGTCGGGGTCAGGGAGTCAGGTTCAAGAACCGACGGACGATCCGAGCCGTATCAAGCAGCACCGCTTTCTGCATTTGTGCTGGAACCGACACGCCACAGAAATCCAACTGCCTCAAGTTGGTCGCGAGGCTGGTTGGAATTAACCCGTTCGCGGACAAAACAATTGGGATAATTTCAGTCGAAGTCACACCCCACATGTCGGTGATCTCGTGAGCCAGATCGAGATACTTCCGACGCTTCTCGGTTTCGGCTTTCACGAGACCCTCGTCATGTGGGATAGTGACATCCACTAGAAATACCTTCGACTGCGACCGATCCCATACCACGATATCAGGCTTATTCGCTAGAATAGTCCTGTCCGTGATAACGGATCGGTCCCAATAGATTTTGGCACGGTCGTTTTCTAGGATTGGCTCCGGCAGATACTTGTAATACGGCAGCCTCTGCTGCAAGAGTCCGTATTTCAGAGCGAGCTCCTGATGTAGGATTTTGGCTGCTTGGTTGTATCTGTGCAAGTACTCAGTGTTAGCGAGAGCCGAACAACCGGAAATAACATGCCTAAGTGACTCTCCGGGACGGCCACATGCTCGACAGATGTCTGTGGTACCGTCCTTTAGGATGTATTTCCGATAGTTCCGCGTCTTGATAACCTGGTCTTGTATTGCACAGACAAAACCTTCGGTTTCCCCAAAGAGGTCCCCGAAACGCAGCCAATGCAGGGAGGCTTTACGGTCCACGAAAGGTTCGTGAAGTACCTTGTAAAACCTCCCGTGCAGCTCCTTCTCTTTCCATACGGACTCCCTATCAGAGGTGCTAAGTACCTCCGGGGTTCGCCAATCCTGTGAGGCCAACGATAAGGGAGTCAGTCCTTTATCACTAGCGACCACCTCTCCCCGAATACTATCATTCGTCATCGTCAAAAAATAGTTTCTGAGGTTGCATACCTCGCGGTTGTGCATGGTTTTGGCACTCAAGAGGCCTCGACCACCACACTTCCGCGGGATATACAATCTCATAACTGACGATCTCGGATGATGCATTCGATGAGAGGTCATCGTCGTGCGGACTCGTCTGTCCAGAGCGTCTAGTTCGGACTGAGTCCATCTGAGCACTCCAAACGTGTACATCAGTACAGGCATGACCCAGGAGTTAATGGCTCGGATCTTATTAACGCCTGAGAAGTAGCTATTAAGCACACTTTTCAGGCGTTCATAAAACTCCTCGCAAACACCCTGTTTCACGACTGCCACCTTCACACCGATGGTTTGTGACATGCCCAGATACCGGTATGTTTCAGCCTCGGAGAGTGCCCTCAAATGATTGGTGCCGACATCGACACCATCAGAGTGCACGACATGCCCCTTCTCAACATGAATGACCGCACACTTATCGACCCCGAGCTCCATCTTGACGGAACCACTGAAATCGTTAGTGATCGTCAGTAGCTCCGCCAATCTGTCAGCCGTGGGGGCGTAAAGCTTCAGGTCATCCATGTAAAGGAGATGAGGCAAGCGTGGTCCGCCTCTCCGAAACTGAAAGCCCGTCCCCGAATTCTCCAAGAGTGTGCTTAGAGGATTCAGGGCCAAGCAAAACCAAACTGGACTCAGGCAATCGCCCTGGAAAATCCCTCGCCTTATATCAATTTGGTCATCCGCATCCGTCATCCGCTGACCGTCTAAACTCAGGATCGTTCTCCAGCACCCCATACACTGCCCGAGGAAGTGTCGAACTGTACCATCAATTTTGTACAGCTCGAGGACCCTCATGAGCCATGTATGAGGTACCGAATCGAACGCCTTCCTGTAGTCTATCCAGCCAGCGGAGAAGTTCCGACGGTTGCGTTTGACCAGTTGGCCTACGACCGCGTCGATGAGGAGCAGCTCCTTGCTACCGCGACTACCGCCCCTACATCCGTTCTGAGCTCCAGATATCACATTGTTATCAACAATGTGTTGAGTAATCTTGGAGCTCAGAACGGATGTCAAGGTCTTGTAAATTGTACAAATTATTATTATTATTATTATTTATTACTATGTTTTGGGTTGATTGATGATCGTGTTACTACACGAGTTTCCTTATTTGGAATATAATGGTTAACTTCTAATGTCACTTTAACCTACTTCTATTACATGGGGTTAATTTTTAATACGACATACATACATATACTCACGGCTATAAATCCCTAGAAGAAGTAGCCAGAGCTAAGGAATTAGAAATTCCTCAGCCACTTTTGGAAAATTGAGTGGGGAAAAGATGGTAAAGTAAAGGTTGTTGGTGATGGGACTCCAGCCGCATCGCCCAAAAATCCTTTAAAAGCCCCAATACCGTTAGTCGCCTCTTACGTACACCCATCGGTAGAAACGGGGTAGTGCTATTCTAAGCCGACGCTACACGGCAATACCCATACCTACTACTTGACAACTACACCATGAAAGAAAAAAAATTGGAGAATACAATGCGTTTTTATCTGTTTTCATTTCATTAAAATAATGTTGCTTCCTTTTTATGCACTATTTCTACTTTTTAAATCTTTGATTACAATATATAATATCGATATAAAACAACTAGTAGTCACACAATCCAGAGATCAACCCAAAGTTCATTCACAAGACTACAAAATCAAATGGAAAGCCTTTCCAACCTTTCACTTAGTTGATTTCTTTTTTTACTTCCGTTTCATCTGTTTTTCAATACACAAGAAATGTATACAATGGAACAGATCAAATAACAGACTGAATACCACATATTCAACGAATAAAAGGAAACCAACCCCTTTGAAATTCCAATTGTTGAAGGGATGCCGTGGTGTTTTTTTATTGTTTATTGTCAGGGCGGGGGTGTTCATTCAATCGCCATAAAATATTTGTTTGTTTTCGTTCGTTTCAATGGGTCGAGCATGACGGAACTTTGATAGGCAAAGTAAAACGAGTTTTAATTGATTTTAGTATTTTTACAATAAAACATTTTAGGGTCAATCTTGATGAGCTATAAATTTCTAAATTGGTAGCCAGAGCTCCGGAATAAAAAATTCCTCAACCACTTCTGGAATATTTGTGGGAATAAGACAGTAAAACAAAAGGTTTTTGATGATGGGTCTCTAACCGCATCGCCCAAAAATCCCTATAAAAGCCCAAAATACCCTTACGTGAACCCACGGGAAGAAATGGGGTAGTGGTAGTGTAACTCTTCATTACTATCTGAAAATATCCTTTCTATATTAAAATCATTTAAATCACACCATATAATAATTTCAAACCCAGATGACGTGTGAATGGTAAGCATCTCTATAATGATCGTTAATGACGAACTTCCACTATCACTGTCCCGAACACGTTAGCATTATGGAACTAGTTACTAACTGGAAATTGTCCAATTTACAATTGCTAGGGTTGTTTTTACAGTCATAAAATTATTATGCTTAAATTTAGCTCATATTTTGTCTTATCAGAGTGCAGGGTACATATTGAGACCAATGGCGATTTTCTTACCCCCGTAATTAAAAAATGATTTAATTTTACTCAATAAAATAATGACACAATAGAAAAATAATACGTTTAACAACCCGTCTCTTTGTTAATCGTAATGTTCTGATAACTATCTTTAAGTTGATTAAAAAATGTTTTTGGATATGTTCGTTTCTTTGGGTGTATGAGACATTATACATATTCCTATATGTTCGAAACATTGTGATCAGTCATATAATCAATGATATATTGCATTATTTTTGATAAATAGAAGAAGAAGAAAAGATAAAGATAAAGATAAGATAAAAATATTTATTAATTTTCAAGAATGTTTTGAACAATAATTGACCTTGTCCTTTGCACTAGGCTCAGCCTGTATCGCAAACGGACAACTACATCACATATTTATTTTCACATATTATTCTTACACAATACTAAGAAAATTTAAATATTAATTCCTTATTTAGAACACAGCGAAAAATTAAATAAAAAGAAAATGCAAAAGAAATTAACTATAAAAAAAAAATTAATAAAAAAGAATAAATAAAAAAAAAATAGCTGACAAATTAATTCATTTACTAAAGCGATATTTAAGAATTTTCTATACCTCAGCATTTGTGTGTTTGTGTGTAAGAGAGAGTGTGAGTGTGTGTATGTGAGTGTTTCTGTGTGTGTGTGTGAGTGTTTGTGAGTATGTGTGTTTGGCGCCAATACATCTGCCATGAGTCAGTTTAATTAGGAAGTGATCTGAATCAGTGCTTCGGTCTCTGCAGACGTCATTTCCATCAGCAAGTTCGTAACTCTTTTTTTAATTATTTTGATAGGATAGTCCTGTAAATTGGGTATTAACTTAGAAATTTTAGTGTACACAAAAGGAGCCAAAAATGTTTCAGATCTTTGTGCAAAACTAGTATTTACTTTAGGCACATTTAGCATTAACTGACGCTTAGAAGTCCTGGTTTCGGAACGCATATGATAATGTAGGTTTGCGTGGGTCTTAAGTACCAGTCTTAGACAACAAAGTTGACGAACGGTCAAAACTTTTGCCTCCCTGTACAATGTGTGTGTTGGAAACCTGCGAGGTTTTTGCAGAGCAGTTTTTAACACTGCTCTTTGGGCACGTTCCAGGACTATCAAAATGGAGCTTGCGCACCCACCCCAAGCCGAGATGCAGTAGTTTAAAACCGATTGGCATAGTGCAAAATAGACTAATTTTAACGCGGCACCGTTTGTAATATTGCGTAAAAGTCTGATAGCATTTGTCATTTTACGCACTCGTGTAGCAGTAACGCTAATGTGTTCACGGAAATTTAGGTTTTCATCGATGGTGATACCCAGATATCTTATTGATCGTGCACTTGAGATGTCCTGGCAATCACAACACGTTTGATCGTCGCTGAAAACAAGGGGGCAAGTAGATTTATGGACCTTTAGTGGGCCAAGAGAAGGGTTTGGTCGAGAAGCCTTTGTTTTGTGAAAACATAAATAATTGGTTTTAGCCACATTTAACGTAAGAAGATTAGACTGAAGCCACGCTGAGATCGATGAAATTCCTTTCTGAGCCAATCTTCTTACCTGGGCCCAGGTATTTCCGTGGAAAACAACAGCAGTATCATCAGCATAACATATCAGTTCAGCATTCCGCAGGTCAGCATCGGCCATATCATTCATATAAATAAGAAAAAGGGTTGGTCCCAAAATACTTCCCTGCGGAACCCCACAAAGTATGCCCCGCCTGTCACTGATACTGTTACCGATCTTCACACACTGTGTTCTGTTGGTAAGATAACTCATGAACCAATCAAGAGCGATTCCCCTAATGCCCATAGCTTCCATCTTTTTAAGCAATATACGGATTGACACCGTATCAAAGGCCTTCGCGAGATCCAGAAAAAGGCCAATACATTTAAGCCCCTTGTCAAGGTGGGATGTAATTTTATTTGTTAGAAGATTGACTGCCTGCTCAGTGCATCTTTCTCGCCTAAAGCCAAACTAGTTGCTCATGAGAAGACCATTGCATTCTAGGTACTCACACAACCTTTTATTTATTATTCGCTCTAGAATCTTCGAGAAAGCACTTAGAAGCGAAATGGGTCTATAATTATTGGGACAGCATTTTGTGCCAGACTTGTGAATAGGCTGGACAAGAGCAGTCTTCCACATTTTTGGGAATTGGCCCTGGCATATACTCGTATTAAATATATCGCAAAGTGGTGCAGATATACTATTGGCAATTGTTTTCAGTAGCTTATTGGTCACGCCATCACAACCTGGAGCCTTTTCTGAGTCTATTGAGCGTATAATACTAATGATTTCATCTGGATCAGTCGGTGATAAGAATAATGAGAAAAGGGGAGCACGATTATTAGTTTTAATTTGGATGGAAAGAGAATCTTCAGTCTGATTGGTTTCTTTTAATATTTGTTTTGCTAAATTAGATCCAACACTTATAAAATGATCGTTTACATAATTTGCAGATTGTTTTTCAGTTATCTTAAGGGCTCCTAGTTCACTTAAATCTGGTTTATGTTGAGATCTATAAGTAATCTTGTTTATTGTTTTCCATAAGTTCTTTGGGGAATTTTTATTATTCTCTAGCTGGGTACTGTAAAACTGAGCCTTTACCTTTCTTAATAAGCTTATATGAAAATTTCTGTAGCGAATATAAGTGACTTTGGCTATAGGATCGTTCGGATTATTATTTAACTGAGCGTGTAACCTATCTCTATGTTTAGAGCATCGCAAAAGGCCCGGGGTCATCCATGGAGCTAATGTAAGCTTAGAGCGGGGAACAGCATCATCAATTATATTGGAGAAGCACTCAACCTTGTCGTCCAAGGATTTACCATCCAAAAGAGTATTCCAGTTAATGATTTCTAAATCAGCCCGAATACCATCGAAATCAGTATTAAGTTTAGTTCTGTTTATAATCCGTTTGCGTTTTGGAACTGAAATACCTACAATACCTAACTTATGATCAGTTAAGTCCGAGTCACAAACGATTGCTTCAGCTTTGACATACGATGGAACGAATATATGATCGATACAAGCTTTACCATGTGTAGGTTTGTTTATTGCCGAAATAAGCCCAATATTGCTAAGAACGTTAATATATTCTGATCCATGCAAGCTATCGGCTGCAGTTTCAAAGATATTGATGTTTATATCACCCATCATAATAAGCATAGGATTCAATTTGATGGTTGATAGGGAGTGTTCTAGGGTGTTAATAAAAGTATCAGGATTTGAAAATGAGGGAGAGCGATAAATTCCAAGTATAGAAAATGACTTTTCTACATTTATAAATATATTATTTGCATCTTTAATTTCCAGTTCTACTGAGTTACAAGACCAGCAATCTTTTACATAGACTGCAACTCCGCAAGCTTTATTAATATATTTGGTTGAGTGAAAAGAGTTATAGCCGTCGATTGGAGGGACTCCCGAGGATGACTTATTAAGCCAGCATTCGCTCAAAACAATTATGTCAAACTCTGAGCGTAGCCTTTTTAAAGTCAGATGGAGTTGGTCAAAGTTGCAGTTTATGCTTCTGATATTTATGTTTAATAATTTTATATTGTGTTCTTTCAATATTTTGTGACAGTTTTCTAGAATTTCAACAGTGTGACATTTGATTTCAAAAGAATCATCGATATTTTCTAAAACATCCAATGGAGCCATTTGTTTAAATTAAATAGTATAAAGAGAAAAAATAACATTTGTGGTTCCGATATATATGTCACAGTAAAGAACAAAAAAGGAGTCATCATTAAAAAACTTAATATACTTAGTGGTAATTTAAAAAAGGTTGATGCTGGATATACTGGAAGCTTGGCAAAAATATACATGTTAAGTGGGTACAACACTGATAACGTAGGTATAGTATGTAAGTTTATTGTAGTGTGGTAGTGTTTGGTGTATTTGTTATATGAATATATTGTAAATGTTGTAATGAATGGTTTGTGCTGAGGAACGCCTAATGCAAAAACATTGGAAGTAATAAATTTATGACATGAACGAGTAATCGAGAATATTAAAATATGATTTCTAAAAAGGTAAAATTTGTCATTTGCCGATGAGTTAAATAGAATCCTAATGATTAGTCGAAGAAACATCCTTCTCAGCAACTCTTGATATTCCGATTTTGTTGTCCAGATCCAGAAATGAAAATATTTGAATTTGGGGTTGTTGTTCATTTTTCCGGAAGTATATAATACCGTTACGTACCCAACAAAACCTGAAATCATATTGTTTTTTTCTGGATCTTGCTTCACGAAACAACATTCTGCCACTTTTGGTTAGTCTTTCATTAACATAAATGTTACTGCTCGGCTCGAAACCAATGACGCCCTCAGTGGTAAGATTACGTCTGCTCTTTGAAGCCTTTAAAACTGCGTCTCTCATTTTTTGGCGCGTGAACTTTACGATGATAGGACGGGACCTGTTAATTCCTTTTGGGCTTTTTGTGAGTTTATCTTGCCTTGGTCCAGAGCGATATGCGTCAGCAATGTCTTGTTCCTGTACTTCAGCGCCAATTTTCTGAGCCAAAGTCAAAAATACATGCTCCAAATTTTCATTTGGCAACTCAGGTATTCCGATTATTTCTATTTGATTTCTCAAATATTTTCTCTCTTTTGCCTCGCTATTTAGTTCCAACACTGCAACTTTTGCGTTTAACTCAAGGATGACACGATCTTGCCTTGCTATTGTTTGCTCACATTCAAAAAGTCTTCGTTCAAAATTTGTTGTGAGTTCTTTAACATCCTCACGTAGTTTTCTAATTTCCTGCATGACACTTAATAATGGGGGATCCTCCAAGTTAATATCATTCACTGATCCTAATGTGCCTCTTTTAGTATTTATAGTGTTCATGCAGGAATATGTTTCATCAAGTGAGTTTATCAATGTATTCGGGCGAATGGGTGTGGAAGTGTTGTCTTTTTTTGGTAGTGAACATATGCATGATGGACAAATCCAGGATAATCTATTGGTGTCCGATAGATTTTTGAAAACTTCTTCACTAATATTAATACAGTTCAAGTCATACAACTTAGAGCACTTTGAGCATTCCATATAGTTTAATGACATTATAGGTTTTCCACATGCGTAACAAGCAGTTGACATGATTATTAATTTATGTAAGTTGTTGGTTCCAAATCCCAAATATTTAACAAAAAGATTATTCGAGCATGGGATCGAACAGCGGTCGCTCACGCTGAAGTGTACAGTACACACACTACACCAAAGAGACGGTTGAATTACCGGGTGAAAATGACGTGTGTATGATGTTTTTATAATAATTTTGTTCAGAAATGACCCACAAAATAAATATTCTTCAATATAATTTTGAATTACGTATTGTTATTAAATCACGTCTTTTATGCACTTGTTTTGTTTTTATTACGTTTCTATATTTTTCAATCACTTATAAATATTAAGTTACACTGGGTGTTATCGATATTTACTAATTTTCACACGTTTTCACTAACGGTTTTAAGTCCATAATTAAAACTTGTTTGCTTTTTGAAGATAACATTCACACATTAAATACGATATGAGAGAAAAGTAAACACAATAGAAAAGTTAAATTCAAGTAACTATAACTAATTAAAAACATTAATTTACTGAGAGTCGATGTAACGATCGCACGCCATCTAGCGGATGGTGAAAGAAGAAACACATTTCGCTGCGCACACACGTACAACAACGACACATAGAAAAAATATATATACAAACACACAGAAAAATTTACATACATACATACATATACTCACGGCTATAAATCCCTTAACGGGGTAGCCAGAGCTTTGTAATGAAAAATTCCTCAGCCACTTTTGGAAGTTGATTGGGGAAAAGTGGTAATAATAAATGTTTTTGGTGACGGGTCTCCAACCACATCGCCCAAAAATCACTTAATAAGCCATTATACCCTATAGAAAAATTTATAATGAAAAAATAATATCATACACACTAATTCCAAGATATAAAACAATAGCCGTATAATCTGCGTAGTAGCAACGAATTTAAATCGAATTATTTGGTTAATAGATACAATGATCACACCATGAAATAATTTCAAACCCAGATGACGTGTGAATGGTAAGCATCTCTATAATGATCGTTAATGACGAACTTCCACTATCACTGTCCCGAACACATTCGCATTTTGAACTGGTTACTAACTGGAAATTGTCCAATTTACAATCGCTAGAGATGGTTTAACAGTAGGTTTTTAAACCTATAAATATACATTAAAAATGGTACTGAAATTAAACTTACCTTTCTTTTAAATATCAAGGGGCCTTTTTTATGTACATGTATGGCGAAAAGTTCTTTAATATTTTGCTAAATATTGCCACGCGGTTTGCAGATAAAATAGTACCTTTTACAAGACTTCAGGTATAAACAGGGTTAGTGTATGTCTTTGTTTATCGAATTTTTCTATTTAATAGATTAAATTCAATAAATAATGTAGCTCTAATAATAACTTGATGAAAAGCGTAAAATTCTAAGCAAAAGTTTTATACATAACCAAAATCACAAATCCATTCGTAGCCAGTTCTATCATTTAAAACGTAATACGATACAGCCGAAACTTCTTTTATTCCCACAAATGGCAAAATTTGACCCGCAGAGGTCCCAACACTATTCCCTGTGGCACACCCTAGTCGAGATTTGAGTAACTTTCGGGTCGTCCCTGTCTTAATAGACGGACCTCTGTTAATTGCTACGAAGGTCGGATGAAATTAGTTGCCATAGTTGGAGTAGGTGGGAATAATACTGGCTCAGTTAATAGGAAACCGACCATTTCTGGGAAATATAAATAGGCACAAACCTGTCTTATTTGTTGTCTGTCATTTGGGTTTGATTAGAGAAGTCTAGATCTTAATTGTACAATTATATTACATAAATTATAATGGTAAATTGCTGTGTAGTGTCGGCTTAGAATAGCACTACCTCATTTCTTCCGGTGGGTGTACGTAAAAGGCGACTAAGGGTTTTGGGGCTTTTAAGGGTTTTTTGGGCGATCCGGTTGGAGACCCATCACCAACAACCTTTATTTTAACATCTTTTCCCCACTCAACTTTCCAAACGTGGCTGAGGAATTTCGAATTCCTTAGCTCTGGCTACCCCTTCTAGGGATTTATAGCCGTGAGTATATGTTTGTGTGTATGTAAATTACAATGGGAAATGAAAACCCATACTATAACGATGCTTAGGTATGTGGTATACTTGAATTATAAAAAAAACAGCTGTGTAGTATCGGCTTAGAATAGCACTATAGCTTAGATTTATGAGCGATATGGTTCGAGACCCGTCACCAACGATACTTTATTTGTACCATCTTATTAACTATCAACTTCCAAAAGTGGCTGAAGAATTTCTCATCCCAAAGCTCAGGCTATCCCGTTTAGGGATTTATAGCCTTAAGTATATGTGTGTATGTATGTATTAGCTATATTACAAACACTATTCGAAAGTTATTAAAAATTTACACCAATACAAATATACAAGAATATCCGCTACACTACGCCATTTTCCCAGTGAGGGCCAACTTAGCATATCCCTGTTATGTTTATACTCTTTGAGGTGACAGCTTACATGGACAAACTCCTCGGGGGCCCTTCTCAAGAGGTAATGTTGTGGAAATAATGTTATGACATATTGCTCCTTATACATATCATCATGTAAGCGGCCCTTTTATCGCATTCTTTGAATAATGACCTTTTTTGTTATATCTGGTTTAGTTATTGACATTCACAGTTATTTGAAATATTTTGAGTTAATTTACTGAGAGAAGATTTGGCATAAATCAAAGCCACTTTACTTGAGTAATCGTCTTATTGCTGATATATTAATTATTTTCTCCCTCTTCCTCTTTTTACATTGCATTTCACAATTAAGGTTCTTATAATAAAAAGTTATTAGAAATAATATAATAGATTATATTGTAAGTAATATGAAAGACTTGTAGATTGTGCGCTCCAACGTAGTTTATTTCAGTCGTAAAACTTGGGCCACGTCATAAAAACACTGTAACACCGTCTCACACTTAATTGAAAAAGTTGACAAACGCATAGTTTTTAAATTTGTACGAGCTTTGTAGGATTGAGAAATATTTTTCTCAGTTCTCAACTCAACTCAATCATTCACGCCATATTTCCCGAAGGGCTTGGCTTAGAAGTATTACTACATCTGTACTAATACTTCTGAACATCATGTGACATTGTCAACTGCAGTTCAGAGTACCCATGTTTTGCTTAGAAAGTGTACTATCGCCTATCGCTTATTGTTCGAACACACTATCACATGACTAAGCACAAGTCAGCAATGTCGGTTTCCTCACAATGTTTTCCCTCACCGTTAACAACCATGATAAATTAACCACACATATATCTAGTATGTAATATGTAAATAAGTAACGATTTGGTTTTGGTCACATGCGCGACTTCTTTCATGTATAATTTCGGTGTTTCTCTACCGATTTGTATGATTCTTCTTTTATTAAATAGGTAATAATGTCAACATTTTTAAATGATGATGGATGAATGAGACTATTATAAACGTAAGAGTAAACAAATATAATCAGAATGCTCCGAACTGCTAAGCTATCAAGAGTGTTATTGTGGGTCAACCATAAAAGATAGACAGATGCTGTTGCGGGATATTTTGTAGACAATTTTATGAATAATATTTCAGTCATACCTGATTTTTATGTTACTTTAAGTATTAATGCTGCACATGTGACGGAAGCTTAAAAATGGAGTAATTTCTCCCGTTTTCCCAAAATTACCCAAAAATTCCCCTTTATTACTGTGCTGAAAAGTATTCTATAACCTGCCCAGGAGTATAAAGAATAATTGTGCTAAGATTCGTTAAAATCCGTCAAGTAGTTTTTGTTTGCATAATGAACATACAACCCGATAGACAGACAGACATACAGACAAAAATTTTACTGATTGCATTTTTGGCATTAGTATCGATCACTAATCAGTAATCACCCAATGATAGTAATTTTTAAAATATATTTCATGTACAGAATTAACCTCTCCACGGATTTATTATAAGTATAGGTATGTTTTTGTAGCCATAATATTACCAATAGTACTTCTATTAATATAATATAAATTTCCTCACTGAATATTCGTAGAAAGTAAAAATTGTAATGATACTCGTAAGTTTTTATTATATGTGCTATAAAAATGTAAATTCTATTCCATTTAACTTAATTTCGATCACGCTGTATAAACCTGAAGGGTTAAAAGAGCTGAAACTTCATGTGCGCAATATTTTATCGCATTTGGTTGTTTGGTTTCAGAGTAGCCACGTAATACTTGGACAATGCATCCTCGCAATAGTGGACAGGCCAATACACTGTCACATGCTAGCCACTACTCAGCCATGTGGGTTTCTTCAAGATATATTCCTTTACCGTTAAAAATCTTTATAAATAACATAACATAACATAAACGTTTACGCCGAATATCCCCGAAGGTGTTGGCAGAGGTACTAATACTTCTGAACATCACGTGACTTTGTCACCTGGTGTTCAGAGTACCCACGTTTTGCATGGACAGTGTACTCTCGTGATAGGGGGCAGGCCTATCGCCGTTTTTGTACGAATACACTGTCACATGACTAAGTACAACTCAGCCATGTGGGTTTCCTCACGATGTTTTCCCTCACCGTTAACAACCATGATAAATTAACCACACATATGTCTTTAGAAAAGACAAATTGGTGTAGGCCCGACCCAGGATTTGAACACTAGTCGTTTGCACGATAACCGAGTGTTCTACCCACTGGGCTATCACGGTTGCTATATCTAAATAAATTCTCTACACATAAAAACAATAATCCACACATGTGACTTTAAAAAAGACACATAGAGTTTCACTCAATTCTGGATTTGAACTAGCGGCCCATGCATGGAAGTTCGCCAACTGAGCTATCACGGTTGTTGTGTAACATAGTTTAAGTTGCCAGGTTGACGTACTTCACATAAAAACACTAATATATTCCTGGTGAATCTAAACTAGCAATTCCAACAACAAAGTAAGGAGTTTCATTACTTATTTACAACTCCTTACAATGTTGATAACGGGCGATTTCTCGTTTATCATAGCTGGCCACACCACAACAAGACAGACACTTAAAATCACTCAGCCAAATGAAGTCAAGTCAGGAATCTCATATCTTTCAGTGCTTTTAGTATTACATTGTTTCAGATTTATTATTCCTTGGTTCTTTTTATAGCCTTGTTGGCTTAGTTGCTAAGAGCTGGGCTTTGAATTCAGGGCAGAGGGTTGATTGGGTTAAGGTAGAAAGACCAAATGTGGAAAAACATCGTGAGGAAACCCACATGGCTGAGTTGTACTTAGTCATGTGACAGTGTATTCGTACAAAACGGCGATAGGCCTGCCCCCTATCACGTGAGTACACTGTCTAAGCAAAACGTGGGTACCTTCTCTGGACACTAGATGGCGCTGCCATGTGAGTTCAGAAGTATTGGTATCTCTGCCAACCCCTTCGGGGATAAACGGCGTGAACATTTATGTTATGTTATGTTACCAAATGTTGCAACCAGTGAGAGAAAATATTTAAAGGAACTTGTATTTTTGGGACATTGTTTTTCAACTCGACACAAGCGTTCACGCTGTATATCCTCGAAGGGGTTAACAGACGAAGTAAGACTTCTGAATATCATGTTACATTAATGGCGTGCAGAGTACCCACATTTGTTTGAACATTGTACACACGTGACAGTTAGCTTGCATATCGCTGTTTGGAACGACTACACTGTCACATGACTAAGTACAACTTAGCCATGTAGGTTTCCTGGTAGATAGATAGATAGATAAAACATTTATTTCCACAACTAAGACACACAAATTATAACAGCATAATCACATACATTACAAAAACAAAAGAACATTACAACACCAATTTTGTGTGTCACAGCAATGAAAATAGGATCCAACTCAGCGTTGAAATTTGCTTTACGCAAAACACTGATTTTCAGTTGTTTCCCTGGGCGGACCATTTAGCAAAGACTAACATTTAAATTCCTATAACTATAAGATGATAACTTATAAAAATTACTATATTGAAACTACAAATTATATAAACCAAAATAATGAAAACGAGATATTATTTCGCCGCCAATTCGCAACCTTAACCACACCAATTCATTAGCCATTTTGACCAACTCATGATTCATATACCACTACATGCGCAAAAGATTTCGGAATATTTAATGCCTGTTTACTTAATAAGTATGTTTTAAAATTATTTTTAAAACTTTGTTTAGATGCTATATTTCTTATCGGTGGTGGAATATTATTCCAACACTTAGTCGCATGGTAGCGGAAACTTCCCCTAAAAGCTGCAGTACGGTGAGGATGAGTAGCAAGAGGTGGACGGCATGCTCGTACAGTATGGCTCAAATTATGATGGTTAAGGAATTTAAGCTTATTATACAAATACTCAGGAGATCTTAAATTGACGACATCAAACATGCCAAATGCTGCTTTCTTCGTGATTCCATGTTTAACATAGAAGCCTTGTTAAGAAATGGTGTTATATGGCTGCGAGGAGGAACATCAAAACAAAATCTGCAACATGCATTTTGCACACGCTGTACTAGTCTCTGTGAGTGCGATAGAAGACGCGGCCCATACACTAAGTCACCGTAATTCAATCTCGATAGGATTAGTGATTCACAAACCATGATGCGAGATTTTTCTGTCAGTAAATTACGAATTTTATATAGAACCTTCAACCGGAAAAAGCAATTTTTAACCAAACTTACTATATGATTTTCAAAGCGTAATTGAGAGTCAAACGTTATACCTAAATTTTTAGCTTCCTTAACTTGTTTAAGTTCCTTTCCAAGAATTTTGATTTTTATACCTTTATCTACTATATTATAAGCTATTTTCTTGATTTGAAATTTGGAGCCGATAATCATATAACTGGATTTAAGTGGATTCAGTACAAGCGAGTTTGCTGCAGACCATGTAGCAATGGCGTCAAGATCCTCGTTTAGTCTGTCAATGGCCGTGTCTATGTTACTAGGCTTAGCAGATACATATACTTGCACGTCATCAGCATATGTGTGAAATTTACTTTATTTTATCAGTTCAAGCAAGTCTGCTGTATATACAATGAAAAGGAGTGGACCCAAAATAGAACCCTGAGGGATACCTCTATTTATAGACTTTGCTGCAGAAGTCAAGAAAGTACCAGTGTTGCCTATGGGTAGTTTAACGCTTTGCTTCCTATTCATTAAATAACTTTCAAACCATATAATAGAGGTCGCATCAACACCATAATATTCTAATTTTGCTAGTATTAATGAAACATTTACTCCTTTAAACGCGCGTGAAAAGTCCAGTAAAGCTAGTATTGTTCCACAACCGTTGTCTTGTTCAACAAGAATGTTATCCGTAACATCCAGCAAAGCAGTCACCGTACCTCGTCCTCGGCGAAATCCTGACTGTAGAGCGGGCAAAATTCCTGTAGTCTCCATATATTTAAACGTTTGTATATAAACTACTTTTTCTAGAACTTTCGAAAGGAAAGGCAAAATGCTAATAGGCCTAAGATCTTTTATATCTAAAGGTTCTTCATTTTTGGGAAGTGGATTGATTATAGCAGCCTTGTAAATATTAGGTACGGTCGATTTTATTATAGAAGTATTAATAATATCAGTGATAGCTACCAACGAATATGGAAGTGTTAACAAAATCATGTCTCTACTTATCCCATCTGCCCCAACTGCATTTGAAGTAATAGATAAAATGCATTTCAGCACTTCATCCTGACTAACCGTTTTTAGGGAAAAGACAGAAGAAGTAAAACGATTACTTTTAAAATGTGTGATGATGGATGGGGACACCTCTTTAGGACCGGGGACGTCGAGAAAATGGTCATTAATTAGATCTGGATTGTTAAAAGCGTCAGGAAGAGCATTTTTAGTTGATGCATCATTGAGAATTTTAGACTTCAGATTTCTCCAAAATGTCTTGCTGTTTTTAATGTGTGAATTCACCGTATGATTAAAGTAAGCTCTTTTTTCACAGTGGAGGCTAGTAGAGACTAAGCTCTTCAGGTCTTTATAATATTGTTTATGTCCATCAGTTTTTGTACGCTTATGCTGATCAAAAGCGGCATTGCGAAGTTCCATCATAAATTTAATATTGGGCGTTATTCATGGTAATGGTTTACTTGAAATTTTAATAGTTTTTTCGGGAGCATGCAAATTAAATATAATCATGATTTTAGCATTAAAATCAGATACCATTTGATCTGGTAATGACAAAGTTGAATGTGTTAAAGGCCCCCAGTTTGTCTTACTCACCGACTTGATGAACTCCTCCATGTCAATATTCTTTAATGGCCTGAATGTTATAGTACGAGGAGGGGATTTCACTCTTTTTATATTTAACGTCACATTGATCATGCAGTGACCAATGGAACCAGTTATGTTAGATACGGATATATCTCGGATACGGCAGTTAGTGCACACAACATCGATTAATGACTCCGACTCAGATGTAAAGTGCGTGGGTTCAGAGACTACCTGATAAGGTCCATATATTCCAAGAATCGATTAAGTTTTATTGTGTTTGAATCCTGCAGGTTGAGCATATTTATATTAAAATCTCCCATAAGTACGACATACTCAAACTTAGAAAAGCAAGCCACCGAGTCCGTTAAAGCATCTATAAAAGTATCAACGTTCAGCCATTGTGGCCTGTACGCTGTACCTATTGCTATAGTGTTTCCATTAATTTTGGTGGAAAACCACATTTGTTCAATGCGGTCATCCGTAGTTTTTTGACGACGAACTTTAATTGAATCACTAACATAAAAACCTACTCCACCTCCTCTTCCCCTACACATGTGAGCTGGTCGTGGCTTAGAATACAAACGATAACCAGGTGCGGTCGGTGCACGTGCTTCCTGACCTCTCGGCAGCCAGGTTTCATTAATTGCTATGATATCGGCTTTATGTATGTTTAATGCAATCAAAAAGTCATCATGACCCGTATTTAAATATCCTGCATTATACAACGCCAACTTTAAGAATCTAGTTTTACTAGGCATTGACACAGAAATTATGATTAAGTAAACAAATTGTAAAAAAATATATCCTAGAAGACATAATTAACAAAAAACGACAGGAAAAAAACAGGCGACACCAAATAGCAATTTTTAAATGAAGTTTAAGTATAATATTAGGCCGAAAATTGTAAAGAATAATAAGTAGCATTGATGAAAATAGTAGAGCACATCCAGTAAATTCAAAAGTGAAATCATGATATTTCCAGATCAATGCTGTGACAACACAAAATACGCAACTGCACACATATGGAATAAAATGAATTATTTGTATCAAAGAAAAAATATAACGACGGTGAGAATTACAACAAACAATTATCCACAATACAACAATAAAACAATTAAATGACAAAATGTAACTTAAATTGAAATAAAAAAACATGATAATCTCGAAAGTTTTCAGTAGAGCAAACCATGTCACAAGCCAAAAATTCGAGTAAGGTCAGCTTCATCACGGATGCGGAGTCGCGGCGCGTCGGTTCCTTGGTGGCGACGAACAAACACTCTGCCATCTCTGGTCCAAACAAATCGCCATTTGTGCTGAGCTGCTAACTCACGGGCTCGGCGAAACAGGAGCCGATTGACTCGTGTCATCCGCTCATTGATGTAAAAACGACAAGGTGGAGTAGCTAGCCCCATGTTCTCCGTCGTAGCACCTCGTCTTAAGCGTGCTGCTTTAAGTAAATCATTCCGCAGCGCTCGTCTTGAAAGCCGCACTACAATAAGTCGAGGCCTCCCAGACGTCTCGGAGTTTACAGGATCGTTGGCACGGCCCACCCGAGACACTTGTACGATTTCATGATCTGAAATACTTATGCTTAGTTTATTGGCAATACTTATTACAATGTGAGACAGACTTTCACCCTTCTCCTCGGGGATCCCTGAGATTTCGACATCAGTCCCCAATAATTCTTGATCTCGATTATTTAATTCCGACCTTAGTTCCTCGACAACGGTTAATAGAGCAGTATCAGAATTGGCACACCCGGGATCGCCTTTGATCTTATGCTCCAAGGTATCAATTCGTTCATCAATCCGGCTAATATTACTCTCACACGCATCAACTCTAGTCGTAAGACTGGTAAGAGTAACATTGAGAACTTGCATCTGCTTGCGCGTGGCCGTAAGCTCCTCTCTAAACAATCGCATCTCTGTTATAAAAACTTGAAGTGGTGACCCTTCCATACCTCCAAACCCTTCGGTACTCAATTCCTGTGACAAATCGACCGCATTATATGTACTTCTCATTCTCACCCCTCCACGCTGAATTGTTATTCCATCAGTCGGCTGAACGCAATCATCATTTGAGTCGTGTCGCTCCTTCATATCGTTTTCGGGCGCAATGAGGCGGACAGGTGTACTATCACTACGAGTAGAACGATCCGCCGTGGTAAGACAAATTGGACAATCCCATTTCTTCTGATATTTTACATAATTTGCATGGTATGTAGCTGAAGTCATATTAAGGCATTGATAATGATATATCTTCTTGCATTTTATACATCTCAAGTAATCTGTGTTTGCCTTCACAACTTTATTACACGCTTCGCACTGCATTATTATCGTGTCTATTGACCCTTCAAGATAACTGCAAACTCAGAAATCAATTTTACAGCGCCCTCTAGTGGTGTACTGAAAATCAATCTGTTTAAGATCTCTTGCCAACTTCGTTGCCTCGTCAAGTGGTTTTTCCCAACACTGTTCTGTAATGTGGCTCCCTCTATTGACTTTAGATAATTGATATGTATTTAAATAGAGAAAAAAATTATTGGCGTGGATCAGGATCCGAACGGCCGCCCTCACGTTTTTCGTCACAAGTCAGTTGCACGTATGTTAACATATGTTACGTACTAACGACTTTATTGACTGAAGCTCTGGCTACCCTTTTTGAGACTTACGGCCAAATTATATATGTGTCTTATGCCGAGTCAATCTATACAGCTGGAAATCCAAAAAAAACATAAATTACTAAGAAAATCAATATCTTTATCACACCTTCGGACCTAACAAGAAGTTAGAAGTAATTTGAACATTAATTCTTAGCATTAAGGCTTAGAATTGCATTACCCTATTTTTAGCGTAAGTGTTTGTTAGAGCCGGGTAAGGGTATTGGGACACATCACCAATATTATTTACTTTACAATCTTTTTTCCACTCATCTTCCAAAAGTGGCTGAAGAATCCATTATGCCAAAGTTCTGGCTACCCTTATAGGGATTCCTAGCCATGAATATACGTATGTATGCTATCACTTAAGACTCCATTTATTCAGTCGTAGTAAAATATTCTCAATACGAAAATAAAATTCAACCCCATTTTCGTCTAATTTTTAGGATGATTAATTTCAATATGATTAATAAAACCATTAGTCAAAATAGGAATATTAATAACGAGCAAAGCCGTTAATGACGTTATTCAGGAATTCGGAAAAGTTAATTGAGTTCGCCAAATTATCAGCAATTTCGCATAGATATTGGACGGTGAGTGGGATAAATTAATGAAACACATTATAGGATTAATCAATTAGAAGGGCATGATTTGGCGAGTTTTGTTTACAATAGTTTCCCATAAACTTGCGCAGGAAACTTCAAAGGGCGATTATTCGCCGTCCATGGACGTCCGTTGTCGAGTGGATCGGTGACCTTCTCGCTGAGGAAATCGGAAAATCTCGGGTTGAGCATAAATTATTGTTTCTTAGTCTTGGATGTTATTTATATGTGTATAATATAATATTAAATATATCGTTGAGAAACGCTCGATTTCTGAATTGAGTACTCAAGCTGAGAACGACTTAAGTATCGTTTTGTCTCATTCAGTTGTTAAGATTTCATTGCGACAGAACCATACTTAAGTTGTTCAAGCTGGAATACTCAATTCAGAAATCGGGCATTAGTTTAGTATCCCATAATACAAGTTTACTTAGTTTATATAATTAGTAATATATACGTATATTTATTTATTTATTCCTCAATGGTAACTTCCTTGATGCCTTTGACCATCATGCAAAATTTGGTTGAGGTATATACCGTTTAGAGGAGTTAGGTTACATGCGAAATACAAAAGTCTGGGGTAAATAGAGTAAGAGATCGATAACAGTCTATCTACCTATACCCCAAGCCATAATTATAGGAAGGGGTAATAATTTGTGAGCGCTATGAGTTGAACTCTACATTTCCTCAGACATTTTAAGTTATAATTTGGTTGTTACTACAAAACAATGCTGTGTAATGTCGGCTTAGAATAGCACTACCCCATTTCTTCCGGTGGGTGTACGTAAGAGGCGACTAACGGTATTGGGGCTATAAGGGATTTTTGGGCGATGCGATTAGAGACCCATCACAAATAACCTTTACTTTACCAACTTTTCCCCACTGAAATTTCCTCGCCGGCGAGGTCGGTGTCTGGAGTGGTATGCTCATTGTCCGTGAGCGCTGGTGACCTCTGAGGCCTTAAGCTCGCGGGTGATCAGGTCGTCGGGATCCGAGAGCACGCTACGAGGGCGTCTCTCTCGAGTTCCGACATCCTGTGATATTGTGTAGTCGAGCGGTGCAGGTGCGGTATCCCCACCACCGCGCTCGATCAAAGCAAGCTCCAAGCAAGGAGTCGGGTACTGTATGACATATATTTCTCCCTCTATCCGATTTAACCTAAGCGTTCACTCCTTTGCCCCGCCAGGTTGGCCCTCAGCTGCCCGGCACACATAAAGTCATGCTAAAGCCGCACAAGCCACAGGGCCAGCAGCAACCAATCCTTACGAAAAAAATAATAATCGGGTGATGAAGTAGTGCGCCCTCGTGGTGTGCGCATCTTGATATTAATTTTTTGTATTAAATACTTGTATAGAAATTGTGTTGTGAATTCTTCTAATATTGTATTGATTGTAATAGACTGAGAAAAGATGTATATTGAAGAGTTCTTTACGGGGTCTTCTCTCAACGATACACCTTCCGAATCCGAAGTTGATCGAACAAACATTATACTGTTGCTAATAAATAAATCAAGATGACTGAAGATTGTTGTTATGACGATTCGATTGGACTACTCCCCTCTTACATATATGCATGTATACATGCAAATACTGATTTTTCAATAGGTCAACTAAATACCGAGAACTTGCAAACGAAGCTTGAAAATGGCGATTGATACTCTCTGCCTACTGAAATAGCAAGTGATTGCGTGAGTATATGTATTTTGTTGAAATATCAACTTTTATGTCGAAAGAAACCGGGTCACTTGTTTATACACAAATTAGGTTACTATAGCTGTAATATGTAGAAGTTTAATTTCATTGTCTGTTCAAAGCTTTATTCAGATAATTTAATCTTGTTTTAGTTCCGAAAGCGGTTATTGTATTGTTAGTCCATTGTTCCCTCGCTATGTTTAAAAGCTGAAAATTTACATTGAAATTACTTTACGTCTACGGATGACGAGGTTTTAATTCGGCATTTTTATGAAGTGATGCTTTTAATAGCACTACAATTTTGGTAGGTATCGTAAATGGTCACGTGATAGATCTAAAATGTAAAATTAGTTGGTGATTCTTTAGTTACAATATACCTCCAGGATCTTTGGCACACTAATCAATTATTTCTCATCATCATAGAATAGAATAGAATATACTTTATTGCACATCACATCAGAATTTCAGTACAAAATCAAAAGTACTATAAGCGGTCTTATCATTAAAAGCGATTTCTTCCAAACATCCAATCAAATGTAAATAATGTTAGGTTACAATGATGAGTTCAATATCAAGTTGTTTTACTTAAATCTAATCTTATCATTCAATCTATTTTTTACTTTAAAATATGTGAGGTATAGATGTGAGGTGATGAAAGAAAGGCCCATTTGGTCACAAAAAAAGTAGTAGTGTAGTGTCGTGTAAGTACGTAGGTAGGTGTACAGGTGTAGGCACTACACGGTTTAGAATGCCACTACCCCTTTCTACCCCCGGGTGCCGTAAGAGACGACTAATAATAACAATAATAAATCATTTATTTCAGGCAACAAGGCCCATATTATATTAGTAAAACTTAGTCTATGTTAGTATTTTACAAAGTAGTAGGCAGAGGCTTTGACTTCTGATGCGCAGCCCTGAAGCGCCAGAACACTATACCCTCAGGCCAAAAATTCTCTCCTAGCAGAATCTTCTCGTGGACTGCGGGAACCTGGAGCCAATAGGATTTGAAGTTAGTAGGCCTACTGGGCTCCAGACGTGAAATGTTGAGCACGGTTATAGGACCGAGGCTCGTCTGCTCTATGTGACGCAAGATATCATTGTGCGTCATCTGTGGAGCTACTCGTGATATATAAATATCTGATAACGGTGGTGCAGCCTTCAGGGGGCATGAGGCTGCCGGAACGGTACCACGCTTATTCCTGTTCGCACGTCGTTTGTGTTTTTTTCCAACCAGGGTGAATCCATCGTCGTCTCCAACAGTCTCGGCGCGGCACGAGCGGGCGCGGCTCACTAAGTGTATGGGGCTTTTTAAGTTGTTTTTGGGCAATGCGGTTGGAGACCCATCACCAACGATACTTTATTTCTGCCATCTTTATCAATTTCCAAATGTGGCTGAAGAATTTCTAGCTCTAAAGCTGGCTACCTCTTTTTGGGATTTATGTACGTGAGTATATATATGTATGTCATTTCTAAGATAGGAAGGTTAGATTTTGAAAACTAATCATTCGTACCAAAAAACAATTGTGCTTATACTCCAACCCCAAAAACGTATGAACGTTTTCTCTTAAAATAAAATTCCATTATGTTAAAAGCCTTTTGGTCCCGATCTTATTATATATGTAATCATTTTGACACGTACCTGAAAAGTGTTGTAATGAGGCAGAAATTGTTTCAAGTCTCGTGAAACATGGGATTTTCTAATCTCTCATATATTACGTGATATTGAAAAAGAAAATTATGCTTATTTACGTGTGAAATGAACTTCGTTTCTTCACAAAGGATAATGTACGTCTATTTAGTATAATATAAACGCATACCTTATTTCATCGCGGATGTTATTTGAAAATGGCGTGGTTGGTGTTACAAAATCGCGATGGTTACAGAGCCGCTTTAACCCTTTATAATGCAAGGTATGATCAAAAATTCATTGTATTTCACTTCTATTTGAAGCTAGGTAAGGTTGAAATTAAGGTGGTCGCTATATACCCGCTCCCTTATAAAGGGTTAAGAATAAAGGGGGGGGGGGGAAGTGTGGTGTGATAATGAATAATTCGTGTTGATTTTGGATTTATCATATTCCACAAAGAGATTTGAGCCAATCCTGAACAGGGTGACTGGAACAGTACACCATACCGGCTAGTGTGGTTTTGGAGTCATTAACAATAATTACAAATGATTAATTTTCTTTTGGGAAAGCAATGACTATCTATCGCCGCTTTGTACAAAACCTAACACATGTCTGGTTTCAAATATAGACTGAGACCTTCACGCTGTGTATCCCCGAAGGGGTGGCCGAGGTACTAAAACTTCTATATGTGACATTAATGTCACCTGGTGGTCAGAGTATCAATGTTTTGCTTATAATACTTTATTTGCGAATACTTGTTATTGGCTTAGTTTATAACTAATTTTATAAACATTTATTGTATAATTTAGCTGTAAGTATTCCAAACACATACATACATACATACATATACTCACGGCTATAAATCCCTAGAAGGGGTAGCCAGAGCCAAGGTATTAGAAAATCCTCAGCCACTTTTGGAAGTTGCGTGGGGAAAAGATGGTAAAACAAAGGTTGTTGGTGATGGGTCTCCAACCGCATCGCCTAAAAATCCCTTAAAAGCCCCAATACCGTTAGTCACCTCTTACGTACACCCACCGGAAGAAATGGGGTAGTGCTATTCTAAGCCGACACTACACAGCAGACAAATAAAATAAAAATAATAAAAATATAGTGTTTATGTACGAAAACACTTTCACATGACTAAATATAATTTAGCCATGTGGGTTTGCTTGATATTTTTTATCAGTGTTAACAACCAAGATAAATCAATTTTATTTCTGTACTCTACTAACTTAGTTAAGCGTTTCATCTAAAGCTAAAGTATACATATGGTTAAAATTTCATTGAAAAGTATGAAATAATAGTTATTGTATGGTTAACACACGGATTTGATTTTTTTGTAAGACCTGTTGCCAGCAAACAATTTAACATTTATATTCATATGATGGAAATTGAAAATGGGTTTATTTTAGTTATTAAGGGAAAAATAACTTAGGTATTAATGTATAATTTAACGACTCTAAGACGATGTCACCTTCTAACATTCTCATTGCATCGAATATTGCACATATAGAAATATTTAATTTGCAGTTGGTAAACGTACTTGGAAAGACAGTTCAACTTAATGCACCAACAAAAATTCTGAAATGAACACATACAACGCAATTTCAACTATGTCCCATTAGTTCTATATAGTACTTACGGGATACTTGACACTAAACTGAGGTGTCATTAGTTCTATTGAACTACAGAAATAGAGTCGGATGTACACGCAAAAAATTCAGTCAGAATCCATATGGCACTTCCTTCTAACAAAGCCATAAGTCGTCGTACCAGGTAAAATCTCCACCCAAATTACAAAGTGTTGCCAAAGTCCGTAAAAGAATAGCCAAGTGGTCTTGATGACCAATAGAAGACACCCGTTTACATGACAAACAAGTGACGGGTAACATTTATGTAAAATTCGGATAGTTGCGAAGCGAGTCAATCGAATGTTACGCTTCCTCTCCTGATATTAAACATCTGACTCTTTCAATTCTAATAAAACTCTTATATCATTACAAACAATATGTCGCATTGTCAATATCGTGTTGCGCAGAAAATCACTATGGTTTTCTGCCGTAAGAATATCAAACTATAAGTATCATTTACACAAGTAATCTATACTTATAATAAATCTGTAGGGAGGCCAATTCTGTACATGAAATATATTTTCAAAATAACTATCAAAAAGAAAAGAAAAAAAAAGAAATCATTTATTCATTGCCTTAGGGAACAATAAAACATTACAATCAGAACAAAGTACACAAACAATTTTAACAAAAAACAAAACAAAAAAAAAATACAATAAATAAAACATTTAGTGACATTAGAGAGGATTAAAGTTCCCTCAAAGACAAAGAAAAGGTTGCTGACTCAGCATTTATTAAAGGCATAGCCTTTAAAACTGATTTTCAGTCAGAAACTATCAGGTGGTGATAAGGGATCGATACTGATGCCAAAAATGCAATCAGTAAAATTTTTGTCTGTCTGTCTGTCTGTCTGTCTGTCTGTCTGTCTGTCGGTTTGTATGTTCCTTATGGAAACAAAAACTACTCGACGGATTTTGACGAAACTTGGTACAATTATTCTCCATACTCCTGGGCAGGTTTTTGTATACTTTCCAGCAGAGTAATAAAGGGGAATTTTGGGAAATTTTGGGAAAACGGGAGAAGTAACTACATTTTTTAAGCTTCCGTCGCGTGTGCAGCCTTAATGGTTAAACTTACATAGAAATCATGTATGACGGAAATATTTTTCATAAAATTATCTAAAAAAATATATAGAACAGTTTATGTCTATCTTTTACGGTTGACTCACAATAACACGTGTGATTCCTGATAGCTTAGCAATTCGGAACATTCTGATTATATTTGTTTACTCTTACGTTTGTAAACCTCTAACTCATCCCTAATTTAATAAAGGTAACATTATGACCTATTCAATAAAAAAAGAATCATAGAAATCGGTAGAGAAACACCGAAATTATACATAAAATAAGCCATCGCGCCTGTGACCAAAACCGAATCGTTACTAATTTACATATAACATACTAGATGGCGCCAGTAGTTACATCCTACAACACGTAATGATTAATTTTTTAGATTGTTATAAATACTTCATAGCGTTTTATTCCAAAATTAGCTATTAAACGGAAATACTGAACCGTTCATTAAAGCGCATTAAAAATCACCAAACTACACTGTTTAGGGAGTGCTATAAATTTAATAAATTGAAAACATTGCGCTGAATTTAAATGCTTGAGCAGTGACTAAAGAAAGAAACCTCAGATATTTAAAAAACAACGCTACCCGTGCGAAGCTGGGACGATCCACTAGTTTAAAAATAAATTCTTTTAAAAAGTGCTGAAACCCGATCATAATAGCAGAAATTGACGCGTACGAAGTCGCGGGCAACAGCTAGTGTATATATATATATATATATATATTGTTTTGTTTAAAATACAATACTTTAGATATTATTCACTGCGATTTATATAGACTAGTGGGTAACCCTGGCGCGACTACGTCGCGTCCTATAAAATGAGTTTATTTTGAAATTTTCCGACCAATCACAGCGCAGCTCTTTTGAACTTCTAGTGAATTTTTCTGATTGGCCGGTTTGAAAAAGTTCCGACCAATCACAGCGCATCTCTGATCGACTAAAGTTTGCGCGCGCTTTTGGGATTTATGTACGTGAGTATATGTATGTATGTCATTTCTAAGATAGGAAGGTAAGATTTTGAAAACTAATCATTCGTACCAAAAAACAATCGTGCTTATACTCCAACCCTAAAAACGTATGAACATTTTCTCTTAAAATAAAATTCCATTATGTTAAAAGCCTTTTGGTCCCGATCTTATTATATATGTAATCATTTTGACACGTTCCTGAAAAGTGTTGTAATGAGGCAGAAATTGTTTCAAGTCTCGTAAAACATGGGATTTTCTAATCTCTCATATAATACGTGATATTGAAAAAGAAAATTATGCTTATTTACGTGTGAAATGAACTTCGTTTCTTCACAAAGGATAATGTACGTCTATTTAGTATAATATAAACGCATACGTTATTTCATCGCGGATGTTATTTGAAAATGGCGTGACTGGTGCTACAAAATCGCGATGGTTACAGAGCAGCTTTAAGAATAAGGGGAGGAAAATACATACATACATACATACACTCACGGCCATAAATCCCAAAAAGAGGTAGCCAGAGCTTCAGAGCTAGAAACTCCTCAGCCAAATTTAGAAGTTAATAGGGGACAAGATGGTAGAAATAAAGTATCGTTGGTGATGGGTCTCCAGCCGCATCGCCCAATAAACACTTAAAAAAGCCCCATACCATTAGTCGGCTCTTACGACACCCGTGGGTAGAAAGGGGTAGTGACTTGAGCCAATCCTGAACAGGGTGACTGGAACAGTACACCATACCGGCTAGTGTGGTTTTGGAGTCATTGACAATAACTACAAATGATTAATTTTCTTTTGGGAAAGCAATGACTATCTATCGCCGCGCCGCTTTGTACAAAACCTAACACATGTCTTGGTTTCAAATATAGACTGAAATCTTCACGCCGTATATCCCCGAAGGTGTGGCCAAGGTACTAAAACTTCTATATGTGACATTAATGTCACCTGGTGGTCAGAGTATCATACATACATACATATACTCACGCCGTTAATTCCCATTGGGGTAGGCAGAGACTATCGATCGCCACTTCGTACGATCCTGGCAAACCTCTCTTGCTTCTTCGACATCCATCGATCTTTTCATACATCAATCTTTTTCTGAGCACACTTTTAATTTGGTCCAAGTGTGTCTTTCGTGGCCGATCAATGTATCAATTTTTTGCTTATTATACTTTATTTGCGAATACTTGTTATTGGTTTAGTTTATAACTGATTTTATAAACATTTATTGTATAACTTAGCTGTAAGTATTCCAAACAAATAAAATAAAAATAATAAAAATATAGTGTCTATGTGACACTTTCACATGACTAAATATAATTTAGCCATGTGGGTTTTCTTGATATTTTTTATAAGTGTTAACAACCAAGATAAATCGATTTTATTTCTGTACTCTATTAACTTAGTTAAGCGTTTCATCTAAAGCTAAAGTATCTGTATAATAACTACAGGGGAATAGTTTAGCCTGAAATTCGTCCAGAATCCGGGAAATCCGAGTTTAATAGACAACTTCACTTCAAAGCCATTTAATTGAGACGAACTTCGATCGATTAGATCATTTATGGACTAGTGAACGGCTTGAAATAAACTTATTTGACGTCACAGTTCGTGTGGGGCTTTATATGGTGATAGGTTTTCGTTTGATGGCAGTAAAGTTCTATTACTCGGTTATTTGATGTCGATTGTTCAAATGTTAACCTATTGTTCACACGACTGTAATTCCCTAGAATGGGTAGCCAGAGCTTTGGAATAAGAAATTCCTCAGCCACTTTTGGAAGTTGTGTGGGTTAAGATTGTGCAACAAATGTATTGTACTCACGTGATAGGGGGCAGGCATCTTTCCCTCACCGTTTAATTTAATGTGTTACATTTCATCACAAATCAATCACCTCAGATCAAAAATCAGCAGGTCGTATATCCGAAGGTTTGGCCGGGGTACAAATACATCTAAAACATCATGTACTCTGTTATTCGATCCATATTGGCAATTTGTCACTTTTTAATTATTATTTAGAACCTATAGCACAGATCTAGGTCTATGATAGGTGCTAAAGATAAATAAATATTTGTTAACTAATAGCCTCACTCAGTACGAACCGACACTCACATGTATTAGGCTTTATCTACTCAATAAAGTATTTTTATTATTATTATTATTAAAAGACATGAATGTCACCTGGTGTGCAGAGTACTCACGTTTTCTTGAATAGTACATCCTCATCATAAGGGTAGGCCTATCATAGTTTTGTATGTTAAGATAACACTGCCACAGGACTAAGTAAAACTCAGCCATGTGCGTTTTCATCAGGTTGTTTTCCCTTACCTCTAACTGTTTAATAAATTAACCACACTAGACACATCAGTGTAAGCCCAACTCAGGAATCAAACTTGCGTCTCCTGTATGAGAAACGGTTGGTTCCCCCACTGAGCCATTACGGTTGTACATATTAATAATATTATATCAATAATCTCTGAAACCAGGTGACTCTGAACACCAGGTGACAAAGTCACGTGATTTTCAGAAGTATTAGTACCTCTGCCAACCCCTTCGAGGATATTCGGCGTGAACGTTTATGTTTATGTTTGTGTATGTACATATAAACATACATAAACTCACGGCTATTAATCCCTAAAAGGGGTAGGCAGAGCTTCAGAAAATCCCCAGCCACTTTTGGCAAAGGAAAATATTGTAAAACAAAGGTTCTTGGTGATGGGTGGAGACCCATACCACCCCAAAATCACCTAAAAGCCCCAATACCCATAGTCGCCTCTTATGGAAACACCCACGGGCGGTAAAAGGGTAGTGCAATCTACACAGCTTATAATGTATATACTCACGGCTATAAATCCCTTGAAGCGGTTACCAGAGCTGTGGAATTAGAAATTTTTCAGCCACTTTTGGAAAGTCGCATGGGGAAGAGATGGTAAAATAAAGGTTGATGGTGATGGGTCTCCAACCGCATCGCCCAAAAATCCCTTAATAGCCCCAATACCGTTAGTCGCCTCTTACGTACACCCACTGGTAGAAATGGAGTAGTGCTATTTTAAGCCGACACTACACAGCATATTATAATGTACTTATAAAATCAAAACGATAAATTCGACGAAGGCCGAATTAAAACATACGAATCACCAAAACTTTAACGTATGTAGGCCAGTACCTAACAATTTCTTGATATTGAATAGATATAATTTTGATAAATGCGAGTTCCGAAGGCTTCCAAGGTGTTGGTTTGGTGACAATGATGAATGCGATACGTCACGGCTCAGTACCTACAAACGGATAATCTCTTTAGATATATCATTTCATCATACAACTATATCTTATTTACACATGTTTCCTGATAGAACTAAGTTTTTGTTGTTTATATATACAGAAGGAGTGAGAGTATTATTTCAAGGACATACTGGTATCTAGGGTTTTTCGAAAATTGATCGATTTCAACATTTGATTCTTATGGTATAGATATAACAATAATTCTTGTTTTTCGGGAATATATATTTAATGTAATGCTTTGACATCTGACAGTTCCTAAAACATAACCTAAATTTTTATGGAACACTATTAGTTCAAGATATTATTAAATCCAAAGCGAATAAAAATGTAACAAATAGTACACGCTATTCCACAACCCATTTAAAATAACGACTTCTTTCGCCGCAAAACACACTTTATACTGTTTTATGAACAATTTACACTCCAGCGTAGTTCATTAAACGATATACTAGAGGAAATTTAATATCTGACACTAAATTTATTGTCAGAATAGATGGCGTTAGTTACAGTTTAGTTATAAATGTGCTCGCAACACTTTTTATGCTTCAGAGAGGGTAGAAATAAAATATCAGGGTCCTATGCAAATAATAGTAATAGTAGTTTTGATGACAGCCGTGGCCGAATGGATAGTTGACTGAGATCAACATTTATGTGATTAGCATAAATGATGAAATTAATAAATGATGTACATAATATTACACATATCGTTGTGTTAGCATCCCATAATACAAGCTTTACTTAGTTTGGGGCTAACTGGATCTGTGAATAATATGTCCGTCTGGTTATAAAAATATTTTTTTATTTAACGCGGAATAAATTAAGTGCAGATGTCCAATTATAATGCTCTAAACCAATTTTTTTGTGAGTTTTCAACATAAGTCCAAAAATACGATAATAGCTCTAACAAATTGTCTTGGTCGGGAAGTTTAAAGTTTAAAAGTAACATAAAATGCTTGTAATCCTGCAAACTTTTTCCATTATTTGATATGCTCTTAAGTACTGTCGAACTAAAATTGAAATAAAAGTTGTGGCTTCCCAAACAATATGAAAGACTTAGAACAAATAAAATATCTCTCAAATCAAAATTTAAACGTTCACGCCGTATATACCCGAAGGGGTTGACAGAGGTATACTTTTTACATCACGTGCCATTGTCACCTAGTGTTCAGAGTACCCACGTTTTGCTTGGATAGTGTACTTACGTAATAAGGGGCAGGCCTATCGCCGTTTGTACGAATACAATATCACATGACTAAGATCAACTCAGCCGTGTGGGTTTCCTCACGATATTTTCCCTTACCGTTAACAACCATGATAAACAAAATATATAAAGTTCAATTATATATTTTTTTACGTGTATGCATTCAATATATACTGCGTGAGTCGGGGCTAAAAGGTTTATTAGAAAAGGCCTATACTCTATAATAAATGTCTCTTGGCTGTTCTTAAAATATATATTTTATGTAAGAATAGATTTACTAACGTATTGCTATAAATACGCATTCTTTTAACAATACTGAATGCAACTCTTTCAGAAACCACATAGACATTTTATTCAAATTTGAACTGGTAAGTAAACATTTGAATGGACCAGGCAACAATAAACTAGAAGAGTGAGTGCCCAAGTTACACCTCACAAATGATTGGACGCCTTTATTACCACGGGGTAAGGGGTAAAATTGGTTAACAAGGTCGTTTTATTTAAGTTGGAAGCCGGAGTGCAGACAGCGGTCGCACCCGATACCTTGTTACCCAATTACTACTTGAGTAGGGATGTCCAAGAGGGTTGTAGGGGGTATCGATAGTCGATAAAATACGTTTGTTTCTGTGGGTCCCACGTTATGGTCCCGCGTTCTATGTATTGCCGTTGGGCCCCAGAAATATAAATTTTGTTTTGCATTGTGTACTATTCAAAACTATTTGTGTACTGTTGAGAAGTAAAGTGGTGAACTCTTATTTTACATTTTAAATGCAGTCATATATGTATTCATAGCCTCACGGCTGGAAGAGGTAACCAGAGCTACAAAATCAGAAATTCCGTACCAAATTTAGATTATGTTTCGAAGAAAACTAAGGTTATGTAATCGCAAGAAATCTCTGCGCTTATGTGACGAAAGTGGTGGTGAGAGAAGAGATAACTGCTATTTAAATATACCACATTATAAAGATGTAATGTTTGTAGGAGTAATTCTTAGGATCAATTGCATTCATTACCAAAAGCATCAAAAAAAAATACTAAGCAGTTTTACAAGAAGGTACCAGATTTTGGTATGGTTCTCAATAATGTAAAAGAGTTATTCATTGAATTTCAATAATTATAAAGTTGAAATAAATACTAACAATTTATTTATTAGTAATAATTCCCACATGAGGTTTTCATGAACAAAAACTTTCAAATTATGAAATAAATACGGTTTAAATCATAGATGTACTAAAAAACGTTAGATAGGTCATTTACGAGGAAAGCGGCGCTTACGAGTGGCACCGATTGCGGCAGATGAACGCACACCACTAGAAATATATCCAAACAACACACCAAGAAATACATTTGAAATGTAGGCGAGATCGAGAGAGATAGGAGATATTTTCCCTGTGCCGTCGTGAAATATGACACTAAGACGACAGTTTGACAAAGAATACATAAGACCTACACACGATTTATTAAAAATTATAATTAAAACGTTGTAAATTTATAATACTTACGAACGATAAGTAATCCCATCATTTTAGTTGTTTTTCTACTATAGTTTGAGCAAAATCTCATCACACACGACGGCATTCTCGATTATTTTGATAAACAGACACGCCAAAACAGGTGAACGATTGCGACGGCAGCTAGTGTGCGACTGAAGTCAGATGAGCCGTTTAGCCTGTTTTTTAAGTGCCACTTATGAGCGCGCATGACTTATCTACGGTTTTTCATTAGTACATCTATGGTTTAAATATTGAGCCGATACTGAAATTATTATTAAGTTTACCATAAAGCTATCGATAAAACATTTACAACATTAACACATCCTTAGTTATGGCGTCCCGAGCACGGGGTTGTATTTCATTGCCAGTCGAATAATATTTTCGAAAATGCAATTAAACATTTTCCAGGAGCATTACTTTCATTAATACTTTTTATTTAATATCATTTAGAAGATTTTCAACAAAAACATTTATTTAAAATATGTATAAAGTTAAACAATACTATGCCTATTCATGTGATGGAATCTTGTTGTTACATTTTTTTTGTATTGTTTGATATTTTTCCTGTGAATTTTTAACTTCCGGATTTTGTAAAATATTTAAGAATTAAATAAAGTTGGGTAGAGTGTAGCACGAATTCATGAGTAATGCATTACCTGATTCTCATTTTATGGTATCAATTCGATATGCAAAGTTTTTTTTTGGTATTTATTAAAAAAAAATATTTGATAATAAACACGAAAATAAAACACTGATTTGAATATTTTCCATCTAAAATCAGTAATTTTAAAGTTATGATTTTTTAAAGATTGTTCAACTTTTGTACTTAATCAAAAGTCAAAAAGTTTATTCTTCAAAATTAAGTTAAAAACTAACATTTTTTGAACGTCAAATTTTTTAAATTTATCATTAGTCCGTTGCTTCGGAAGGTGTTCGTAAAGAGAAGAAGCAACAAAGAAACTCTTTACATTCACATTTTTTCAAAACATGGTTTGTACAATTTCAGTTTATTAACATGTTTTTACTTTATAAAAGATTTTCTATGCGACAAAACCAAACGCTAGTTTGACATAATAAAAATAAATTGTCGATCACAAAAAACCAATCACATAACGTGAGAAGAAAAATCCTCACCAGACAATTATTCCTGGGAATAATGAGGAAAGATTTATAGTTTTACGGACACGGTCAAGTGCGCGTTGGGTCCTTGTCGTTTAAAAAATCTTGAACACTGTAGTAAGATTTCTTTAAAAGCATTGCTTTAATTGCCTTTTTAAAAGATGCCACAGGCAATTCCAACATTTCAGAATGAAGTTTGTTGAACATTTGGAGGGATAGTCCCATAAAGGAGTTACTTACTTTATTAAGTCTCCACTTTGGTACGTTAAGTTTGTCTTTATTTCGAGTGTAAACAGTATGCCTATCACTAACTTTACTAAATTGACATATATTCTTTTTAGCATACATAAAATTTTCAAACATGTATTGGCAAGTGACAGTTAAAATGCCAATATCTTTAAATTTTTTTTCGCGCAACGAATACCTCGATCTCAACATGTAAATAGATCGGATAGCTCGCTTTTGTAAGACGAAAACTTTATGAACATCAACCGCTTTACCCCATAATAAAATACCGTACGACATAATACTATGAAAATAACTGAAATACACAATGCGAGCTGTTTCTACGTCTGCTATTTCTCTAATCTTACGCACGGCATACGCTGCTGAGCTCAGCCTTTTAGAAAGTGTTAGTATATGGGGTCCCCATTGCAACTTAGAATCGATTATTATCCCTAGGAGTTTTGTCTCTTTCACTAATTCTACTTTTTCACTATCAATAACAATATTGTTTTCAACTTGCCTAACATTCGGTAAAGTAAATTTAATACATTTAGTTTTTTGGCATTTAGAACCAGGTTATTTACAGTAAACCAATGCAATACCAGAATGATAGCTTTATTTACGTCGTCAAGAGATGTAGACGATCTCGCTACATGACGTCGTCGATCGATAGAATCACGTAGCGACATGCAAATGAAGCGAAATGTTTTATAAAAATGTTGCTGATTGCAAAACATATCAAGAATTTGTGATGTCAAATGAAATTATTACGATATTATACTAAACAAACCTATGATTTTCGATATTTTATTAATAAACTGCAAAACCGTATATGTCTTTGAAACAACATTGAAGGTCAAACACTGTTACAGTTTTTTGATAAAATAACAGTCATCTTAGCTTCAATTGATATAATTTCAAGAAAATATTGTTTATAACCATAATATCTCGAAATGGTTTTGTAATCAGCATCACTTTAGTAAAACTTTGCATACCGAATTGCGCATAACTTTATAACCTTAGTCCTTTTTAAAGACAAAAAATTATAAGCCACTTTTATTGAAACTATTCTATAGTGAAATCGCATTAGTAGAGTTGCTGCCAAATGTAGCAATGTGTTGTATAGTTTTCCTTCACTCTCCCTAAATTTTGACAAAAGTAACCTCCGAGGGAATCATTTAGGGCTGACCCAACACAACTCGGTCGAATACGTTCTGCAAGACAAGTGTTATTGAACAAAGCCGGATAGCCATGTCCAGTTTATCACATGTAAGGCTCACTGCACTGTAATACAAGTGTGCAAATCAAACACGCATGGATACACCATGTCGGAACCGTATTGACAAGGCGAGTACAGCCTCTCTTAGTGTCTGTTTTACTGACCAAATTCAATTTCTATATTAGAACGTTTGTAATATCATTAATATAAAGGTTTGTAGTTGTTGCATTTATTTGTACCTCTTTTTAATGTGGCATGACTATGCTTACTCAGTTAAAAGCTCCATTACCCTTAGCTAAGCCGAAACTACACAGCTATATTAAAAATACCACGTGTTGCTTGCAATGCGAATTATTAATGTATCACATAGCGAGCGTCCTATTTCAAAGTCATAAAAAAATAACAGTATATTTTTAGAAGTCATAGTGCAAGCGTAGTAATAGAGTTGCTGCCAAATGTAGCAATGTGTTTCGTAGTTTACCTTCACACTCCTTAAATTTTCCTACTCCTCCCTTCAAGGGAATCATTTAGGGCTGACCCAACAGAACTCGGTCGAATACGTTCTGCAAGACAAGTGTTATTGAACAAAGCCGGATAGCCATGTCCAGTTTATCACGTGTAAGGCTCACTGCACTGTAGTACAAGTGTGCAAATCAAACACGCATGGATACACCATGTCGGAACCGTATTGACAAGGCGAGTACAGCCTCCCTTGGTTTTGATTTTACTGACCCCATTCAATTTGTATTTTAGAACGTTTCAATATTATTAATATCAAGGTTCGGTTAATAGGGTTGGTGAATAATTATGATTACGGCATCTTGAGACATATGTGTAAAAAAGTATTTCATGATATAAAAGTTTCATATTTTGCTTGACCATTTTTTCCCCAAAATATGTCACTAAAATCCAAAATCACTAAATTTTATAATAATCGGTTAACTGGAAGGGGGTAAAATTTAAATAACTTAATTTGCAAATTCTCAATTTATCACTTAACGAAAGCGTTTTTTAATTCACAGTCATAAAAAAGAACAATATATTTTCAGATGAAGAAAATTAAGCATTTATTGAAACTATTCTATAGTGCAATGGTAGTAATAGAGTTGCTGTCAAATGTAGCAATGTGTTTCGTAGTTTACCTTCACACTCCCTAAATTTTGACAAAAGTAACCTTCAAGGGAATCATTTAGGGCTGACCTAACACAACTCGGTCGAATACGTTCTGCAAGATCAGTGTTATTGAACAAAGCCGGAAAGCCATGTCCAGTTAATCACATGTAAGGCTCACTGCACCGTAGTACAAGTGTGCAAATCAAACACGCATGGATATGTTACGGCTAAAAGCCGAAGTGCGGCTGCACCTAGGTTTAGCCAGCTAGTCACATTTAGCCAGGGTTGGTTAGCTTAGGTTAGGTTAGGTTAGGCTATGTATAAAACGAGCGAGCGAAGCGCAGCGGAGCGAGCACTCTTAAATGCATAATCTGTATTTTAAATATATGGAAAATGTTTTATAGAAATAGTGTTATTCTTATTCAATATTTTCAACATAACATAAGGCTGCACCTAGTTTTAGCCGGCTAAACCTAGGTGCAGCCGCACTTCGTCTATTAGCCGTAACAGATACACCATGTCGGAACCGTATTGACAAGGCGAGTACAGCCTCTCTTAGTTTCTGTTTTACTGACCAAATTCAATTTCTATATTAGAACGTTTGTAATATCATTAATATAAAGGTTTGTAGTTGTTGCATTTATTTGTACCTCTTTTTAATGTGGCATGACTATGCTTACTCAGTTAAAAGCTCCATTACCCTTAGCTAAGCCGAAACTACACAGCTATATTAAAAATACCACGTGTTGCTTGCAATGCGAATTATTAATTTATCACATAGCGAGCGTCCTATTTCAAAGTCATAAAAAAAACAATATATTTTTAGAAGTCATAGTGCAAGCGTAGTAGTAGAGTTGCTGTCAAATGTAGCAATGTGTTTCGTAGTTTACCTTCACACTCCCTAAAATTTGCCAAAAGCAACTTTTAAGGGAATCATTTAGGGCTGACCCAACACAACTCGGTCGAATACGTTCTGCAAGACCAGTGTTATTAAACAAAGCCGGATAGCCGTGTCCAGTTTATCACGTGTAAGGCTCACTGCACTGTAGTACAAGTGTGCAAATCAAACACGCATGGATACACCATGTCGGAACCGTATTGACAAGGCGAGTACAACCTCTCTTAGCTTCGATTTTACTGACCAAGTTCAATTTGTATTTTAGTACGTTTGTAATTTTCATTATTATCAAGGTTTGTTTGTGTTGCATATATTTGATTCTCATTTTGTCGTGTCATAACTATGCTTACTTACTTAAAAGCTCCAAAACCCATCGTACGCTTAATACTACAGTGACCTATGTCAAAATTTTGATAAATTGAGTTTCAATACTACACAGACAACATATGAATACGAGACGATGTAGACTAAATAAAATTGAAACTTTTATGTGAAGAATACGGATGTTTTCTCGTGCCTATGTTGTAGAGCATGCTTTTTAAGGTCTGTGTAGTATTGTAACTCAATTTATCAAAATTTTGACATAGGTCACTGTAGTATTAAGCGTGCGCCATAGTCGTTTTAAAGACACGCAAGAAAGTTGTAGGTTAAACTATAACTGTTCGATGACTGCACTTATTGCAATGTTTTTTACTCTTTATTACTGTTCATTTGAAATGCTATAAATTAAATCAGGCTCATGCGGGCCCTCTTACAAATAAAGACTAGATCAATGTATGTAGAAGTGAGGTAAAATAACAACCCCTTTTTTATACGTTGTTAACAATGTGATAAGAGACAACGTCAGCGAACGGCGTGATGTTGTAGATAAAGAAGTATTACTTTCTAAAGATTATTCAGACCACGGAAAAGTTCTAATTGATTTTTCTTTTTACTTACAGCCTTCTTTTACTATGATTTTTTTTATTCGAGTGGGCACCAGTTTATAATCGAACTCATGACTGCCGGTTGAATATCTATGTGTCTATTTGACGCCGTTTTCGCATTTATACCAGAAAGTTTAGTTGAGGTATTACTACTACATATCTCGTGACATTATATATTCATTAATATAATCACGCCCAGTGGTCCTAGTGGTCATCTAATTCTTCCAGCCTGCTTCCGTCCAGAAAGCAAGTAGCTTATCCGAGTCAGCTCTACCGCCTCTGGGAGCGACTTTACGTATACTACGTTAATTAATGATGATATATAAATACATAGTGTAGTGTCGGCTTAGAATAGGACAACCCCATTTCTTCCGGTGGGTGTACGTAAGAGGCGACTAACGGTATTGGGGCTTTTAAGGGATTTTTGGGCGATGCGGTTGGAGACCCATCACCAACAAACTTTATTTTACCATCTTTTCCCTATTCAACTTTCAAAAGTGGCTGGGGAATTTCTAATTCCTCAGCTCTGGCTACCCCTTCTAGGGATCTATAGCCGTGAGTATATGTATGTATGTATGTATATTTATGTATGCAAAATGTATTATTTAACAAGCAATAGCAATTAATTTTTATTTCAGTGTGGTAGTGGTTTTTTACCATTTCACTCATAGAAGAAAACATGATTAGTTTGAATAATGTATTGTGTACTTGCCTTTTTGAATAATTCGTATATATCCCTTCCATACATTTTACTAACTGTTACAAAGAATACTTTAAAACTAAAATTAACATACACATAAAATATAATAAAGTAATTCCTGCATAAAACAAGTTCAAACTAAAACACAGTATTAGGCGGCTCCATTAGGATTCTGAAGACAAATTCCCGCCATCACGGCTCACGTGCGAACCCGGGTGAGGCAATTAGTCTTAATTAAAAGGAACAAAATGTAGGTACCACCGTTTGTTATGCAAACGGGAATCTTTTATGTATCTCTTGTAAGGAAATCAAATTTGCAAAGAGCGTTTGTGCGTGCTGTAATTTAATGAAAGAAACTAATTGAATTGTTTGATAATTATGTTGGGTTATGAAGTCGTGTTTATATCAACAATATGTGTTAGCTTAAGAGCTTATTCCATTACACTTTGTCGTTTCTGAATTCAGACGTCCTTCGAAGTTACTGCCGCAGACGCTTGTTATTCCACTACACAAATTTGTCTACTTTTCAGAAGCCTAGCGTTCTGAACGTTATTCCACTAGTCTGAATTCAGATTCTGTGGCTTTCAGACTTCATTCAGACAAATGGAATAAGCTCTTTACTTGGACATTTCCAAAATTATACGTATAGTTCTTTTGAGATGACTTAATTTTTAAGTTTTATATTTTACAAGTTTTTTATTACAATAACGTTATTATTTTAGCAATACGCCTTCAAAGATAGGCTGCGCTGCTAATGTTATTTGGCTCTCCGACCTTCAAATCTCGTATTTCTATCTAGGAGGGTAACCAAAGCTTACCTCCTCAGAGCCCTCCTTAAATAATTGAAAAGATGTATTCTCAATCAGCGATTATACAGCTCAATTATGGACTATAAACAAAAATAGAGAAATAAATCTCCCAGTCAAAATACGTATCTTAACGCATGAGTCATATAACATTTATTAATGCCTACTCTCTATTTCCTGGATAAACTGTTTATTTCTTAAAAGATAATTACTTAGATCAAGAATCTAAATACGATACGGTTCAAACAGTAGGTGCAGGTTTAGGTTAGGTTTAAACCTTTTGTACCGCTCAACACTACACCGGCTGATATATCTTTCATTTATTATTCTACAGAGCCAAGTATTATACACCTTACACGCTGATAAATTTCCATCCTATTACTTTAACCTGTCAATAATTGAAAGAACCTACTACGTAAAAACGAATAGGTGGAAAGAGGTAATCGAGGATATGCGATATGGTGTTCATTCACTTTTGTGCAATGTTGTACATATTACATACTAGATGTAAAGTAACCATCTACATAAGAAAATAAAGAATAACAAAAAAAAATTTTTCTTTTTATTAACAACTAGTGGATCGTCCCAGCTTCGCACGGGTAGCGTTGTTTTTTTAAATATCTGAGGTTTCTTTCTTCAGTCCCTGCTTAAGCATTGTGAAATTCAGCGCAATGTTTTCAATTTATTTAAAACATAGCACTCCCTAAACAGTGTAGTTTGGTGATTTTGAATGCGCTTTAATGAACGGTTCAGTATTTCCAGTAAATAGCTTAAGCATTGCATATGTGGGAGCTTGTTATTGGCCTATTTCTGTATATGCTATTATTTTATATTGTAAATTTAGCTGTAAGCCCCCCAAATATAATAAAATAAAATAAAAAATAAAATAGCAAATTTTGGAATAAAACGCTATGAAGTATTTATAACAATCTGAAAAATAAATCATTACGTGATGTAGGATGCAACTTCTGGCGCCATCTAGTATGTTATATATAAATTAGTAAAGATTTGGTTTTGGTCACGGGCGCGCTGGCTTATTTTATGTATAATAGTGGATCGTCCCAGCTTCGCACGGGTAGCGTTGTTTTTTTAAATATCTGAGGTTTCTTTCTTCAGTCCCTGCTTAAGCATTGTGAAATTCAGTGCAATGTTTTCAATTTATTTAATTTATAGCACTCCCTAAACAGTGTAGTTTGGTGATTTTGAATGCGCTTTAATGAACGGTTCAGTATTTCCATTAAATAGCAAATTTTGGAATAAAACGCTATGAAATATTTATAACAATCTGAAAAATAAATCATTACGTGATGTAGGATGCAACTACTGGCGCCATCTAGTATGTTATATATAAATTAATAAAGATTTTGTTTTGGTCACCGGCGCGCTGGCTTATTTTATGTACAATTTCGGTATTTGTCTACCGATTTCTATGATTCTTTTTTTATTGAATAGGTAATAATGTTACCTTTTTTAAATTAGGGATCAGTGAGAGGTTTACAAACGTAAGAGTAAACAAATATAATCGGAATGTTCCGAACTGCTAAGCTATCAGGAATTACACGTGTTATTGTGAGTCAACCGTAAAAGATAGACATAAACTGTTACGAATTTTTTTTTAGATAATTTTATGCAGAATTTTTCCGTCATACATTATTTCTATGTAAGTTTAACCATTAAGGCTGCACACGCGACGGAAGCTTAAAAAATGGAGTAACTTCTCCCGTTTTCCCAAAATTTCCCAAAATTCCCCTTTACTACTCTGCTGGAAAGTATACAAAAACCTGCGCAGGAGTATGAAGAATAATTGTACCAAGTTTTGTTAGAATCCGTCGAGTAGTTTTTGTTTCCATAAGGAACATACAAACCGACAGACAGACAGACAGACAGACAGACAGACAGACAGACAGACAGACAAAAATTTTACTGATTGCATTTTTGGCATCAGTATCGATCCCTAATCATCACCTGATAGTTATTTTGAAAATATATTTCATGTACAGAATTGACCTCTCTACAGATTTATTATAAGTATAGATTGAAAACTACATAAAATTTAAACCAATTAAGTGTTTCACTTAACTAAATACAAACATTTTTATTACAGAGATCCGTTGTCAGCATATCAATAAACATTTACATCATCGGAATACTACATTAAACTTAATCAGAAACTTTCAAAATCTAAGACACAACATCTAATCTGCTTCACGCAATAATGCTATGAAACAATGCTTGGTACGCCACAGAGTATCAAAGTCACGTAGCATGTTGGCAGCAAGCAGCCAAATGTTCAGAAGACGCGTGCTGCAGCTAGTACAGGCAAATAGTGTTATCTCGACGCGACCCAACTATTTGGAGCTGCTAAAGCGCGCCAACTGAGTCACTCGCGCTGTGACGTCATACAGTATACGACATGTACTGTAACTATGATTGAAAGGATTTTAGATTAAGAAATTATGAATTAATATTGAACTGTAGCAATTTTCTTTGATTCATATATGATGGTTATGCTTTTCTAAGCGAACACAGCCAAAACATGTAATAATAAACCTACTAAATTAAACTTTCAAATTCTTCTTATGTATTTTTGTCTATTGTGAAAATTAGATATCTAACTTACTCAAAAGATTTTGTAAACCTTAGACGCTACTAGTCTAGTCTGTTCCACGTAATAATGTACTGTGGCTATGATTGGGACAGACAAACGTTCAGAAGACGCGTGCTGCAGCTAGTACAGACAAATAGTGTTATCCCGACGCGACCAAACTATTTGGAGCTGCTAAAGCGCGCCAACTGAGTCACTCGCGCTGTGACGTCATACAGCATACGACATGTACTGTAACTATGATTGGAAGGATTTTAGATTAAGAAATTATGAATTAATATTGAATTGTAGCAATGTTCTTTGATCATATATGATGGTTATGCTTTTCTAAGCGAACACAGCCAAAACATGTAATAATAAACCTACTGAATTAAACTTTCAAATTCTTGTTATGTATTTTTGTCTATTGTGAAAATCCGATCTTTAACTTACTCAAAAGATTTTGTAAATCTAAGACACTACTAGTCTAGTCTGTCCACGCAATAATGTACTGTGGCTATGATTGGGACAGACAAACGTTAAGAAGACGCGTGCTGCAGCTAGTATAAGCAAATAGTGTTATCTCAACGCGACCCAAGTATTTGGAGCTGCTAAAGCGCCAACTGAATAACTCGCGCTGTGACGTCATACAGCATACGACATGTACTGTAACTATGATTGGGAGAATTTCGGATTAAGATATTATGAATTAATTATGAACTGTGGCTTTCTTTGGCAAATATATGATAGTCGTGGTTAGCTAAGCCAACACACCCAGATAATATACATAAAATTATAATTTGTCTTATCAAAAAATCGCATAACAGCAAAAAATCTAAAGATCTAGTCTGTTCCACGCAAAAATGCCAATTAACAATCCTTGGTATGCCACGGAGTAACAAAATCACGGAGCTAGTTAGAAAAATCTTAAGATTACATATTTAAATCATAAAACATTCACATAAAAGAAGGTATCTGGTTATTTAAGTTCCATGATTCTAAAGTGATCTTTTGGTAGCAGAGAGAAAACTTACGGTAAATAAAGGAATACTCTTATTGGATGCAACGCCGACCAATCATAAAATTAGCCTTAGATCATAACTGACTCACGAACTCAACAGATAAGATTGTTTTGTTCCAAGCCAATACTGGTCTTTTTATAATTTAGGTAATTAATGCGAATTGAATTAAATTTATGCACAAATAAAATAACATCTTATATATGACACTGAAACTATGGACACCGCACACGAAGAGATACAAACATGCCGCAGAAGCTCTTGAACTTTCCGTCGTTGCACCTCAAACTCTTCACTTAAAAGGAATAATTATACGCTTATTTTAAGCACTTCAGAGGTGCTTCTTTAACAAGTTGTAACTTATTTTCCTTCTCAAATGCCGTCTTTATCAAACTTGTGCATTCTATCTTTTGTATTCTATCTTTCACTAAGTGGTTAGGAATAAATTCTAAAACATATACGTTTGTAAGTGAGGCCCACGGGACAGGTCATTGGTTAGACCATTGTGTTGTTTCCCAAGCGGCGGTACCTACAATAACATCAGTCTATGTAAAATATGACGCCATCTGGTCTGATCACTTCCCACTGGTAATAGAGTGTACATTAGAATGTATTCAGTGTAAAATTGTTGATAACGTGACGCTTGTAAACAAAGTGACATGGGGAGACAGAAAACCTGACGAAATCGATCTTTACACTAAGGAATGCCACCAGCGGTTGAGACTTATTGATTTTCCGGCAGAATGTTGTAAATGTGCCGACGAAATGTGTACAATTAGTAGCCATAAGAAGGTTATTGACTTTTTATATAGTGAGATTGTGTTAGCACTTAGCGCGGCGGCGAGGGTAGGACGGGCAGATAGTCGACCACGTCGTAATAAGCGAAAAGTGATCGGTTGGAATATGCACGTGAGCGAGGCTCATGGAAAGGCTAAGCAAAAAATGTTGGAGTGGGTTTGGTACGGAAAACCTCAACATGGTAACATCTATGATGAAATGATATTATCAAGGAAAATTTTTAAATCACGTTTAAAATGGTGTCAGGACCATGCGCATCAAATTAGAATGGATATGATGGCCGCTCACCATTCGAATAAAGACTTTCGCGGATTTTGGAAAAGTACTAATAGTTTGAATAGCAAGCCTGGCCTTTGCGTGAGTGTCGATGGTATCAGTGGAGCGGAGAACATAGCAAATCTCTTCAAAGAACATTTTAAAGTAAGTTCTCCGCTGCGGTTATCAGAGTCAACAGATAGCATTGATAGACCGAAAAAGATAGATATCCGTTTCTCAGTTAAAGATATTGAGCAAAATATAAAGGTAATGTCTAGAGGTAAATCCCCTGGGCATGATGGGCTAAGCATAGAACATCTAAAATATGCTGGCCCCCACCTGCACAGAGTATTGTCACTGTTACTCGTATATAATTTATGTGTTAGTCATTCTTATGTACCGGAAGAGATGATTAAAACTGTAGTAGTTCCCATCGTTAAAAATAAAACCGGAAATTTAGCAGATAAGACAAATTATAGGCCAATTTCATTAGCGACGGTGATTGCGAAGGTATTTGACAGTTTGCTTAATGCACAGCTTAATAGGTATGTACATCCTCACCATAACCAGTTTGGCTTCCAACCCCATTTATCGACTGAGAGTGCAGTGTTGTGCCTTAAGCATACTGTCAACTACTACACGAAGAGGGGGACAGACACGTATGCCTGCTTCCTGGACCTCTCAAAGGCGTTCGATTTGGTTTCCTACGACCTACTCTGGAAAAAGCTAGAGGGGGTTCATTTTCCCTCGGAATTAACCAGCATATTTAAATATTGGTATGGAAATCAGGTCAACGCTGTGAGATGGGCAGGTTCACTATCGGAGCCGTACAGGTTGGAGTGTGGTGTACGGCAGGGGGGTTTGAGTTCGCCAACCCTCTTCAACCTTTACGTTAACGAGCTCATCGTCGCGCTTAGCAGCACCAAAATTGGATGTCACATAGACCGTGTGTGTGTAAACAATATAAGCTATGCTGACGACATGGTGCTGCTGAGCGCTTCGGTGTGCGGGCTGCGAAAGCTGTTGTCGATATGTGAAGACTATGCAAGGACGCACGGTCTTCTGTATAATGTGAAAAAGACCGAAGTCATGGTCTTTGGGGCCGGGGGAAAACAGGTGTCCAGTAGTATCCCACAGGTGTATCTGGGGGGTGTCCCACTCAAAAGAGTGTTTCAATTTAAATACCTTGGACATATGTTGACTCCCGGTCTCAAAGACGATGACGATATAGATAGGGAACGGAGGGCGTTGTCGGTGAGGGCGAACATGGTGGCCCGCAGGTTTGCCAGGTGCTCTAAGGAAGTTAAAATATCTTTATTCCGAGCCTACTGCACATCTTTCTATACCTGCAGCCTGTGGGCTAACTATACGCAAAAAGCCTACAACGCTCTCCGTGTCCAATACAACAATGCGTTCCGGATGCTGTTGGGTCTGTCCCGGTACTGTAGTGCATCAGGTATGTTTGCTGAAGCCCGGGTCGACTGCTTTTTTGCCACGATGCGTAAGAGATGTGCATCCCTGGTGTGCAGGGTGAGGGCCAGCACCAACAGTATCCTGAACATGATCGCAGGCAGACTGGACTGTCCATATGTGGGTCGCTGCTGTCTTCTGTCCCATGGCATTTGACGGTGGTGACTCACTGACAGTATTTTGTAATATTTTTTGTAAATAGTTTGTAAATATACCTAGACATAAGTTACTAATATAGTTTTTCATAAGTGTTTTAACTAACCAATGGGTCCCTGTAACCTGAATAAATAAATAAATGAATGTACGAGGATTTGGTAGAAATGTCGCAAGTTAATGTTAAATTTTTGAATAATGTTGTGGAGAGAAGTGATGTAAAAATTATTTTTGATCAAATAACATAGTACTAAAACTGAAATTAAGTCAATATTAATAAAAAGATACATGGAATTATATTGTACTTTGTAGGGGCTAACTTATTTGGTGTGATATGATCGTATATATTTGTTTATTTAATCGGTTTGAAAAAAAACGGATAAGCTTTCAAGTTCCTCTTAAGCATCTCAAAAATAAAAAGAAATACGAGGTATGTGAACAATAGTTGTGACTGCTCATAGCCCCAACTACATAGTTCGGCAGAAATTGATATGTGAATACAATGTGCCTTTATCTGAAGTGTAAAGCGGGATTTATACAGGGTAAGTGCGCAAGTCAGTAGCGGCGTCAGACTGACTGACTTCTAAATATTCGTGTGCGAATATTTAAGTCAGCGCTGACTTCAACAGCACTGTACTGACTTGAAACAGTTCACATTGGGTTTTTTTCGGGTCAGCGCTGACTTGACTCGAATTCGGAGTCAGTTACTTACCCTGTATAAATCCCCCTTAAGATGAAATTGGTAGCTATCCAGCATGATAGTGGCACGTGACGCGTGTAACGAGGCCCATTGTACACTGTCTTGTGTTTCACGTAGGTGTTATGCTAATTGCTAGCCGGTTACTGTGGAACAGGTACCAAGTCACTTGAATGATGACGATTACATTTGAGTTGCTAATTCTTTGTAATGGTAATGTTGATTTTAGCCAACAGTGTACTTGGTTATCTTAGAACGTAACTTTTTTGTTTCAATAGATTTTTTAAACTAGCGTAGTTTTTCCCATTGCGGTAGGCAGAGACTATAGATCGCCACTTTGCACTATCCTAACATTTGTGAAGATGTTGAATATTCACAATTTAGATATGTTACACTGCCGAAGAAGTTCTAGTTATCCACTTAAACTCACGGTTATGTAATGGGTCCCTCAGATACTTTTAGAAGTCGATTAGTTAGAAGAAAGTAAAAAATATTGAATCGTTCGTTATAGTCTTCACTTGAAAACCTTTAAGTTACCTTATGACAATACTACACAACATATGGCTGGCGCGGCTGCCAGCCAAGTCCTCGACCGGAGCGGACGGGATACCTGCGTTTGTGGTGAAGGACTGTCGCCTAGTGCTAGAGGAGCCGCTCCTATTTCTATTTAATTTGTGATTGGCAGAAGCGTCGGATATGTAGACAACCACGCGAATAGTGCCTGTTCCGAAAGGTTAACTAAATACAGATGTCCGAAATTATCGACCGGTTGCCATTCTTTCGGCGATTTCTAATATTTTTGATTCAGCATTACTAAACCAAATATACATAGGTATTAAGACTCAACTATCGGATTGTCAGCATGGGTTCAGACCGGGAAGCAGTAAGATAAAGATAAAGATAAAGATAAAAAATAATAGTAAGGACAGACGGCAATTCGTAAGTTGCCGTCGGTGTGTGTCTGCCGAGTACCCTACGTATTTGGGCGTGAATCAGGGTTCGAACATTGGCCCTATTGAGCTCCTGGTGATGATTAATGATCTGCCCGACGTTATGGAAAGTGCTATATGTCTCATGTTTGCTGACGATGTAAAGCTCATGCTTTCAGTCAAATCTATAGAAGACAGCATTCTGTTACAAAATGACATAGGTAGGTTAGTGTTTTGGAGTAACCCAAATAAACTAAAATTAAATATAAAAAAATGTGAAACCATTACTTTTAGCCCGCAGCGCAGTCCCTGTTAATATGAGTACCGTGTCGACGGGGTGGTTTTACAAACTATATGGAGATTACGTGATCTAGGAGTTAGAATAACATCAGATTTACATTTTCGTAATCACGTTGTTGATATTTGTAAAAATGCGTTCAAGATTCTCGGGTTCGTGCTTCGCACAGCCAAAGGATTTATGAACCTAGAATGTATTAAGTATATGTATAATGCATTAGTCCGAAGTAAATTAGAATTCAACGCAGTTGTCTGGTCTCCACATGAAGCAAAATATTGCCTCATGGTGGAGAAGATACAACATGGTGGAGAAGATACAAAAATGAAATGAAATAAAGCATTTTTTCGACGATTATAGGTGTAAAGGTCTTCAGGTATTTACAAGTGCACAATCCATAATCTGCCTTAAATGGGCGTTCGAATATTTATCATTATTGATCTTATATAAATCATGCGAGCTAAAGAAATAATGTCAACAAAAACCTATAAACTACTGGAACCAATACAATACACATGTAAATTTTCTTCAATAAAATATTAAGTAATGGCAATTAAATATATTAATTACAAAAACTAATAATTAGGTAATAATAATAATACAATGTCACCAAAAACCTACTAAAAGTGTCAGAACAAATTTTCTAGATTTCTTTATTTCAAAATGTACGGTGTGTATCCCTACTACCCACTGATGTATTGGTTTTACTGCTTGGTACATATCTTAGAGGATATTTTTTGTGGTTTATCAATTGTTGATACCTACTGTTAATTTGACAAGTGCTAGCTATGTGAAGCTGCAGCAAAGACGCTAGTTATCCTATATCTACGCACAGTAAGTCTCCAGCCACAACGCTTAACAATCACTTAAAAAGCCCAAAAGACCCTGAGTCACCTCGTAAGGCAACACGGGACCGGGTATTTCTATTCTTAGGTGACACTATACAGCTTAATAAATATACGAGTCGAGTATACTTTATGCTTAACAGTCTGTCATCCCATATGTACTTTTATTAAATTCGAAATATTCATTATATCAGTTCCTAGGAATCCGTATTTATAAATTATAAATACTCTCTTTTTCCATGAATTTAAACATTTTCTCTTGAAGTAATCATTGCAAGTAATAAATCCACCCATTATTACATTACAACCCATGTTATTTGTAAATTGTTTTCAGTGATGAGCCAAACATATTTTATTAAATTACCCGTGTATCGATCACAAGACCCTATTCCGAAACAGGCGAACGCAAATCAATTTCATCGCTCACATCTAGCCAATACAACATGGGTCTAACAAGAACAGTCTATTCCACAACGGCCTGACCACATCAATCAGTCCAAGAGATGGACGCTCAGCAAACAGTTGCGATTCAATTAAAACTCCCGGAGGAACGGCCAGTGCTGCGTCAGTGCGGATTCTGTACACGGAAGTGATGTGGAGAAGATACAGGTTTTTGTATAAATAATATAATATAAGGAGATACTGTACTATATAATTTTACTGTATAAGTTGTTATATTTGTCATGTGTAGTTGTTGTTTTTATGTTTTCTGCTGTATTCTGTACCCTTAATGCGATTAAATGTTTCTTCTTTTTTTCTATACATATTATACACAGATCAAGTTAAGTAGCCCCAAACTAAGTAAGACTTGTATTATAGGATACTAACTCAACGATATATTTAATATCATATATTACACATATAAATAACATCCAAGACTAAGAAACAATCATTTATGCTCATCACATAAATGTTGCTTTTAGCAGGAATCGAACTCGCAACCTCCGGAGCGAGAGACAAGTCACCTATCTACTCGGCCACGGACGTTGTCAAAATATAAAATATATAGTCTTTGGTATTATTTTGTGTGACCTTGTATTTGTATAGAATAGTTAAAAACTAAATAACTTTCAAAATAAGAAGGTGGGTTCGTGGTTTTTCGAAGAATCAGTCTATACCTAGGTTTTTGTTATTCAAAGTCAAAAGCAAGGGATCTAACAAGGAGTGCTCTATTGAATAACGTACTGACCAATCAGACACGAACATTTGGAAAAAGTACCAGGCACTTTATGACCTATTGTATTACAATACACTAGGATCATAAAAATATCATTTATACATAAAAAGATAAGATAAAGATCCTGGGTCGGGCCTACACCAATTTGTCTTTTCTAAAGACATATGTGTGGTTAAATTATCATGGTTGTTAGCGGTGAGGGAAAACATCGTGAGGAAACCCACATGGCTGTGTTGTACTTAGTCATGTGACAGTGTATTCGTACAAAACGGCGATAGGCCTGCCCCCTATCACGTGAGTACACTGTCCATGCAAAACGTGGGTACTCTGAACACCAGGTGACAAAGTCACGTGATGTTCAGAAGTATAAGTACCTCTGCCAACCCCTTCGGGGATATTCGGCGTGAACGTTTATGTTTATGTTATGTTATGTTACAAACTTATGTATAAGTTAAATCTAACTCTACTGACTGTACTTCGGATTCGGTAGGTGTATTGATGCGAAAAGAACCCATAAGAAACTCAGCAACACACATTTTTTCTTAGTCATTTTACAATGTTGGTGTATGTCTGGAAATATCTTGAATAGAGCCCTGGTGACACTTAACAGTTACATCTATCGTATAATCCTTTAAACTGTAATAAGCTTTTAAATGAACACTGCGTTTTAATATAACTCTGAATTTCTTTTCTGTTACTCGTAGATTCGAAACATGCATACATACATATAATAACGGCTATAAATCCCTTGAAGGGGTAGCCAGAGCTAATGAAATAGAAATTCCTCATCATTTATATTAAATAGATATTAGAAAGGGATTTTCTTCTACAAACCATTGAACTTGATGTTGTCTAAACTTCAGGAATTATTAGTTCGGCTCATTCATCATCATCACACTAGTTTAACAGCTAGTAATTGTTTTTCATTTTAATAGCAAATTTTTTTCTTCCTATTAAGTTTGTAAAAATGACAAACGCCGCCAAGTTTTATATGTGATTAACTAAAACTCCATATTATAGGACATCTATTATTACTTTTGGTAAGTCCACTGACTTCTAGGCAGATCTCGCATCTATTTCAAATTTGCATCCTTATTTTAACCACGAGTATAATGGTAAAATAAAACATAATATATTATTCTTAAATCTTCTGTCTACTCCTCTGTTTGTTGCATCCATGGCAACCAACTCTACCTATAATAGTCGAATTCAGTTTTCAGATCTTGCATCACACTTTGCATATTCAACTCACGGTGTGCTGAAAGGAGATAGATATTTACGTTTGGCATATGGATAGCTGGGCCTTTCTTCATGTGCTTTCTATTAAGTTAACGGTCTGTTCTAAACTGATGACTTAAAGTGATAGTGTGTTTCTTTTGTAATTCTTAATTATAAAATACTATAACAATTAATTATTAAATACTGTAACATTGACCAAATTTTCTGTAAAGTTCTCGGTTCTCGGATGTATTAGTGGAATCCATATAGCTGAATTAATACTAAGACATACTCTAGTCTATCTGAACAAACTAACAATGTGCCCCTCTACATCTTCATTGTCCAGGCTAAATGTGGACTCATTGATGCAAGGTAACAGAATATACAAGGTAACAATGACATGAACAATCAACATATAAAATATCAAAGAACATTTTGGTAGAGAAAAGTTATGAATATTGCCGTGTAGTGTCGGCTTAGAATAGCACTACTCCGTTTCTACCGATGGGTGTACGTAAGAGGCAACTAACGGTATTGGGACTTTTAAAGGATTTTTGGGCGATGCGGCTGGAGACCCATCACCAACTACCTTTACTTTACCATCCTTTCCCCACTCAATTTTCCAAATTAATTCCTTGGCTCTGGCTACCCCTTCTAGGGATTTATAGCCGTGAGTATATAACATAGAAAAATTCAATATCAATAAATTCACATTAAATAACACTATCAAATTTGATTGAGAGAGATTATTAAAATTTTCCAACAAATACAACATATAAAAAACACAAACAATTTCGAAGTGTCAGGAAAAACCCATCAACTAGAGCCCCGGAAATGGTTTGCCGTTTCCGGCGGAAGCCACTGCACACGGCGCCATCGTTGTTCTCTTGCGGTGTCACGTCACTTCCGGTGACCATTGCCTGCTTGTTTGCTTTTCGATTAATTAACAACATGTATAGAAGCTATTGGAGTTAATTAACAAGAATTGTTATCACCTTCCATAATATGCACCTTTTGTTATATAGTACTAAGAAAAAACATCGTTTAGGCTGTATATTAATTCTTGTAGAATCGGAAAGCATTAGATACACGGTGCTAAGCACACAAAATAGACACACACAAACAAATATACAAAATCTGAGCCTATGGGTAACATGTAAATATTTAGATCTTTGTAACGCAAACTAAGCAACTTGAGTAGTATAAAACATTATAAGTAAGTAAAATGTTTATTTGGTGTTAAAAACAAAATTACCAACAGTATTTAACAATTAGATACAACATTTAATGATACCAAAAAGGTCTTGGCTCAGCGTAAAATGTACCCAGCGCAAGTCTCGCAGGACACAAACGCTGAGTACGCTGGTTTTCAGCCAACACCTCAAACTTATATCTACTACATACTAACTAATACATAAAGCAAAAAAAATTATATAATCTATACTTATAATAAATCTGTAGAGAAGTCAATTCTGTACATGAAATATATTTTCAAAATAACTATCAGGTGGTGATTAGGGATCGATACTGATGCCAAAAATGCAATCAGTAAAATTTTTGTCTGTCTGTCTGTCTGTCGGTTTGTATGTTCCTTATGGAAACAAAAACTACTCGACGGATTTTAACGAAACATGGTACAATTGTTCTTCATACTCCTGCGCAGGTTTTTGTATACTTTTCAGCAGAGAAGTAAAGGGGGATTTTGGGAAATTTGGGGGAAACGGGAGAAGTTACTCCATTTTTTAAGCTTCCGTCGCGTGTGCAGCCTTAATGGTTAATTTTACATAGAAATCATGTGTGGCGGAAATATTCTTCATAAAATTATCTAAAAAAAAATCTTCAACAGTATATGTCTATCTTTTATGGTTGACTCACAATAACACTTGTAAGTCTTGATAGCTTAGCAGTTCGGAACATCCTGATTATATTTGTTTACTCTTACGTTTGTAAACCTCTCACTCATCCCTAATTTAAAAAAGGTAACATTATTACCTATTCAATAAAAAAAGAATCATAGAAATCGATGGACAAACACCGAAATTATACATAAAATAAGCCATCGCGCCCGTGATCGAAACCAAATCTTTACTAATTTACATATAACATACTAGATGGCGCCAGTAGTTGCATCCTACATCAATGATTTATTTTTTAGACTGTTATAAATACTTCATAGCGTTTTATTCCAAAATTTGCTATTAAACGGAAATACTGAACCATTCATTAAAGCGCATTCAAAATCACCAAACTACACTGTTAAGGGTGTGCTATAAATTTAATAAATTGAAAACATTACGCTGAATTTCACAATGCTTGAGCAGTGACTGAAGAAAAATACCTCAGATATTTAAAAAAACAACGCTACCCGTGCGAAGCTGGGACGATCCTCTAGTTAAATAATAATAACTGTTTTAAGTTTCCTGAAATATGTGAATAAAATAAAATAATAATACTTTCCAAGCATTCGAGGTGTAATAAGTGTGTTTGAAAATTTGGTGTTGCACATTTAGAAAGCACTTGCCACCTTTCACGGCCGCCCGCCCGGAGCAGAGCATTGTTTCCTCCAAGTATGCAAATATAGCTCTTGGAAGCATCAACAACTTGAGGTTACAGTACCATAGTTTTTCGTTTCAAAATGTAGGTTGTTAAGAAACAATTTCATTTTTTCAGTAGGTTCTCAAAGATATTTAATGTTTTTTGACATGAATTCCTCATGTGGGGATTATTACTCATAAATAAAAGATGTTATTAAAGGAAAGAAAAATTTCCTTAAATACGGGGGCGTATACCCGAAGGTCGCGGGTTCGAACCCCGCCAGTGTCGAAATTTTTCTTTCCTTTAATAACATCTTTCTCAGAGATATTTTTTAATATAGCGCTCACTGTCGTGTTTTTAGATACTTAATAAAGGAAGGAGCTTTATATTGAGATGAAGTTATCAAGTAAGTGAAAAAAATAGCGGTCAAATTTTAAAAACCATTATTTGCTAAAGTATTGCTGAAATAAATAAATGTCTCATATAAATAAAGCAGTACTTTATAATAATAATAATAATATAATAAAGCCATTTATTTCTCACTTAAATGTTTACATTTCAACTTAAAAAATACAAATTATTATTAATTAGGCACTTAAAATATAACATTCATTACATAACAATTTATTTTTAACATCAGATCTAATTAATATAAATTAAAATTTTAAAATTAAAAATATAAATTAAAATTAAAACTATTTACAAATATAATATATACAGCATTACATCATTTGTTTAAAAATATTTATCATTTAACATTTATCATTTAAAATTTAACTGCATTTAATTTAGTTTTAGTGTTATAATTTATTCTTATTTATACATTTTATTCTTTTATGTGAGACACCCATTTTTGGGCGTAGGCCTCCTCCAACCCCTTCCATTTGTCTCTCTGCTTGGCTGTGCGGGTCCACGTAGCGCCAGCCAACTGCACGATGTCGTCCGCCCAGCGCCGCCGTGGTCTGCCGCGTGGCCTCGTCGCTTCTCTGGGATACCAGTGAAGGAGTCTCTCACTCCACCGGTTGTCAGTTGTTCTCGTGACGTGACCTGCCCATCTCCACTTGAGTCTGCATGCTAGCTCTACGGCGTCTGTCACCTTGGTCATATTTCTGACTGATGTGTTTCGTACCCTGTGTTTTCGATTGATGTTTAGCATGCTCCGTTCAGCTGCTCTCTGAAACACATTAAGTTTTTGAACGATATTTTTAGTAAGGGTCCAAGTTTGACACCCGTAGAGTAGGGTGGGAAGAACAATCGTGTCCATCGCTTTCTTTTTAAGATGTGTCGGAAGCTTGGACTTGAATACATCCTTGAGACTCCAGTATTTGCCCCACGCTTTCTTTATTCTTCGTTCTACTTCTCTAGATGTTTGATCAGCGAATGTAATATTTTGTCCCAAGTAAACGTACTCTTCTACGTAATTTATGGTGTGTTCTGCTATTTTGATAGGGATTTTTTGATAGTTTGTCATGGCAAACGTTTTTTGCTTGTTCATCTGAAGCCCACAGTTTTTACTCTGTTGGTCAAGCGTTTCTATCATGTGGACTAGGGTCTCGTGGCTTTCTGCAATGAGAACAATATCGTCAGCGAATCTAAGATTGTTAAGGACTTCTCCATTAATATTCACACCGATTTCATCCCAACTTAGTTGTCTAAAAATTTGTTCTAATAATGCTGTGAACAGGTTGGGCGAAATCGGGTCGCCCTGTTTTACTCCTCGCTGTATGTTGAATGGTTCTCCTTTTCTCTCTAGTTTAATGATTCCCTTACTATTTTTGTAGATTTCTTTTAGTATATCAATGTAGGCTGTCTCTACGCCTTGCTCTACCAAAGCCTGCCATAGGGGTTCGTGCTTTATAGAGTCAAAAGCTTTGCAATAATCTATAAAGGCAATATAGAGCTTTTTATTATACTCTGTGCATTTTTCAATTAGTTGTGTGATGGTGAATATATGGTCTGTGGTAGAGTAGCTCTTTCGGAATCCAGCTTGTTCTCTAGGTTGGTTACTGTCCAGCATTTTAGATATCCTTTTTAAAAGTAGAGTTGCGAATACTTTGTAAATTGTTTGTTGTAAGCTTATTGGCCTGTAGTTGTCTAGGCTCATAGGATCTCCTTTTTTGTAGAGAAGGGTTATTATCGATATACCCCAATCTTTCGGGATTTTCTTTTGCTCTAAAACACTGTTAAATAGCTTTGTTAGCACTGGCGTGAGAGGCTCGCTGATTGCTTTCAGGATATCATTAGTTATGCCGTCATCTCCAGGACTTTTTGATGATTTAAGGTGTTGTATTGCATGTCTGATTTCACTGTCTATAAATGGCGGGACACAGTCCTCAGAAACAGCTTTCGGAATTTCATCAATGTGTGCTGAGGATTTTGCTTCGTATAGAGTCTTGTAAAAGTTCGTAGCCGTATTGATTAGGTCTTGTCTGTTTGATATGTTAGCATGTTTGTCTTTTAATGTCATTATCCAGGGTTTACTCGTATTTAGTTTATTTTGGGCTCTCTTGTAAGATGATCTTTTTTCTAGTTCTTCTTCAATTATTTTGAAACGATGTGATTTCCATTCTCGTTTCATTTCTTTTCTTATGAGTTTGTAGAGCGCACTTAGGTGCTTTTTTTCGGAACTTGATTTATTTTCTTTATTTCTCAGTCTATTTCTCTCATTTATAAGCTTCTCTAGGTACGGAGTTATTATTGTTTTAGTCGCTTCAGTTCGTTTGGGTAGTTTTTCAATAGCCTCATTGATATTTGTTGTGAGTTTATGATATGCTAACTCTACATCTGCATAGTTAGTGATTTCTATGTGCTCGGAAATTATACTACAAAGTGACTCTTGCTCTAGTGGATTCAAATTCTTTAGGCTGTTTCTATATTTTTTCCGTGACTTCTTGTTAATTTCTTGATATGCCAAGCTGGCTCTGACAATTCTATGGTCTGTTGAGAAGGTTGAATTAATCACCTGGACGTCAGAGACGACTGTTATATTTTTGACTAATATGAAGTCAATTTCATTTCTAACTTTGTTATTTGGTGATATCCAAGTCCATTTTTGTTTATTATTCTTTTTGAACTGTGAGTTGGCAACGTAGAGTTGATTTTCGAAACAGAATTGTAATAGTATTTTGCCTCTTTCATTCCTTTCTCCGAAGCCCCATGGCCCCATTACGTTTTTGTCATCGTCTGTTCTTTTTCCCAGTTTTGAGTTAAAATCTCCCATAACTATTGTATTTTTATTAGAATTTTCTAATGCTGTTTGTAGGTCTTTGTAAAACGCATCAAGTTCTTCGATAGTTGATTGTTCTGTTGGGGCATAGCATTGGATTAGATGCATCTCTTTATTATTCAGCTTTAAGTCAAGTCGCATTACACGGTCTGAAATAGTCTTTATATCTATTATGTTTGATTTTAGCTCTTTTCTGATGAAAAAACCAACTCCATTTCTTCCACTTTTGAACCCATGGAATATAAAAATGTATTGGTCGGTTTCTCTAATTTCTTTTCCTTCCTTTTTTATTTCGGATAATCCAATGATATCCCAATTAAACTTGCTTAGGCTATGTTTGAATTCTATCATTCTTGTTTCGTCTACTAACGATCTCACGTTCCAAGTACATATGTTAATATACTGCCTTGGTTGGTTGGAGGGTTTTGGTCTAATCATCCCGCGGGGACCAGCCGTATTGGGAGATTTTTGATATGTTGTTGATATTTCTGTACTCGTTTTTGTAGGGAAGGAGGGGGCCTCTACACTTCATGCTGAGCAGGAGCTGTCTTTATCTGAGGGTTTCTCCGACTGTAAATATGACGTAATTCGGTTATTTCCTTTTAATCTCTTGTTATTTAAATTTCTATTTTCCCTTTCAGACGATTCATAGCGTTTTCCTTGTGGTGATGATGACGGAGCCCTCTTGTGTGAAGTTTTAGTATTCTTGCCTTTGACTACAAGCTTGTCATAACGTATAAAAGCCTGATTCCCATTTTCAATTTGTTGTTTTTGTTGGTTTTTCAGCTCAGCTCTTATTTTTAGGACTTTTTGGGGAAATTCCGGTTTGATATAAATTTTAGTTCCTTCGAGCATTTTCTTACTTTTCAGAACCTTTATCTTCAATCCTAGTGTAGTAAAAGTGACAGCCAGGGGCCGAGGTTTGTTTCCCAATTTACCAATTCTTCTTAAAGCTTCAATTTCTGTTTCACTGATATTTAATTTCAACTTTTCTTTTATTATTTTCAAAAACTTATCTTGTAATTTTAGATATGGCTCATTTTCATCGTCTATTCCAAAGAAGACGAGATTTCTCTGCACTGATCTCTTTTCTATTTCGTCTAGTCGTTTTTCATGATCTTCAGTTTGTATGCGTAGCGAATTCAAATCGGATGTCAATTGATTAAATTTTTCATTCATATTTTCATTGATATTTTTCGTTATTTTCTCCTCTGTTTTTATCAGGGAATTTTCGATCATCGAGAATTTAATGTCCATATCTTTTTTCATGTCCAACGGTACTTTAATAACTATTTAATATTACAAATAGGTTACTTTCCGCAATGTTGTACAAAAAAAATACATTAAACGTCTCTACAATTTCTTGCCATTATTAGAATAGCACAACCCCATTTCTTCCCGTGGTCGTACGTAAGAGGTGACTATGGGTATTGGGGCTTTTTAAGGGATTTTTGGGCGATGCGTTTGGAGACCCATCACCTACAATCTTTTTTACCATCTTCTTTCCACTTAACTTCCAAAACTGGCTGAGAAATTTCTAATTCATTAGCTCTGGCTACCCCTTCTAAAGATTTATAGCCTTGAGTATATGTATGTCTGTATGCATATTTTTTTGTCCCACTGCAAAGCATAGCATACTTATTTAATGTTAAACTTAAAACCGAAAATTCATAGTAATATCCAAAATGATCCTGTCGCAGTCACTGTGCTGCATACTAACATGTCTTATACATTCGACTCGGTTATTCGGGATGTGTTTGTTTGACTAAATCTTAATGTGTTCTCACTACAGCGTGATTAACTTAGATTTTAGTAATACAATGTACAATTTTGACGATGCAGAAATATTTACTTTTTACAACCTTTATTCCATCTTTCCCCACTAAAATTTCCAAAAGTAGCTGAGGATTTTTTAATTCCTTAGCTCTGGCTACCCCTTCTAGGGATCTATAGCCGTGAGTGTATGTATGTATGTATATATATGTAAATATTTACTGTGTAGTGTCGGCTTAGAATAGTACTACCCCATTTCTTCCCGTGGGTGTCCCTAAGAGGTGGCTAAGAGTATTGGGGCTTTTAAAGCTATTTTTGTGCGATGCGGTTCTCTAACCGCATTCCAAAACATTTACTTTACAATCTTTTCCCCACTCAACTTCAGAAAGTGGCTGAGGAATTTGTTATTCCGAAGCTCTGCCAACCCCGTGAGCTGTGTAAAGTCGGCTTCGAATGGCACTAATCAATTTCTTTGCGTGGGTACGACACCCAGTTATTATGAGGGACTAATGTTGACAGAAGACTTGTCTTACAAAAGAGGACAATAAGGATAATGTTGAGAATTCTATATTTGACATCATGTAGAATGCATTTATATGTTTTAAGTATTCTAAGACATTAAAAAACTAGCAGTATCTTGCCTGTACGTTTTTATTTTGTTATATTTTTTTTGACTGCCTCCGTGGTCTAGCGGTTAAGCGCTTGGTTTCAAGAACGGAGATCTCGGGTTTGATTCCCGAGAGGTGGTAACCTTATAAATTTAATTTGTAAGATTTAACCCAGTTTGGAAGGATATTCCAGGCTTGAATCACCTGATTATCCGAAAATTAAGATGATTCCGTGCTTCGGAGGGCACGTTAAGCCGTCGGTCCCGGCTACTATTACGGTAGCAGTCGTAAGTCTGCCAACCCGCAATTGGCCAGCGTGGTGGACTATGGCCAAATCACCCTATATAGGGTAGGCGCGAGCCCCTTGGTGGGGACTAGGGAATGCAATACCGGGATACCGGGATCCCGAAATACCGGGATCCCGCACCATTATTGCGGGACCAGTCCCGCGGGATGACAAAACCATTGATACGCTGTGTTTTATGCGCAGCTTCATCCAAAATAATGAATAATTGTTTTTTGTTTGTTTGTAATAGTTATTTTATTTCTAATTAGTGACTGATTGATTTGATAACTTAATAAATAGTTTCACAAAACTATTGAGAGGCTATGTTTTATGCGCATTTGCACAGCTACTTCCAAAATAATGGATAGTTGCTTTTTGTTTGTTTGTAATAGTTTTTGATCTTTGTTTGTAATTGTTATTTCTGAATAGTGATTTGATTACTTAATAATTAGTTTTACTAATATGTTTACTTTCATTTTAAGTTTTATAGTCTCGTTTATGATACAGGATTCCTCTCTTTTTTCTATTACTTTAAAAAAACACGCGGGATCCCGCAAATACCTGGATCCCGCGGGATTGAACCTCTCAATACCGCGGGATCCAGCAATTGAAATTTTAGTGCGGGATTGCATTCCCTAGTGGGGACATATATGGGCTGTGAAAGATATATTTTTTTTACAATACCTCACGCACAATAAACAGATACATAATATCCTAGCTGGAATCTTCTCATCGCAAAGCCGTTTCCACGTTTCAAAAAAAAACTATTTGATTAATTAACTCATCAAATTAGAACACATTTATTAAGTCATCATTTATGACTATGTCAGCGTGACGTATGTCGGTTCCTTGGTGGTGATGTCCCGAAATTCCCGGTTTCCTAAACTAATACCGGTTGTCGATACCCAGTATGTAGGGATGACCCATTTATAATTTTGTGATATTTTGTCTTTTTAATAAGTATAGATATAGATTGAGTATACGCAACTGAAGGAATTGTTGTAAATGGGAGAACCCTCAACAACATTCGATATGCTGATGATACTGTCCTCCTTGCCAGCACACGGGAAGACCTGCAACAGCTGCTAAATCGCGATGAAGCAACCAGTGCACAAAATGGCTTAAATATTAATATAAAGAAGACCGAATACATGGTTGTCGGCCGTACACAACCATCTGCAACCCTCCACATTAAAAATCAACCGCTGGAAAAAGTTCGTTCATATAAATATCTCGGTTGTATTGTGAACGAAAATGAGGACCACGCTGTGGAGGTCAGATGTCGTATCGAACAAGCCAGGGCGGCATTTATCAAAATGAGTCATCTGCTCTGCAATCGTAATCTCAAACTCCCCACAAGATGCCGTTTAGTGCGGTGTTACGTATTTTCAGTTCTTCTGTACGGAGTAGAAGCGTGGACACTAACTCAGACCTTGTGTAAGCGGTTAGAAGCTTTCGAAATGTGGATTTACAGAAGAATGTTGAAAATATCCTGGACGGATAGAGTAAGAAACGAAACGGTTCTACAGAGAATGCACAAAGACTTGGAGTTGATGAAAATTATAAAGATTCGCAAGCTACAATACCATGGGCCACATAATGCGCAATAGAAAATATGACCTCCTCCAATTAATCCTGCAGGGAAAAATACAAGGTCGCAGAAGACCGGGCCGTAGGAAAACCCACTGGCTTCAAAATCTGTCCGAATGGGTCAACTACAGTTCCATCGAATTGTTCCGCGCCGCAACATCACGGGCCAAAATGGCCATAATGATAGCCGACCTCCGATAGGAGATGGCACCCAAAGAAGAAGAAGATAGATTGAGTGCCAATTGCACTTCTTAGCAACGGCATGTTTTTGTAAATATTTCATATTGTTAATTGCATCGGGCCTCAGCGGATATCAAACCGGTTACCTCTGCTAGTTTTTCAACCACGGTGATAATCCAAAAAAAATATATATATATATATATATATATATCACTGCTATTTATAGGAAACCTAAGAGTAAGTGGGTTGAACGAAGTCAACATTCAAATACGAATACAATAAATAACATTAATTTAGAAACTTTATAATAATGTTTTCTAAACTTAGATATTCACATTTGAAGCGGCTAAATTAAGCAAAGTTTCCAACAAAAATACGGTCTGATTAAAATTCAGAAAAACTTTATTCAAATAGAACCTAATTTTCTAAGGCGAAGTAATTTCGTGAGTTAAAAGTTGAAATGTTACATAGAAATGAACAATAATTCAGTCTAGCGAATATTCCAAAGGAATTCAAGGCAGTTATATACTGTAGCTATAAAAAAATAAGGATTTACGATTTAAAATTTCGATTGAGTACCTTGATAGATCAGTCGAAAAGAGGTATCTTTAGCCTACATACATACATACATATACTCACGGCTACAAATCCCTAGTAGGGGTAGCCAGAGCTAAGGAATCAGAAGTTCCTCAGCCACTTTTGGAAGTTGAATGGGGAAAAGATGGTTAAAGTAAAGGTTGTTGGTGATGGGTCTCCAACCGCATCGCCCAAAAATCCCTTAAAAGCCCCAATACCGTTAGTGTCGGCTTAGTATAGCCCTACCCCATTTCAGCCGGTGGGTGTACGTAAGAGGCGACTAACGGTATCTGTAGCCTTTGTATCAATAAACCAAATATAAGTAGACTTAAGCCACTTTGGACACCTGCTTAATATTAAACATTGTGCTAGTAAACATTGTATTAGTAAAAAATATATAATGTATCCGATGTTTCCGAGAATCTAAAGTATTCTCTACATAAGCTACTGTTGTAACTTACCCAATTCCATCAAAATAGTTTCTTCAATTCAGGCGGATTTAAGTAACGGAAATCTTAACACCCATAAGTTTTACTCAGTTTTAGTGAGAAAGTATGTCCTCCCTTACATTAATTGTTTTCATTGGTAATCTTAAGAACGAACATGAAAACTTATGCACCAAGTCCAGAAATAAGAAAATAACATATAAAGTTTGGTCTCCTTTTTTATCCCCTTATGGTATGATTTTTTTTAAATTTTATCTTAAGTGTTATAACATAATCATAAAAGGAACCTTTTTACCAAATAGCAAAATTAAAGGTAGAGAAATGAGCAAAAAATATACAAACTTTATCCCTTTATTTTGCTCCTTTAAGTGCAATTTTTGCTCTTTTCCCCTACACAAATATTTAGGAAATGTAATTTAAAAAATACATAACAATTTTTAAATCTCTAATTTTACTATATAAAAAGTTACACATATGTGTTACTTTTTAAATAACACATATAATGTGTGTAATAGTAAAGGTTATCTGGAAGAGATTTTAGCGGTAAGATTTGCTGTGATGCCAATGTACTGCACTTTGAACTGTTTGATTATTTTTTGAAGAAAAAATGTGTTTGATGTGCAATAAAGAGTTTTTCTATTCTATTCTATTCATTGTGTGGCATAAAACCACACATATATGTAACTTATTATTTTACAATCCATTGGGGAATGGGTTGGGACATAGAGTTGGGACTCTACTTCCAATAGTGTCTGAGGAATTCTAAATTTTTAAGCTACGGCTACCTTGTTTTGGGTTTTTAGGCGTGTATATATAAACAAAATAAAAACAATTTTCACATACTACATGAACTGCACAACTACATGATATTATGGATTTACCGTCACATGTACTCAACGTTTAAGAGGCTGACACGAAGTTTAGGCCCAATTAAGGATTTTTTGAATTCATGTCTTTCGCCCCGAACTACAAGATGCATCAATGACAAAAACCCAATTCTATGCCAAAACAGCGCCACTAGGACTACCACAATCATCCCAAAGTGCTTCCACGAGCTCCATAAATCAAACCCAAGATCACCAATCGTAAAAACTTAATCCGTAAAACCGGAGTAATCCACCGAAATGAAATTCCGTGTATCAATGCCACAGAATTGAAACTCCTATGTATCAATACCGAGAGCAAACAATTACTAGAGTCGAACTTCCCGTGATGCAATATCTTAGAATTCCGTCGCTCAGTGGAGTTTTAAAACGGGCAAGTCACGTCTCGAGGAAATCGTATTTGTCCCGCAAACACGTTGCCAATAAACAGTTAAGTTCGATACGTACAAAGTTTGTGTGAGACTTGCTTTCGTGTCGCGTTTTAATACTACCCGCGCGTTTTGTTGCAGCGCAGCGTTCGCGTTTTATTACGTTTATCAATGTTATTAGTTGAAATTTTGTATGCTTTAAGAGCCACCGTGATCTAGCGGTAAAACGCTCGGTATATTATACGGAGGTCTATGGTTCGATTCAAGGAGGCTACAGGTCACAAATTCAAATCTGATTGTTTTAATGCAGTTTGGTAGGTTATTGCATGCTTCAATCACTAGATCATCCGAAAATTAAGATGATTTCTTGCATGGGACACCACCCATTTTCCTGTGCCGACTACTACCATGAGGGTAGTAGTTAGGCTGCCAACCAGCAGTCGGTCAGAGTGGTGGACTATGGCCTAATCATCCATTTTGGGGTCGGCCTGGTGGGGACATTTATAAGATGTGATGAACAATTAATGCATGATAGTTTTATTAATATTGCACTAAAATTTATAAAACTGAACTAATTAAACATTGTCGCAATGCAATTGTATAATTTTATACTACGAGTACGGTTAAGCATTGGAGATGGCCATGTTTTCTAAGGAATAACATTTGGCTTGAAGGTTCATATCAATAGTATGTGGCTAATAAACCATTTGGTTTGGAATAACCAATTTTGAGGTTGGGAATTGACAAATCCAGCACGGATGGGGAGCTTTATGATATCTTCGTCCTATCTTCTCATCAAAAACCGAAGTTCGATGCCGGTTATGACTTACGGCAGAAATACGTGGACTCTAACGATGGGCTTTATAAGAAGACTCAGCAGATCTCACAAAAAAAACTGCTATGGCTCCTGCGGGAGGAAATGAGGTAGTGATTTTCTTAGCCAACAATACCCAGCTATACCTATATACACACTTCGCAAAATAAACATAAACTATCGATTACCACTTTGTAGGATCCTAATAAACCTTTATCTCTGATTTTTTTTTTTAATTTAACCATCTATTGAAACGTTGCCCATCCACGTTTTGCTTGGACAGTGTACTCACGTGATAGAGGTAGGCCTATCGCCGTTTTATATGAATACACGACATTGTGACAACATGACAAAGTACAACTTAGCCATGTGGGTTTCTTCACGATGTTTTCCCTCACCGTTATCGACCATGATAAATTAATCACACATATGACTTCAGAAAAGACAAATTGGCATAGGCCCGACCCGGTATTTAAGCCCTCATCGCCTGCACGGTAAGCGTTGTTCTTCCAACTGAGCTAATGGTAAGCTAAACGTGTGTACTCTGAACACCAGGTGACAATGTCACGTGATGGTCAGAATTATTGGTACCTCTGCCAACCCCTTCGGCAATATATGGCGTGAACATTTGAGTTTGAAATAAAACGTTACCTTCCACTCGTCACACTTATACTTCTACTTGAATCGTTCCTGCGAGGCCGCAAGTATACAATTTAATTTCACGTTAAATTTATCCAAATATCAAGAAAATTTTAATTTCCTGTAAGAACTACGTATTAACTTTACTTTCGAACTTCCACTAACAGCTCCCAGTCTATTCTAAAATAAAGTAAACATACAAAGAAACTTTAGAGTAAACTGAAACTCAACCTTCAGGCCGTATATCTCTAAAGGGAGGGCAGGTAATAATATAAGCTAAAGCAAGATATTAATACTTCTGCACATAAGGGCAGGCCTTTGTCTGTTTTATTCAAATATACTGGCACATAACTAAGTACAACCCAGTGATGTGTGTTTTCTCACGATGTTTTCCCTCACAATTAACATCCATGAAAAATAAACCAGTGTTAGGTTTATTTTATTTACAAAGTTTTCTGATAAATTACTATTGTATTAACGTTAATTATATTAATTTTAAAAAGATAAATGTGTGAGGGCCATCTATGAATCTATGAATAAACGGAAATAGGGATTTAGGAGAGGGGTTGACTTCTTGCATGAATATAGACACTCGCCCGGCTGACTGGACGGTCGTCTTGATAATTTTGGAGAGTGAACTTGTGCAATACTTTACTGTGTTGGTGGAATAAATAGTTTATCTCCTGAACCTGAGTTTTATTGAAGAGCTCGTTATTGGGTATTATAACAATAGATATATGATTTGAAAAAGTTGTACTTTAGACCCGACTCAGGATTTGAGATCGGGTCTGTCGCATGATTAGTGGTGGGTTTTTACTGAGCAATCAAGGTTGTGTGGAAACAGTAAAGATATACTGGCCAGTACACCCTGCTGTGTACCAACTTATAATTTGTATCTATGCTAAACTCGAAAAACATTTACACTCCGCGATGTAGGAACATGAGTGAGACGCTGCTATGTGCGAGTGAGTCCGCTGTAGTGTGCGCTCTAACATGACTCCCACAGTTGTTACTAGCACTCTCTAGCCTTTTTTACTGAGATATAAAGTACTCTAGCTAGCCTTGAGTATAAGTAGATAAATATTTGATAGATATATTTATAAAAGATAGAAAATGGAATGTTTAGATGGTTAGGGCACATAGAAAGGATGGAAGATTATAAATTGGTGAAAGAGATCTATAAAGCCAATGTGGAAGGTAATGTTGCTAACAGTACTTGAGGACGACCACGAAGAACACCTTTGGACCAAATAGCGAGTGTGCTTAAAAAACAAGCGTCCGAAGTATGAAGAATAAAAGAGCATATGTATGAACAGATTTATGGATGTGAACGAAGCTAGAGAGATTCGCCAGGATCGTACAAAGTGGCGATCGATAGTCTCTTGTCTACCCCAATTAGAACTTACGGCGTGAGTATATGTATGTATATTTGCTGTGTAGTGCCGGCTTAGAATAGCACTACCCCATTTCTACCGGTGGGCGTACGTAAGAGGCGACTAACGGTATTGGGGCTTTTAAGGGATTTTTGGACAATTCGGTTGGAGACCCATCACCAAAAAGCTTTATTTCACCATCTTTTCCCCACGCAACTTCCAAAACTGCCTGAGGAATTTTTAATTCCCTAGCTCTGGCTACCCCTTCATGGGAATTATAGCCGTGAGTATATGTTATGTTATGTTTATATGTACGTATGTATGTATTTGAAATATCCAGCAAACAATTATCCAACACTACAATAAACGATTATTCTCATTCGCTAACTCCGAAAAACTTCTGTCAAAGTAAGATTTAAAATTACAGGTGGTGATGAAACAAAAGGACTCATTTCGGGAACGTCCGAGGAATTCCGATCCCAATTAAAAGTTCCGTAGGCTTTGTTTTAAGATGGGAACAGTTAGGATGGACTACAATCGGACTCAGCCCTTTGTTTGTAATCTTTATGAATAAGAAATCTTTTGAATTCCAAATAACAGTAATGAAACAAGGACCTTGTAGACTAGAGATCTTATATTAGATTTTTTATATATAAAGAACTAAATTTTACACAATAGTTCTGTTTATTTTCAATTATTATTATTTTTATAATACATACATACATTTGGGCATCTGTGTAGCCTAATTGTAATTGTAGCGTGGCATTGGCTTAGAATAGCACTACACTATTTATTCCCATGAGAAGCAACTAAGGGTATTGTGGTTACTTGATTGATTGATTGTGGTAATTATGATGGTAGTAGACCCATCACCAACAACATGTATTTTACTGTCTTTCCCCCCCTTAGAACTGCCGTTTAGTGCCGGCTTAGAATGTCGCTACCCCTTTCTACCCACGGGTGTCGTAAGAGGCGACTAAGGGTATTGGGGCTTTTTTTTTTATTTTTTGGCGATGCGGTTGGAGACCCATCACCAAAAACCTTTATTTTTACCATCTTTTCCCCACTCAACTTCCAAAAGTGGCTGAGGAATTTATAATTCCTTAGCTCTGGCTACCCCTTCTAGGGAAATATAGCCGTGAGTTTATGTATATATGTATGTAATACATGTGCATTAATATCCTTACCTACTTATTTTATTCACGTTGCATTTAAAATGATACCAAAAATATAATAATAAATATGATTATAAAGGCTTAAGATGATTAGTATACAAAACATATGAATTAGTATGATTGGTGAAACTACGTTTATTCCTGTTTTAAATAAAGAGGTTAATTATGATTTCTAAAAGTTTTAAGTTATTGGTATGACTTAAAATGGAAAAAGAAAGTTTTAAGGACTACTTTAAGTATTAAGACAAAAGGACTTTAAGATTTCCGTGATAAATGACCTACTTGTAAATTTTGCAAATCGTCACATATCACATGCATAATATGCTGATAATATGATAATTTCCGTGTAGTGCCGGCTTAGAATGTCGCTACCCCTTTCTACCCGTGGGTGATCGTAAGAGGCGACTAAGAGTATAGGGGCTTTTAAGTGATTTTTGGGCGATGTGGTTGGAGACCCGCCACCGAAATCATTTATTATAACCATCTTTTCCCAAATCAACTTCCAAAAGTGACTGAGGAATTTCTCATTCCAAAGCTCTGGCTACCCCGTTAAGGGTATGTGTATGTATATATAACATAACATAACATAAACATAAACGTTCACGCCGAATATCCCCGAAGGGGTTGGCAGAGGTACTAATACTTCTGAACATCACGTGACTTCGTCACCTGGTGTTCAGAGTACCCACGTTTTGCAACTCAGCCATGTGGGTTTCCTCACGATGTTTTCCCTCACCGTTAACAACCATGATAAATTAACCACGCATATGTCTTTAGAAAAGACAAATTGGTGTAGGCCCGACCCAGGATTTGAACACTAGTCGTTTGCACGAAAACCGAGTGTTCTACCCACTGGGCTATCACGGTTGCACGGTTATATATATATATATATATACATATACTCACGGCTATATATATATATATAGCCGTGAGTATATGTATGATAAATATATAAAAGAAACTTTGTCTACATTCCTTAGTAGTCTCAAAAGATTTGAGTTCAGCAAGTTTTTAAAATATTCCAAGCTGTCAGAGAAAGGGCAATCAAACTTTGCGAAAATAAACATATTTTTAATCTTACTATTAGTTAAGCTCTTCAATATAAAAGACCAATTTAGAAATTTACTATCATTGTATAATTCAGAAAAATTGATAATAAAAGCAGAAGTTAAAATTTTGTAAGTTGTACTTACTACAGAGTAGTCATAGCTTTATCCCATTGCAAGTTTATAAATTATAGAGTTGCCTGGAGCCAGCAACAAACTTACACATACATATATCCATATTAACATTTATTATAATTGGGTTTAGCTTATATATAATAGACAATAGTAATTGTACGTTATACAGATTAGCATATAATATATTCTGTAATATAACAATAAACAAGTATGTAATTTTATCAAAAGCAATAAAAAAAGACTAGAAAAAAATCTGTACTATCCATTGAAGTGCTGATCTACTAAAGCTGACCGTAATGTATGCATTTTTATATTGAACTAGCCGACCCCACAGACTTCGTACTGTCAAAAGTGTAGACTTTCACGTCGTCAAACTGAAATATTTAACTGACCTGTTGAGGGTCTCTGTCATGCGATGAGAAAAAAGGTGTTTTTCATAGCGTCCTCAAATTTTTTTCACTTCATAAGTTTTAAATTTATAAGTATAGTAGTTTCGGCTGAGCATTGATTCTTAGTCAGTTAGTCTATTTAACCATTTTAAGAGTCAGTTAGTCTATTTAACCATTTAAAGAAAATTTATTGATCTCTTAATTTTTCTGGTATAAAAAGTGTCCTATTGTGTTAATTAGATCATTTTATGGCTTCCTGTAAATTTTATTTTAAATGCGTTCTGTGAATTAGTCTTCATTTAGCTACAAACTTACAAACATCTAAACTTTCACATTTATAATATTAATAGGATTAGGCTAAAACATAAGCTTCTCGCGCAGGTGACCTCGCTCGCCGGCCAGCGAGCGCAGCGTCTTGTCTTGCGCTTCATTCACGCGTGTAAATTTTGTTACGGAGTAATTTTAAAATTGTATTATCTTCTAAGATGTTTATTTAAATTAAGTGATGTCAAGGACAATTTTGTTCTCAATTAAATACCCTCAATCAACAACATATTTATTTGGATAAAGATTAATATTATGTTGATAAAACATTATGGCAATTATGCATTAAATTCGATCAAATTTATTTACCATAAAAATGGTTATAGTAAGTGAAACTTAAAAGTTAGACATATACTGTCGCGGGCATTTTTTTAGATCATTTAAAGAGAAACAATTCTTTGATACATTTTTTTTGGGTAACTTAAACCGTTTACGCAGCGCACACAACGGAAGCCTTAGTATGAATAATTATCCCCGTTTTTGCAACATTATTCGCTGATAGTTTGCTCCTGTTGGTCGCAGCGTGATGATGTATAGCCTAAAACCTTCCTCAATAAATGGACTATCCAACACAAAAATAATTTTTCAATTTTATTGGGTAGTTCCTGAGATCCTAGCGTTCAAACAAACAAACTCTTCAGCTTTATAATATTAGTACATACATACATACATATACTCACGCCATTAATTCCCATTGGGGTAGGCAGAGACTATCGATCGCCACTTCGTACGATTCTGACAAACCTCTCTAGCTTCGTTTACATCCATCAATCTTTTCATACATGCTCTTTTATTCTTCATACTTCGGACGCCAGCCTTTTTGAGCACACTCTCAATTTGGTCCAAGTGTGTTCTCCGTGGTCGTCCTCTACTAACATTACCATCCACACTAGCTCTATAGATCCCTTTTACCAATTTTCTATCATCCATCCTCTCTATGTGCCCAAACCATCTCAACATTCCTTTTTCTATCTTTCTTACAATATCATCTTTCACACCACACTTTTCACGAATAACGCTATTTCTCACTCGGTCACACAATCTGACATTACAAATTTTTCTGAGGGACCTCATCTCTACTGCATTCACTCTGCTCTCATGCTTCATCTGCCACACCCAACATTCGCTTCCATACATAAGCGTAGGAACAAGAACAGCATCATGCACAGCCATTCGGGCCTTTTCAGACACCGATTGACTGATCATTAGGCTATTCATTGCTCCATTTACCGCATTACCCTTTTTCACTCTTCTTTCAATGTCTTCATCACATTTTCCATCCCTTGTAAACAAACTTCCCAGATATACAAACTCCTTCACCTGTTCCACAGCCTTACCATCAATCGCAATCACGCATTCTGTCACATCTTCCTGTTTCTCAAAAACCATCGTTTTGGTCTTATCCACATTCACCCTCATTCCCTTTCTTACAAAAGACTCACATGCAATATTCATCATCTCTTGCAACTCTTCTGCCGATGATGCAAGTAGCACTTGATCGTCAGCATACAAGAGGCATGTAATGATGAATCCACCCATCCTTAGTCCATAATCACTTTCACGCAACTCTGTCAAACAGTCATCCATGAACAAATTGAAGAGCCACGGAGAAGCTACACATCCCTGTCGGACACCCCTAGAGATTCCGAACCAGTCAGTGTTTTCCCCGTTTACTCTTACACATGCACTAGAATCCTCATAGAGTGATACCAATGCACGTATAAGTTGACTCCCCAAACCGAACTTGGATAACACCTCCCATAAACACTTTCTTACCACCCTATCATACGCCTTCTCTAAATCAATGAAGGAGCAATACACCTTTTGGTTCTTAGCTAAGAACTTTTCAGTGATGCTCCTTAGAGAGAATATTTGATCCATACATCCCATTCCTTTCCTAAATCCCGCTTGCACATCCCATATTTTCTCATCAGTTTCATTCATCACTCTTTCAATCAGTACCTTAGCATACAATTTACCAACAATGCTGAGTAAGCTGATGCCGCGGTAGTTACGAAGGTAATATCAATATTCATATCAAAACTTCAAACTGGGATGATTTTAGTTTAACTCTCATTCATTCATTCATTTCATTCATTGAACTCGCCACCGTGCCACGCCGAAGTTAAGTTATAGATTATATTCTAATCCTATATATTATAAATGTGAATGCTCCTCAAGTGTATAATGTAAAAACGCCTTGAGCTTTGTCATGAACAAATTTGGTAGTACGAAGTCTGTCGGGTCAGCTAGTAAACTATAATTAAGGATGTGCCTTGTTTTTGTATGTGGGATAAGATTTTATATGTTTTTGTGTAAGCAAAAGGGGAAGGGTATTGGGTTTTTTAAGTGGTTTTTGGGCGATGCAGTTGAATGGACCAACGATACTTTATTTCTACCATCTAGTCCCCTATCAACTTCAAAATGTAACTGAGGAGTTTCTGAATTAAAGCTCTGCCTACCCATTTTTGGGATTGATGGCCGTGAGTATATGTCTGTATGCAAAACGGGTTATAACAAGTCAAATCATCCAAACCAAACATTTATGCAACGAACCCTTTAGCAAAATATAATTTAAATAGTTTTGCAAGTTATTCCAGTTTCATTACTTGCATTAATGTAAAATTCAACGTAATCCCATCTTCTGTAAAGATCTACGTTTACGTGTCACGTGAGAATTGCTCTCTTGTTTGCGATTAGTAATTACACAACGAATAGAGAATTGAACTAAGCATGTACACTTCATGGCAAATTAAAATTGCATATTTGAAAACGTCCAGCACCTTTTGTAGCTGAGAGCTTATAAATCCCAAAATGGGTTGGCATAAAAATATATCAGGCGATTTGCGAAGTTTAGTGGGGAAGTGATTGTAACATAAAGGTTGTTGGTGATACACGGGTTTCCGCCCGTATTACCCAAAAATAATTTAAAATGCTCCTATGCCTTAAGAAGGTTTTTAGGACACCTGAGGGAAGGAATGTGTTAGTGCTATGCTACGCCGACCCTTCACAGTTTTCTTAATTTTATTATCACTAAAAATATCATTCACTGTACTCATCCACAAAAGGAGCTTCATTTTCAACGTCTAATAGCGTTCGGAAATAACATAGGCCATAAATTATACTTTTTATATAATCCTCACCGGGGCGGTGGTGGTGGTTTGCAAGTCAGAAAATAAAATATAGGTCCGATATCCTTGCCAACCAGTGTAGTGGTGTAATGATGTTGATTTGATCGGTGTGTTTGCGGAGCGGCATCGGATGCTCGGCACGTCTGCGACTGCGATCTTTATCTCGATCTACCCGCACTTGCCGAACTATTTCTTTGCCACTGTATTCATACGAGGTAATTATTTTATGCGTCTTATGTTTTACATAATAGAAAAATTAGCTCAAAGTCTGGCGTGTTAAGTATTAAAGTAACGTGGAATATTTGTATGACTTTATAAATTTTCTCGGTAGTGTTGGTTTAGAATAGCACTAACCTGTTACTTTTTGTGATTGTGGTGTGAGGCGACTCCTTAAGTCGTTAAATTATTGTGGTGTGAGGCGACTCCTTTAGTCGTTAAATTATTGTTAGGCAGTGTGGCCGTGGAGAAATATAAAAACGAGTGGAAGGATGACCTTTTTACAATGATGTTAATTTGATCGGTGTATGTGGAGCGGCGTCGGATGCTTGGCACGTCTGCGACTGCGATCTTTATCTCGATCTACCCTCACTTGCCGAAATATTTCTTTGCCACTGTATAATGTGTCTTATATTTGACAAAGATTAGTAGCAAAATGAACAAAAATGGCTAGTGGTGGTAGTAAAAAAAACGGGAAAATTATGTACGAGTTCATAATTTTTTTTCGGTAGTGTTGGTTTAGAATAGCACTAACCTATTACTTTTTATGATTTTAGTATGAGGTGACTAAAAGTATTGGTGCTTTTGAAATTATTTTTGGGCAATACAATGTTGGGTTTATACAATGATGTTGATTTGATCGGGCGTGTTTGCGGAGCGGCATCAGATGCTCAAGCACGTCTGCGACTGCGATCTTTATCTCGATCTACCCGCACTTGCCGAACTATTTCTTTGCCACTGTATTCATACGACTACGAGGCGATTATTTTGTGCATTTTAATTACTTTTTCTTTTTTTTGTCTATTGATTTCGACTTAAGTACTTTGAAACTGCTGGACCGATTTAAAGTAAACTTTCTTTGCCGAATTGAATAGCAAGAAGTGACATAGGCAACTTTATTTTTTAAAAACTTTTAAGACACATGTGACACATGACACATGAATAAACGACTGGTGTATAGCGTAACGGATTATGATCGCAACTTATCCTTTTTTACATTATCCTTAATCCGGGCGGTTCATCAGAAACCAATAATTACTGGTACTAATAGCGTGAAAGTACGCATGTATCGCTGTTTTTTTTTGTTCTACGCATATACCCTGCGCTTTTACTCGAGTTCATTTCATTTCCGTACAGTACTTTATGAAAATAATATTTCTCCCGATACCTTCGTAATTCTGAGAAGATATATTAGTGCTCCTTTGTACTCTTCAACGAAGGAGAAACAGTAAAATTTATTTCAATTAGTTCATTTGTCAACCATTACCGTAGTATGTGATAACGTTAAATGAGTACTTTACATACATGCATAAATATACTTACGGCTATAAATCCCTAGAAGGGGTAACCAGAGCTAAGGAATTAGATATTCCTCAGCCACTTTTAGAAAGTTGAGTGGGGAGGGGATGGTAAAATAAAGGTTGTTGGAGATGGGTCTCTAACCGCATCGCTCAATATTCCCTTAAAAAAATCAACACCTTTAGTCGCCTCTTACATACACCCACTGGAAGAAATGGGGTAGCACTATGCCAAGCCGGCACTACACAGCAACCAGTAGTTTTTTAGTTATAAATAAAATAAATTTGCCACGTAATGACGGCTTAGAATATCACTACCCCTTTCTACCCACGGGCGTCGTAAGAGGCGACTAAGGGTATGATAATGGCTTTTTAAAGAAGCTTTTAGGCGATGCGGTTGTAGGCCCAAAAAAAAAAAAAGTCAAAAGTCAAAAAGTTTATTCTTCAAAATTAAGTTAAAAACTAACATTTTTTGAACGTCAAATGTTTTTAAATTTATCATTAGTCCGTTGCTTCGGAAGGTGTTCGTAAAGAGAAGAAGCAACAAAGAAACTCTTTACATTCACATTTTTTCATTTTTTCAAAACATGGTTTGTACAATTTCAGTTTATTAACATGTTTTTACTTTATAAAAGATTTTCTATGCGACAAAACCAAACGCTTGTTTGACATAATAAAAATAAATTGTCCATCACAAAAAACCAATCACATAACGTGAGAAGAAAAATCCTCACCAGACAATTATTCCTGGGAATAACGAGGGAAGATTTATAGCTTTACGGACACGGTCATGTGCGCGTTGGGTCCTTGTCGTTTAAAAAAATCTTGAACACTGTAGTAAGATTTCTTTAAAAGCATTGCTTTAATTGCCTTTTTAAAAGATGCCACAGGCAATTCCAACATGTCAGAATGAAGTTTGTTGAACATTTGGAGGGATAGTCCCATAAAGGAGTTACTTACTTTATTAAGTCTCCACTTCGGTACGTTAAGTTTGTCCTTATTTCGAGTGTTAACAGTATGCCTATCACTAACTTTACTAAATTGACATATATTCTTTTTAGCATACATTAAATTCTCAAATATGTATTGGCAAGGGACCATCACCATCACCAACCATACTTTATTTCTACCATCCCTATCAACTGCCAAATGTGCTTCACTATGTATTTTCGTATGTACCATTAATCTATGATTATCACGCGTAGGATCAGAGTTTAAATGCTGTGTCAAGCCCCTGCGTTATTCACGGTGATGGGAAGCATCGTGAGGAAGCATTTTAGCATTATACTTAGTCCTGTGACAGTCTATTCGTATAAATACGTTGTCCTGCTCTAATTACCCATCCACTGTCCAAGCAACTGTTGCTGTGTAGTGTCGGCTTAGAATAGCACTACCCCATTTCTTCCGGTGGGTGTACGTAAGAGGTGACTAACGGTATTAGGGCCTTTAAGGGATTGTTGGGCGATGCGGTTGGAGACCCATCACCAACAACCTTTATTTTACTATCTTCTCCCCACTCAACTTTCCAAAAGCGGCTGAGAAATTTCTAATTCCTTAGCTCTGGCTACTCCTTCTAGGGATTTACAGCCGTGAGTATATGTAAGCTCACAACTATAAGTACCACGTTGACGGTAGTGAACTTTGAGTTTAAGTGTTGATATCATAATAATGATGAGTGATACTTTATGAATATGCAATGCCACGTTCCAGTTATTTGTTAATTAAATTAGCGGTGCGTTTGTTTCAATTTCGGCACCCTTCTTGAAACGTACAGACGATAGCAAAACCGTTTGGTAGTAACGTATTCAAATTAATTTTTAATTTAATTATGATGTTGAAAGATATGTATATATGGATGATCTGAAAACTGTTATTAGTGGGTTAGAAGACTTGGGCCTTCACATGAACTCAGAAAAATGTGAGGTATTTCCTTGCTCTGGGTATCTGGCACAGAGTTCCAAAGCAGAGTTGGAATTATTGATGCCGGGGGTGAAAGTTCTTGACAAGACAAATTTCATGTTGTTGGGCGCACTTATTTTTCCGGAAGGCGTGCCGGGGATTCTGCGGAGCAAGTTGAATACCATGGTTGGAGCTGAGCCACATCTTAAGGAGTTATCTGCGCATGTGGCTCTTACTGTTTTTAGGAACTGCCTTTTCCGGCCAAGTTTGACATACACTTTACAAACTGCCCCAGTATGGTTGTGTCGAGGGGAGACAGACTCATATGATGAAACTTTAAAGTGTCTATTAGAGACAATTTTAAACGTTCATATGTCTCCCTCACAGTGGTCGCAGGCAGCACTTCCAATACGTTTTGGTGTTCTCGGCGTTCGTCGCCTACAGGACATGGAACTCCCAGCATTCTTGGCCTCTTCGCATGGGGTGCTGAAGCTTGTCACTCTTATTCTAAGTTTTGATGGTGAGAGTTTTAGCATCCCATTCGCCGGTGAGGCTTTTCAGCTGTGGCGAGCCCGTTGCCCGGCAGAAGATTGTCCAGAGAAGTCCAGTGTACAGCGCTCCTGGGATGAGGAACTGTGCAAGTCCTCCCTCGGCGAGTTGTTGGCGCAGAGCTCGGGAGCGGAGCTTACTCGTATGAGAGCAGTCTCTCAGCCAGAGTCGGGTGCTTGGTTGCATGAGTTGCCATCTCCGCATTTTGGTACATTTCTGGACGTCAACTCCCTGCGTGTAGCCGTGGCGCTTCGTCTTGGATGCAACATATGTGAGCCACACCGCTGTATTTGTGGTTCATCGGTCGATTCGCTGGGGCGTCATGGGCTACATTGTGTCAAAAGCGCAGAGAGACTCTCTCGCCATCACTCAATCATTGACTTCGTCCGGAGAGCTCCCGTGTCTGCTGACATTCCATCCGTTTTGGAACCACCAGGTTTGTGTCGCAGCGATGGAAAACTTCCGGACGGTCTCACTTTAATACCGTGGGAGAGAAGTCGTTGCCTTTTTGGGATGCAGGGTAGAAACTTTGTCAGGAAAATTGGTCGTCGTTTGTGGGATCGGGGATTGGAATACCGCTCAAGGGCATTTGTGGTCCAGAAGATTTCGCTCGCTGCGCAGCGTGGAAATGCTGCCAGTGTGATGGGAACCTTTGGGCCGGGTATTGCTTGGGGCGGTTCGTTTGCCTAATGTTGTTGTGTTACTTTTATTTTTTTTATTATTTTTGATTTAGTTAAAGTTAATGGTAAATTTATTTTCTACAAATATGTGTTTAGCTATTTATGTAATAAAAATTATAACTATAAACCAAAAGAATAGATTAGATCACAAAAAATACAGTTATTAACGAAATTTTAAATTTTGTAACTAAGTTTCTTCAATAATGCAATCTTATAAAAAACAGTGAAAACTAAACGAATACAAATTATGATTTTAAAAGATATATATAGAGCCAATGAGGATAATAGTGTTAGTAGAAAATGACCATGAAGGAGGCAATGAGATCAAATACAAAACGTGCTACAAAAAACCGGCGGTCTGTAATATAAAAATTTTCATGAAAGTATATCAAACTCAAAAAGTTTACCGGGGTCTTACAAAATTCCTATGTATAATATCTCCTTACCCCCATTACAAGTAATTGTATGAATATATATAAAACTAACTAGAACTATTATGCCAAAAATATAGGTATAAATGATACACGATCAACTTGATAAATAATAATAACTTATGTATATCGTGACTTCTGCTTAGTAAAAAGAACATAAAAGTTTTGATAACCCGCTCTAGCTACGAGTAGCTCAACTACAATGCTCATAGATTCGAGAATTTATATAAGCAAAAAACCACTAGGTTATCAAGGGAGAGTACTTTTAATTATGTTAATACATACATGTGTATACGTAAAAACACACACATATACAATGTATTTAAAGTAAAAAGTGAATTAATGAATTGACTTATAAAGATACTGACTCATGTCGTGAGTTTGTACGTATATGACGATTACTACTAAACTTTCCAAAAGTGGCTGAGGAATTTTTATTCCTTAGCTCTGGCTACCCCATCTAGGGATTTATAGCCGTGAGTATATGTATGTATGTATGTGTGTATGACGATTAAATTGTAAGTTTAAGTTGGGTTTAAAGTATTTACTTTCATATCTTGTTGTACCTACTAGGCTAGGTGTTGTGTAACTTTCAATAGGCTTTGACGATATATTTCCCGATTTCAGATTCAGAGTCCTTAAATTTTTTGTTGGATAGTGTACACACATACATGGAAACAAAGCCCCATTGTTTTTTTTTATATAGATGGTTCTGTAAGCTTTACATTATATCGATTAACTTAACATCCCAGCTTATATGTATTCCCGCTAGGGGGCAGTACCTTACCCTGGATCAGAAGAATATATTCTAACTAGACTACCATCTACATGGTTTATGAGCTACTACTATAGAACCCACCAAAATGGAATCGTCGTCAACTTCGGGCAATTTGCAAAGCTGAAATAAATCCTACTAAGTGATTTGTGATTTTGCCCGGGATTGAAACCCTTTGGGGGTTGACTCTGACACACTGAGTCACGGGGACAGATCGTTTAAATTCCAGATAAATAAAAATCATTTGTCAATTAATGCGTTTTGAACGTATCTGTACAAGAGACGTTGTGTATAATCTTCTTTAAAGTTCCCATAGAGATACGATTACTGGAAGCATCATATGACTCCATTATTGTTTACAAATTAATATGATTATTTTTATTATGATTTTTTGAGATGCGGGAAGAATTTTATTGTTACGCTAATATTTTCCGCAACTGTATGTGTACATCATCTTCTATAGACTTCGTCTTCTTTTTAACAGTTTGTCTCAACATAAGCCAAGCTGATAATTAACATTATGGGGACCACTAAAACTTCGCACACTGTTTCTACCCATACCCATAGGATCCATTATGTTAGCAGAGGATCGTATGGTACTCCTGATAACTAAACACACCCTTACTGGATCGCACCGAGATGAATCGAATGAGAACAAAGGGAAAATTTTCCCTAACCTTCACCAAACAGTTGTTTGAGCAGCGTACGTTTCTAGTACAGTACGTTTTGGTAATTCTTATGACAACTCACTCTTTATCTCTTTTCTCTCAAAATCTCTGAGATGAAGGATTATTCAGAGATGAAAAGATGTACCGGAAACTCACTTGTAATGACAATATTTAATAAACTATTTTTTTCTGTAAGTAAACAATTGTCTGTTTTTACTTTCAGTTAGGTTATTATCAATAAATTAATATCTTCACCAATCGTAAATCTTTCTAGCATTTTTTTGTCTCTTTAAAGAGTTGAAGATTAGTAGCTCGAGAACCTAATCCTGTCTTTACAAAATACTGTTATTTATTGTTTCATGTTAAAGTACTCGGGTGAAATATTCATTAAGCTCCTTACTTTGATTAAGTTTCAAGGTTATGGTGAATTCTTTTTCTAGATAATTATCTGATGATGACCATAAATATTTTATTTTGTATAAAACATTAGCTTATCTTCATTATTTACGTATGCTTAGTGTTGTAGCTTAAATTAAGTAATACTTAGAAACCAAAAATGTGTCTAACGGTAAGAAATTGGATAAGACATAAAACTTCACAAATAAAGCTTCTCATTTTAAACCTCGAAAATTTAAAATGTTTAAAGAACATACTAACCATATTTCCATAATTGGAAATTCAGAGTTTTAGTAAGGTAACATATATACTCACTACTAACGTGTATACTCACGCTATTAGTTCCCATTGGGGTAGGCAGAGATAATCGATCGTCACTTTATACGATCCTGACACACCTCTCGAATTTCAATTAATCAATTATTAATTTTTATACATGAACTTTTATGCCTTTTTGTGTACATTCTCTATTTGATCAAAATTTGTCTGCCGTGGTCGTCCTCTTTTAATATCAAGTAAAATGCAGACAAGCACCATCACATCATCTATTTATATTATAAATGTGAAAGTTTAGATGGTTGTGTGTTTGAGGCAAAAAGACTCCTCAAGTACATGATTTATATGAATGCACATACATATACATACATATACTTACGGCTATAGATCCCAAGAAAGGAGAAGCCCGAGCTAAGGAACTAGAAGTTCCTCAGCCACTTTTGGAAAGTTGAGTGGGGAAAAGATGGCAAAATAAACGTTGTTGGTGATGGGTCTCCAACCGCATCGCCCAAAAATCCCTAAAAAGCCCCAACACCGTTAGTCGCCTCTAACGTACACCCACCGGCTGAAATGGGGTAGTGTTATTCTAAGCCGACACTACACAGCAAATGAAATTTGGCAGAATGCTAGATAATGACCCAAATTACCAATATAGTATTCACGCCTGATTGAACTAAGAGTACCGGAAAAAACTCCTTCAGCTTTGTCATAAGCAAATTTGACAGTACGAAGTCTGTCGGGTCAGCTAGTATAAATAAATCAAACATCACCTTAAATATTTTTTACGCAATTAAAGCTACTCTTGAGAAACAGAGTTTGTACTAATAGATGTTATTGAAAAGATTTTAATTATTTAATACATGCTTTGCTTATACTCTATATTCCCCAAAATTGGTTATACATACATACATATACTCACGGCTATAAATCCCTAAAAGGGGTAGCCAGAGCTGTGGAATTAGAAATTCCTCAGCCACTTTTGGAAAGTTGCATGGGGAAGAGATGGTAAAAATTAAGGTTGTTGGTGATGGGTCTCCAACCGCATCACCCAAAAATCCCGTAATAGCCCCAATACCGTTAGACGCCTCATACGTACACCCACCCGAAGAAATGGGGTAGTGCTATCTAAGCCGACATTACACAGCTTCATTTAAAAAATACTATATTCTGTTATAAAATGATGGTAGATATGGGTTACCTAGCTTTTTAATTGGATTGGATTAATTGGAAATTCTTGTGGTGGGTTCAAATGACATAATCTATTATACATTCAAAAATCCTTTGCACCTTAGCGTCTTAATGTTATTGCGAGCTGACTTCATCGGATCACCAAGTAAATGGCTGATTCTAGCGCTTCAAAACGCCTTAAACTATATGAGAGCTTAGATTATTACGAATCAATTTCTTCCCGTGGGTGTAGGAGGTAACTTAGTATATCAAAGCTTTTTAAATGATTGTCTGACGGTGCCGTTTCAGGTTACAATCATTTTTCGACTCAACGTCCAAAACTATCAGAAACATTTTAAACCTCATATTTTTTTGGAATTTTTGCGGTGAGCATATATTTGCATGTAACACCACTTAAAGGCCTTCGTCAATCTTTACTACACGGTAGACTGTTGTCAAATAAATATTCTATATCATACCAAAACAATTCAATCTGGAAATTTTAGAAAACTACAACAATTTATTTGGTCTCTAAACAAGAGAGTTCTCTTTCAGTAAAATGAAAAAGTGTATATGTTTCCTTCCTTTATTCGGGAGAATGAAACATGTCCGTTCTTTTGTATAAAAATAATGCAGGTGTAATTTATATTTATCCACTTTTCCTGTTTGTGTAGTTATTATGAGGAAAGCTTTTTCGTGGGAGCATTCGACGCCTTTTGTAGCAGCAACTATCATCATTGCTAAATTTGACGCACTCTATACAATGAAATGTCGGGTGGCCATTATTTTGTGCTGGAATGCGATTTTTGTAGACAATTTGTATTAAATTTGATTAGGGAGTATGACATTACGTAAAAATTAGTATTTAAGCTTTATCAACTATTTTTACAATAGGTAAATGCGTAAATAAACGTTCATAAAACATAAACGTTCACGCCGTTTATCCCCGAAGGGGTTGGCAGAGGTACCAATACTCCTGAACTCACATGGCAAGCGCCATCTAGTTTCCAGAGAAGGTACCCACGTTTTGCTAAGACAGTGTACTCACGTGATAGGGGGCAGGCCTATCGCCGACAATAAATGCGATTATGATAAATATATATTTTAATTTAGATTATCATTGACTGTAATTGAAATAAAAGTTTTAAAGTCCTTAGAAAAAGCCCCTATCTTTGTACAAAATTCCTGAGCTTTCTAGAATTAAAATTGAATTTTTTATTAAAATAGATTTATACAACCACTCTGAAGGTTTTAAATAAATAAAGGTCTTACTTTTTTATTTCACTTTACTTTGGCATCTCATCTCTCTCTCATCGTCCTGTCTCTTCCGTGCTAGCATTTCATATAAAATTCGTTTGTGTATTAATTATTATTATTATATTATTATTATTATTATGCTGTTCTTGTTCCTACGCTTATGTATGGAAGCGAATGTTGGGTGTGGCAGAAGAAGCATGAGAGCAGAGTGAATGCAGTAGAGATGAGGTCCCTCAGAAAAATTTGTAATGTTAGATTGTGTGACCGAGTGAGAAATAGTGTTATTCGTGAAAAGTGTGGTGTGAAAGATGATATTGTAAGAAAGATAGAAAAAGGAATGTTGAGATGGTTTGGGCACATAGAGAGGATGGATGATAGAAAATTGGTAAAAGCGATCTATAGAGCTAGTGTGGATGGTAATGTTAGTAGAGGACGACCACGGAAAACACACTTGGACCAAATTGCGAGTGTGCTCAAAAAGGCTGGCGTCCGAAGTATGAAGAATAAAAGAGCATGTATGAAAAGATTGATGGATGTAAACGAAGCTAGAGAGGTTTGTCAGGATCGTACGAAGTGGCGATCGATAGTCTCTGCCTACCCCAATGGGAATTAATGGCGTGAGTATATGTATGTATGTATGTATGTATTATTATTATTTATCTATACTAATATTATAAAGCTGAAGAGTTTGTTTGTTTGAACGGTAGGATCTCAGGAACAGTCGAATCAAATTGAAAAATCCTTTTTGTGTTGGATAGTCCATTTATTGAGGAAGGCTTTAGGCTATATATCATCACGCTGCGACCAATAGGAGCAAAGAGTCAGCGAATAAATGTTGCATAAACGGGGATAATTATTTATATTTTAAGGTTTCCGTTTTGTAAACTGCGTAAATGGTTTGAGTTACCCAAAAATAAAAAAATGTTTGCGACAGTATATGTCTATTTTTTAAGATTGACTCACTATAACCATTTTTATGGTAATCAGATTTGGTCGAAATTGATGCATTGTTGCCAATTATTTGCCATAATGTTTTATCAATTCTATTCTACAGTTTTAAAATTACTTAGCAACAAAATGGACACGCGTGCAGAAAGCGCAAGACAAGACGGACTGACTGACTCAGAATCAATGCTCAGCCGAAACTACTATACTTATAAACTTAAAGTTTGTAAAGTGAAAATATTGTGGCGACACTATGAAAAACACCTTTTTTCTCATCGCATGACAGAGACCCTCAAGGGGCCAGTTAAATATTTCAGTTTGACGACGTGAAAGTCTACACTTTTGACAGTACGAAGTCTGTCTGGTCAGCTAGTTATAAATATTAATCTCTTAGGAGATTTTCCAGAACAAGATAATATACATCAGCTACAAAAAGAAATATATATATAAATTAAAAAAGTATAACTCTTATTTACATAATTAAAATAGATACCTAAAAAATAGAGAATAAATAAAGGAAAGAAAAATTTCGACACAGGCGGGGATCGAACCCGCGACCTCGGGTAAACGCCCCGACGCTCTGCCAATTGAGCTACCGTGTCAATTGGCTGCCAGTGCGAAATTCTTCTATCCTTTATTTCTTTGACACGTTTAAGTAGTGTATTTATTCTTTATTTATTAGTAATAATCCCCACATGAGGTTTTCATGAACAAAGATTTAAATTAGATACCTAAAAACTTAAAATCTAAAAACATATAGCAATATCTAACTTTGCGATACACTGCAACCTCTTTATACACATTACAGATTACTTGTATTTTCCAAGGTTTTATCGAAATTAAGGCTACCCTAGCATATGGCATTTGAGTAGCACTTGGCCGGGTTTATCTGCGGAAGTCGAGAGCATACCGCTGTTAAATTCGCAGGAACTTCACGGAAGACGGTGTGAGGACCAAGTTACGAGTATGTCACTTGCAAACTAAAAACTCGTACTTACTCATTTAAGAGTTCACCATTAACTTAAAAACAGCTTTACATGCATTTTTTTTCTGAAACACATTTTAAGTGCTTAATTCCTTGGCAATATTACATACATATTACTGATTACATACTACAATAATAATAATATTATTACTTATTGCATCTATCAAACTTTACTGCTAATAATTTGTTCCTGTGTGGAATAAAGTTCTAAACAGTTCTAAGGGCTCTTGCGCACTAGCGGCCAGCCGCGGGGGCGGCTAGCCGCGCGGTCTGCCGCTTCCCCAGTTTAATATGCAACCGCCTGTGATTGTGCGCACTTGCCCGCCACAAATTTTCAACCGCGGCGGTTGAATGGAGAGCTGCGGCCCGCTCCGCGGCTGGCCGCCATATTGCTTATACGCACTGGCGGTTTTAGTTTGCGGCGAGCCGCCGATGAGTTTGTACGTGAGTCGCAGCCATGGACTTCGACACAGAGAACTTTTTTTACTTTTATTTCGTTGTTTTCGGGAGTAATAATAAATAACACAAGCTATCTCGATGGCGTCCATTTTGTTTATGGGGCACGCGGACCGCTCTGGTCCAACCGCTGAACGCGATTTCATTGCGGTTTCTTGGCCGCCATAGCGGTCAGCCGCAATGAAACCGCGTTTAGCGGTCGGACCGCTCAAACAAACCGCCTAGGCGGTTAACCGCTAGTGCGCAAGAGCCCTAACTTAATCTTACAAATTATTTTGACAAATGTACATGTCTACATGTGAATAGAAACTTACATATATCATACAATATATCTCATGATACTTTTCCTTTTTCACTGATAATTTAATTTAATTATGTTGTGTCTCTTTATAATATAGAATGGAAACCCATTCAGCATTATATTATATTATCTTAAAAACATACGATTATCTTTTCTCGTCTTTAATCATATCAAAAATCAGTACAAAGTTTCTTAAGCATTTAAGGAAAGAATTTTTTTAGACACCAGCAGAATTTATAAGGACCGGGGCGTTGACCGGGAGGTCGCGGGTTTGAGTCCTGCCTGGTGTCGAAAAATTAGTCTTTCCTTAATTTATTAGTAATAATCGCCAATTTCAAACACGATCACTGGCAGCCATTGACACGGTGGTAGTTCAATTGGCTGAGCGACGACGGGGGCGTATACCTGAGGTCGCGGGTTCGATTCCCACCTGAGTCGAAATTTTTCTTTCCTATATTATAAGTATGTGATTGTTATTTTCCAATTTTAAGCGATACTAATTAGTATCACTGATTACTAAAACAGTCATTTCTGTGAGATAATTTACATTTCTGTGTAACATTAATCCATATATTTTTTTTTATTTCATCTTTTAGAGTTCAACTTTCAGATAATCTTAATATTTTTTTTAATATCATTATTTATTAGTAATAATCGCCACATGAGGTTTTCAATATGAAAAAGTTTCTTGCTACTTTTCATGAAATCTTCAGCACAAAATCTTGTAACTTGGACAGCTCCAGCGAATCGCCATGCAATGCCACGGAGCATCTGTTTATGATGCTTTTTACAGTCAGTTTCAGTGAGACCTGGTGTGGCTTTCTGAACCGGGAGAATACTAACTGAACTTTCAATGGAGATACATATGAAGATAAAATTGCAACTTTTGATTGTTGCATACATACATACAATATACTCACGGCTTTAAATCCCTAGAAGCGGTAGCCAGAGCTAAGGAATTAGAAATTCCTCAGCCACTTGGAAATGTGAGTGGGGAAAAGATGGTAAAAATAAAGGTTGTTTGTGATGGGTCTCCAACCGCATCGCCCAAAAATCCCTTAAAAGCCCCAATACCGTTGGTCGCCTCTTACGTACACCCACCGGAAGAAATGGGGTAGTGCTATTCTAAACCGACTTTACACAGTAAGTTAAATTACAATACAAATGCATATATGGCTATAATTCTCAGAGATGAAAAGCCAGAGCTGCAGAATTAGAAAATATTAAGTCACATTTTGAAGCCGGGGGAGAAATTATTGTTGGAAGGATGTTGGAATGCCCAACAATTACTTTATCAAGCCCCGAATTTCTTAGAAGCCTCCTTGGACACCCACGGGCTAAACGGGAAAGATATGACTTAAAACTATTATAATCCAACACTACAAAACTGTGACAGACAATTTTTTTTATAAAAAAATAATTACATATACAGATATTTATGTATTTATTTCTTGTTTAAATTGAATATCCTCATGATTATATCTCTCATTCAACCAATTTCTATGGCTCCTCTTTTTCTGTACACGCTGTGCAATTGTGGAACGCACTTCCTGTGGAGGTGCGATTGGCTAAATCACTTAATGTGTTCAAGGATCTGGTGAAACAACACTATCTCACTGAAGCGCTGTAATACCTACTGTTGCTTTTTAAATTATATGTATTAATTATATTTCTAAAACGTATTTGTGTATTTTATTTAGGTATTTGTATTACTTGTATATATAAAAGTATGTAGTTATGTATGTGTGTGTGTTCATATATGTGTAATATTATATTATTTTGTGTAATTAATATTTATGTTATTATTTATTATTTCAATTGAATAAGTTAGATTTAAAGTAAGCTTGTTTTGTGCATCTACCCAGATAACTAGTTTACCGATCTCACCTTCCTTCGCTTTTAGCGATAAGACCGCCGATTGTACCTCATTGTAAACTGTATGATAATTTCTAATGTAAATTTGTGTTTGATGTACAATAAAGAGTTATTCTATTCTATTCTATTATTAACTAATGCATAGACAAGTATAACTCGATATGTACAGTATCTTAAAAGCTTGTTATTTCAAAACAATTAATATCCTTTAATTGTAAACTGTACTATGTAAGAATTATCATTTTCATCACATACATAAACTCACGGCTATACATAGCCAGAGCTATAGAAATAGAAATATCTCAGTTAATTTTGAAAGTTTATGCGGACAACATAGTAAAATAAAGTTTCTTAGTGATAGGCCCTGAACAGCCACTTAACAACCACTTAAAAAGGCCCAATACCTTAAACATCCTCAGAAGAGTGCCGTGTAGTGCCGGCTTAGAATGTCGCTACCCCTTTCTACCCACGGGTGTCGTAAGAGGCGACTAAAGGTATTGGGGCTTTTTTTTGGATTTTTGGGCGATGCGGTTGGAGACCCATCACCAAAAACCTTTATTTTTAACATCTTTTCCCCACTCAACTTCCAAAAGTGGCTGAGGAATTTATGATTTCTTAGTTCTGGCTACCCCTTCTAGGGAAATATAGCCGTGAGTATATGTATGTATGTATGTATCCTCAGAAGACACACGCGGAAGGAAATGGTCTAGAGCTGTTCTAAGCCGGAACTACGCAGATTTTTATTTAGAATTATAATATTATTTATATAGAGATATTCAGAAGCGTAGAACATAGTTATACCATACTATTACTTAATTCTGTAAGACGGTCAGAAATCCCAAAAAGGGGTAGCCAAAACTTCAGAGCTAGAAACTCCTCAGCCACATTCGGAAGATGGTAGAAATAAAGTATCGATGGTGACGGGTCTCCAGCCGCAGCACCCAAAAACCACTTAAAAAGCCCCAGAGTCGACACCCCTGGGTAGAAAAGGGTAGTCAGAATAATAATCCTCCAATAACACCCATCTGATTATTCAGAAACCATTTTTAAAAACCTTAAACCAAAGATGAAAGGAACGCTAAATATTTTGAGTGATCTATTTCATAAAGCGGACATTGTTATACCATACTATCACCTAATACCGTAAGACGTTCTACCTGTATATATTGACGCAGCTTGTTGACGCACCTAATTGCTATTAGTACTACTCTGTTGATACTACACTACAACGGCGTATGATTCCACTAACATCCAGTCAATTACATATAACACGTGGATACATTGCTTTGAATGTGCTTGTACATTGGAGAATACTCTGAGTAAGGCGTTTTCGGAGAAGTGTTAAGTGTTGATACGTACGTAAAGCAAAAATATGTATTATTTTACAATTTTTGTGCACACCACAGTCATACGTTATAACAAGGATGCACTCATTTTATTTCTAATTTTAAAATAAATATCACTACCATGTGTTTGACTTAAAACTCATGCATATGTAATAATATACCCTAAGTCGCCTATTATTATATCTGCGGGAAGAAATGTGTTTGTGCTATGCTAAGCCAACACCTCTCTGCTATTAATAAAATGAAATTCCCTTCACTGTTATAGCATATACTTGACATGCATTATATAAATAATGTATGTGACAAAGAGATCTGTGAAAAACATTACCTTTGTTGTTATTGTTGCTGTACCAGAAGGGCAAGCACGAGCCGTGTTTAAACTAGTTATCGCGTGGGATAAAGCAGCCATCTCTTACGCACTTACTTAGTATCGTATACTGCCATCCCATTCTAACCGTTATCGTGTCGATATAAGAGCACTCGTGCTTGTTCTGCAGAGCTTCAAAATAAGGAAATTACTCGACAACTTTTGTAAGTTGGGTTGAAAAAATATTATTAAACTAAAGATGGTTGGTTATGGGTATCTAGACACATCTACCAACAATCACTTTAAAAGCCTCAAAATCCTAAGTGGCCTCTACGACATCAACGTGATTAAATGGGTTAGTGCTATTCTATTGCTGTGTAGTGTCGGCTTAGAATAGCACTACCCCATTTCTTCCGGTGGGTGTACGTAAGAGGCGACTAACGGTATTGGGGCTTTTAAGGGATTTTTGGGCGATGCGGTTGGAGACCTTTATTTCACCATCTTTTCCCCACGCAACTTCCAAAGGTGGCTGAGGAATGTCTCATTCCCTAGCTCTGGCTACCCCTTCAAGGGAATTATAGCCGTGAGTATATGTGTGTATGCTATTCTATGCCAATACTTCACAGCTTATAATCGCGTTTATAATCGCTATATTGAATTATAAAATTCTACTTATGTGAATCATACTACTGTTACATACGTACATACATATACTCACGGCTATAAATCCCTTAACGGGGTAGCCCGAGCTTTGGAATGATAAATTCCTCAGCCACTTCTGGAAGTTGATTGAGGAAAAGATAATAATAATAAACGTTTTTGGTGACGAGTCTCCAACCACATCGCCCAAAAATCACTTTAAGAGCCTACTGTAATGTCAGGTATACTACTGTTTATGATATCAAAGACTTAAATTACTAAATCGTGAGAAAAAAAAACACCTACATACAACGTAATCTAATAAGCAAGTCAGTTTTGCAACCTGTAAAATATCTGATGAAAGACACTACAAACAAATAGCGTAAGGATATGTATTAGTAAACAAGTTAATTGCGCTTATTTTGAAACATATTGTTTTACAGAATATTTATACTTATACTAAAACATCCGCTTATTATGAAAATGCCAGCCTCTACTTATCAATTGTACACAAGACAGTGTAATCGGCTCATTACGTAAATGGACTTTTTCACTAAGTGGTTTGTTTGTGGCCAAGTTTCCTTGCTATCAATAACTGTCGTCAGATATTATACATCACTTTTAATGGTGTTTGGCAAATATTACTTATATAATTAAATGGTTGCCGTGGTCAGTTGTATAGCGGGAGATTTTGTGGAATTGGTCGTCAGATTGGTTTTGGAAGATATTTTTACATACATACATACATATACTCACGGCTATAAATCCCTAGAAGGGGTAGCCAGAGCTAAGGAATTTGAAATTCCTCAGCCACGTTTGGAAAGTTGAGTGGGAAAAGATGGTAAAATAAAGGTTGTTGGTGATGGGTATTATTAGTATTATTATATAAACTTACACCGTTACTTTCCATTAGATTGCATTGCATTAGGCAGCAAGTATTGATTGCCAATTCGTGTGATTCTATCAAAATTCATTTGCTTAAAGCAACTAGGTTGGACTTGTTTTAATTAAGGTTTATTGGCAAAAAAAAATTATTTTAAACGGCAATCTATATGTTTTATAAAATTAAACCTTAGTGTGAATTTAGTCTTACTTCGTATTAACCCCCTGCACTAAGCAAGGCTCGTAATTGAATGAATTTTGGTCTTCTACTTAAGTGATTGGTAATACATCAAAATATATTGACACTGCATCACCGAAAATTGCTTGTTGTGTAAACTGCGATCCTACTAATTGACCTGAAACATGACATTATTGTTCAAAGAATATACATACATATACTGACGGCCATAAACCCCAGAATGGGGTAGCCAGATCTTCAGAGGTAGAAACTCCTCAGCCCCATTTGTAAGTTGCTAGGGGACAACATGGAAGATGTAAAGTATCGCTGGTGTTGGGGCTCCAACCGCATCGCTCAAAAACCACTTAACAAGCCCAATACCCAACCTTTAGTCGCACCCAGGACACAAGTGGGTAGAAAGGGGTAGTCACATTCTGAGGCAAGGAACATGAATGGTTTTTATCCGATTACGTTGTAGGGTAAAGGAAGGATAATGATCTTGGAGGACTATGTATGTATGTATATGTGTAAGTATGTTCCTGAAATAGCACCCAAACTAATGGAATTTTGCGTAGTTGTGTTGGAGTTTTAAAACGTTTTTCACGTGTTTCTTTTCACCTCAATGGGAACTAATGGCGAAAGGAATATGTATATAATCGCCTTCTGTTAAATAATATTCCGAATTATCAGTTACTCTGCGATCACTTTATGGATAAAAATCGTAATACTGCTTTTGACTTCATTCGCTAAACGACGATGCTCCGCGAAGACTAAATATAGAAATTGTTTGAAATTCAAGAAAACTTTTGAATTTTAATGATCCTTTTATAACTAGCTTGAGAAGTCGTTTGGAAAGGTTTTAGCATCAAAATTTTATTACGTAACTTCTGTTGGGCTGTGTTTACCATGGTATGTATAAAGTTCGCTGTAGGATACGATTTTGCTTAGTGCATTAGCATTTTGGTTTTAGATCTCATAAATGTGTAGACAGAATTTGAAATTCCTTAGCTTCATTTAGAATTTGAGTAGGGTAATTATTGAAACAGATTTTTATTGGTTATTTGTGAGCCATTGATGAAAAAATCATTCAAAAAGCACCAATTTCCAAAGTTACGCCTCTTACGACAACTGTGAGAAGAAAAAGTTTAAAGATATTTTGAGCCGACGCTACAAAGTAACTAAAAGAAGATAAGATGATTGTATTATTAGTATATTCTCCAGAAGAAATATGTTAAAATAGAAACAAAAACACGTAGAAATTGAAACAAAACAAATTAAACATATAATTATAAAAACATATTTTAGCTAAGCTGTGTCGTGTCAGCTTAGAATAGCAATACCCCATTTCTTACTGTGGGTTGTCAAGTAAAGGTTTACTTGACAGGGCAATGACACTCCCGTTAGGAAGTATTATTAAATGTTAAAAATACTCCTGTTTTAATCTCTCCAGATTTTATATTGAAATGTACAATTGAGTTTTATTTTATTTATATTAAATAAAATAAGTAGAAAAAGGAAATAGTGTTCTTTGATTCAGTATATTTATGTGTTTCCACATCCTAACACTTTTCGTTAGTCACAAATTTTCCCTCTTTACTTATTAGTGACAGAACTAAAAAAATATATATTGATGATTATTTTTTGATAAAAAGATCTCCTCAGACCTAATCCATGGTTTTTTATGATACTGTAAATAAAAACAGATTAACACAAGTAGTCTAACATAAAAATATGGTCTACTTGGACAGCTACTAATAAACTGAAAATAAAGTTCATCTTAAAGTGAGAGTGTTAGAATGATAATACAAGTTGGTGCTCTGTATTAGGTGTGACATGTTTGCTCTCTGGGAACAGCGATGTTGTGGACACCTTTACTTGACAGGAAAAAGGCACTCCCGTTAAGAAGTATTAATAAATATGAAAATAAATTGTGTTTTCCTTGGACACGCCAATGACAAGTAAAATTCAACTTTATATAATTTTGATAGGATATATAAAAGGCTCGGATATATAAAGTAATATTACAATTTTGTTTTCTTATGTATGGTTATACTCGTATGTTTTGCAATACTTTGACATTTTAGTTTGTCAGACAATTCGGTATGCAAAGTTTTACTAAAGTGATGCTGATTACAAAACCATTTCGAGATATTATGGTTATAAACAATATTTTCTTGAAATCATATCAATTGAAGCTAAGATGACTGTTATTTTATCAAAAAACTGTAACAGTGTTGACCTTCAATGTTGTTTGAAAGTGAAGTAAAAAAAAAGTAAAAAGTATATTTATTAAAAGAATTACAGCTTTCACAAATTTCAAGGGGTTCCAAACTAGGCTTAGCCTGTACCTTGGGAAACCAATTTAATTATATAATATAATGGAATAGGCGCTTTAATCGAAGTATTATATGTTACATAAAAAAAAAGTATGTAATAAAATTAAAAGAATGAAAAAGAAAAAAAATATATTAAAAGACACGAACAACACAAAAAAAATGATGGACAATATAATAGATCTATACATTACATTCGGTTTCATTGATATTATTTTATTTTATTTTATGAGTGTGAGTGTGTGTGTAGTTGTTAGTTTGTTAGTATTGACAAATGTGATGAACTAATCTAACTAAAATAGAATGTATATATAGTTTGTGTGTATGGTGTGAATATATATATATATATATATGAATATATATTTGAATATATAAGTATATAAATATAAATGAGATAGATGAGATGGAGAACCTTATTAACTAATTATTGATATATGCTAATAATTGACTCTGTACTCTCGTAGTCCATAGAGCTTAACTGTGTCGTCACCTTTGATTTAAGTAACGGTAAGGAGTCATCTCTTTGAATATTACACTTTTTTACTAAATTGTTGTATATGTGAGCGTATGCAAAAGTACCTGTGCGTTTAGCAAAGCTGGTAGTTACAATAGGCATGACAATTTGGTGGACTCGGTTCGATTTAAGCAAGTTTAATTCGGATGATTTACCTAAGTTTCAGTGTGTGGTTAGACACACTTTTTGTAGATAAAGTTGTCTTACTGATAGAACTTCTGCCAACCTGAACAATTCATTTGTAGGGTGGGTCATAGGTTTACGGAGCATAGTCTTCAGTAATGCTCTTTGCGCCCTTTCTAGTTGGATAAGTACAGATTTCGCTGCACCTCCCCAGACCTCTATACAATAAAAAAGCAGGGATTGGCCTAGCGCGTAGTAGACTTGCTTTAAAACATCCATGTCAGCAGAACTTCGGAGGAGTTTCATGACACCGGTTACGCTCCTAATTCTTTTAGCAAGCTTACTTATGTGAGCCTCGAATGTTAGACGTTCGTCCAGAATAAGGCCCAAGTACCTAATGTCTTTAGTGCGGTATATTTTATTGCAGTCACATGGTGAGGTTCCACTTCCGTCATTCTTGCAGCTGTGCATGGTCAAGGAGTTCAAAGAGTCTGGCCTCGATGCTGCGGTCTTGTAAAAGCATATGAATTGTACCTTTTGGGTATTAAGTGTCAGTAAGTTTTGTTGCAGCCATTCATTGATCTAACCCAGACCTTTCTCAGCAGCAGTTTTAGCATCATCCCAAGTTGAGCCGTGGAACAATATAGCGGTATCGTCTGCATAGCAGACTATTTCCGCACTCTCAAGGCTAACGTTTTGGATTGAGTTTAGGTAAGTTAAGAAAAGGGTCGGCCCCAGGATACTTCCTTGTGGGACTCCGAAATCTATTGGACTAATATCACTTTGGAGTGACTCTATTCTGGTGACTTGAGTTCTTGTTTCTAAGTAGCTTTTGAACCAACAGAGAGCTGTACCCCGTATACCTAATCCTTCTAGTTTTCTTAATAATATTAAAATTGAAACAGTGTCGAAGGCTTTCGACAAGTCCTAGAAAACAACCAGACTTTGGTGTCCTCTATCCAATTTGTTTACTATTTTACTAGTGAGAGCTTTTGTGGCGTCTTCTGTTGACTTGTTACGTCTGAAGCCGAATTGTGACGAAGCAAGCAGTTTATTCGATTCAAGGTAATCAACGAGCCTTTTATTTACAATTTTCTCTAGCAGTTTGGATAGTATGCTCAGTAGAGAAATAGGGCGGTAGTTAGATGGATCACTTTTGTGACCATTTTTGTGGATGGGGGATACAGCGGCAGTTTTCCATGCATTAGGAAAGGAACCAGAAGTAAGGCTTAAATTGAAGATATGGGTAAGGGGTTCCGCTATTTGATGTTTCAATTTCTTTACTAGACTACCACTTATTCCATCAATCCCAGGAGCACTATCTTCCTTGATGAGAGAGATAAGGTTTGCTACTTCGTCACGGTCTGTTGGAGACAAAAAAAGGAGGAACAGGGGCCATCGTTCGTAGGAACTGAAGAAGCCAATTCTGAAAGACATACGGTTTTGCAGTTTATTAATAAAATATCGAAAATCATAGGTTTGATAACTATAATATCGTAATAATTTCATTTGTCATCACAAATTCGTATTATGTTTTGCAATCAGCAACATTTTTATAAAACATTTTGCTTCATTTGCATGTCGCTACGTGATTTTATCAATCGATGACGTCATAAAGTTCAAAAGTTGAACAATCTTTACAAAATCATAACTTTACAATTACTCATTTCAAATGGAAATTATTCAAATTAGTCTTTTATTTTCGTGTTTTCTATCGAATAAAAATATTTAATAAATACCAAAAAAAACTGCATACCGAATTTTCCTCTTAACTACCAAAGTATCTGAGGAGTTTAAGATTCCGAAGCTCTGGTTTGTTGTATCCATTGGAATTATAGCATTTACTAAATATAGATGTTGTTGTTGTTGTTGCAAACGGAAGTTGCATACATACACATAATGACGTCTATAAATCCCTAGAAGGGGTGAATAAGAAATTCCTCAGCCACTTTTGGAAGCTGAGTAGAGAAAAGATTGTAAAATAAAAAATTTTTGGTGATGGGTCTGCAACCGCATCGCCCACAAATCACTCAAAAAGCCCTAACAACCTTAGCCGCCTCTAACGATCACCCAAGCTTAGAGATGGGGTAGTTCTGTTCTAAGACATTAAATAATATTATCCCCACTATTACTAAGTGAATAAACTCCAACATCAAATGCTATATAAGTAACGAGACTACCCTTGTCCTCTCAGATTAGCGAGGTAACAGTTTAACTTTAAATCCGGCAGCGCAGAGCTCTAAGCACGTCCTGATTTACTTACTCCTGATATCTCAGTGGCTTTCCAGTTTCAAGCCTTTCAGATTATCCATTGAGGCAATATAGGTGAAGTAGCATAACTTTGCTTTCACTCCTTAGCTATAATTACAGCTATAATTTGAAACAGTGGTTTTTTTCAGGCTACTTAGTTAAATAGCACCGTGTACTTAGGCCGAAAGTCATACAGCAATATATAAGTAAACCATAAAATGAGTTTTTTTTGCAGATGGCTTTGTATGAACACTTCATACGAATCCGTCTTCAACGGAATTCCACCCTACAAACAGACAGTGAGCAATCATAACACGGAACGGCTATCAAGAAAATTTGATAATAATTTTGCTCAAAAATAGGATCCCGAAATACTTCAAATTTGTGATGTAGTGAAAGTGTTACTTATTAACATAAAAACATTTTCTGCCAGGCACAGATACATAAATAAACAAAGTCAATCTAATCAGAGTCCCTTTTTATATTATTACTGACTTTCACCCATGGTTTCTTTTGAATTTACCCGTACAAAGATTACATGACTTTTTTTATAAATAAATAAATTACTATGTCCCTTCTAATACCTTCAAAAATATGCTTAAAAAGTGTCATGATGATCAGTTAAATGGTTTTCGCGTGAAAACATAATAAAAAAACATATATTCGCGTTACAATTTTTAAGTATATTTTTAAGATAAAACTTATAAAATTTATATCTCGGTAAATATATCGAGGTCAACTGTTTATTGGTAACGTGCGAGACAAATACTGTTTCTCAGGAACGTGACCAGACCGTTTTAAAACTCGACTGGAATAGAATGCTGTGTTAAGAATTGTTATTTCATATCGTAAATCATTTCGTATTTCTACTCGTTTAGTATATAAGTATATATTTTTACGATTAAGACTTTGCAATATGCTGCGCACTACTGTGTAGTGTCGGCTCAGAATAGCACTACCCCATTTCTCTCCGTGGGTGTACGTAAGAGGCGACTAACACCAGATTTCTGAATTGAATATCCCAGCTGAGAACAACTTAAGTATCGTTCTGTCCCATTGAAATCTTAACAACTGAATGAGACAAAACGATACTGAAGTCGTTCTCAGCTTGAATACTCAATTCAGAAATCGGGCGTAAGGATTTTGGGGCTTTTTAAGTGATTTTTAAACGATGCGGTTGGAGACTCATTACCAACAACCTTTATCCCTTTTTCCCTCTCAATTTCCAAAAGTGGTTGCTGAAATTCTTATCCTGAAGCTCTGGCTACCCTTTTTTCTTTTTTACCCTTAACTCAAATTCAAATTCAAATAGTTATTGCTTAAATCTACAGTATCAATATGGTGACATTTACAATTTGGACCTTGTGGGCCCCGTCGGGCACTGCAATTAACTTATAAATCTTTTTGTCTTTAACAAAAATAATTGGTCATATTTAAAATGCGTTATGAAACATAATCTCATAAGTCAACTGTATTAAAGTAGAAAAGTTAGATGATGTAAGGCTTCGTGTGTTTATATAAACAGTAACTCAACTGACGAGTTTTTACATTATAATTTGGAGAATTTAAGAAATACTTTTATTTCTTATAACTTTCTAAGGTGAAAAATGAGTTTAAAAAGTTAAAAAAAATATACTTGCTCTTTCTCAGACAAGTTACTAATTGCTAAAGGCGGGTATGAACTAAGATACGAAGAACTTTCTACATAGAGCCCTGGTGATCCCAACCATTTTATCATTAATGTAATTATTTGTAGTTAACATGCTGTGTAGTGTCGGCTTAGAATAGCACTACCCTATTTCTTCCGGTGGGTGTTCGTAAGAAGCGACTAACGGTATTGGGGCTTTTAAGGGATTTTTGCCCTTTTAAGGGCGATGCGGTTGGAGACCCATCACCAACAACCTTTATTTTTACCATCTTTTCCCCACTCAACTTTCCAAAAGTGGCTAAGGAATTTCTAATACCCTAGCTCTGGCTACCCCTTCTAGTGATTTACAGCCGCGAGTATATGTATGTATATATGTATGCTTTCGAACTAGATTTCGCTTTCTTTGCTTTAAACTTGTTTTCTGACCGTAATAACTCCCCCGTTAGTTCCCATTGTGGTAGGTAGTGACTATCGATCGCCACTTTGTTCGATCCTGGCAAACCTTCCTAGCTTCGTTTACGTCCATCAATATTTTCGCACTTCAGGTATTGAGTAAACATTTATGCACATAAGCCCATGAAAGATGTTTTTACTTTTGACATAACAAATAGCTCTTATTCCTCTCTTTTGGGGATAATAAAAACTATACTAACTAACTGAGATAGATTCTTGAAAAGAAGTTATCTCTTTTAAAAATCAAAAATACGGTTTTTTCTTGTGAAATATCTACTTAGAGCGTTCTTAGAACTCGTAGTTTTTGTTATAAGCTGAAGTGAAAAAGTTTCCATATAAGTTTCAAGTCGAGCTCTTCATGAAATAACACATGATACCTTTACTATCGACTATCTTGAGGATAAGTGCGTGGTGGTGGGTTCCTGTTTGCTCTGTTTAGGCCAAAAATGTTAATGGAAATCTTTATTTTAATAATTAGGTACGTGCAGTAGACATGAATACGGCGGAGAACGAAATAGCATATTCGGTTTACAGTGAGATTATAAAAAAATATTGGATAAAGCACATTGAAATTGAGTATTCAGATCATGCTCTATAAAAAAAAATCTTTAGGGTTTACGGAAAAAAATAGGGCACTTAGTAACCCAGCTGTAAACGACAAACGGGGGCTGGCAGAGCCGTGGAATGAAAAAAGTGATATGGAATAATAAAAAGTCAACATAACATAACATACCATAAACGTTCACGCCGAATATCCCCGAAGGGGTTGGCAGAGGTACTAATACTTCTGAACATCACGTGACTTTGTCACCCGGTGTTCAGAGTACCCACGTTTTGCATGCTACAATAAAAAGTCATTATATCCATAATGTCATACACATCCACCATTTACTTTAAAAGGTTCATATCTTAGCCTCCTAAGCCACTAACGAAAAAAAACAAATAAATAACTTGGACTGGAGCTTCCAAAAAATATTAAATGGACCAGTTTAGCCGAAACCTTCTTTAGAAGCTTTTAGTCGGATGCGACCACAAATACAAATTACAGTCTTATTGCATGAAGTTTGCAGTAAAACGAGTCGTTTTCAACTTTTTCACCTAAATTATACAGTTTTTAACTGAAACCCTCTCAGGACCAACTCTGCGAGCTCACTAGTACCCCGTGAAACTTCTTATGCCACTAATTAATAGCTCTACACAGTGAGAACATTGCCAGTGTATAATGATGCTGTTCTTAAGTTTTAACTTTTATTTTGTTCGTTAGTAAATATTAAGATTATGCAAACTTCTAATTTTCCCGTTCTCGAGGGAACCTCACTTTAATCAACATCGTCATGCATGCTCCATTTGATACATTTACTCACGACTATTATTCGCAAAAAGGGGTAGCCAGAGAAGACACTATTGAAAGATAAAAGTAGAAAAGATTGCAAATGTTTTTTTTTGTTATGAGTCTTTAGCCTCATAGCCCAAAAAATACTTAAATTTTCCAGATCCTAAGTTAGTGACTTCCGAGACCAGCGAAAAGAAATGAGTAAGTGCTATTCTAAGCCAACACTACACAGCGACACTCTTTATACTCTTGCTGTTAATATTTCAACTTTTTCTTTCTGGTTTTGAAACATCATAATCTCTCTCTACTTTCAAATTAACTTATACGAGGGGCATGCCAATAGAAGTTAGATACTCTTTTCTCATTTAATTGACACTGGCAAGCTATACACCATCTTATAGGCTGGTTTTTTATTGACATATTTGAATATAGAACACACTTCTTTTATTGATTTTTTATTTGAATGAGCATCATTTTTCCGAGAATCTGGCGGGAATTCACTTGCAACAATGGAGCTCAGTCGACGTGATTTGCGCGCTATGATTTATTATGACTTTAAAAAAGGTTTAAAGCCTCAAGAATGTTTCGAACTTTTGGCTTCTACTTTTGGTGAGTCTGTTTGTTCCCGAGCAACAGAATTCAATTGATATGCTGAATTTAAAAGAGGACGGGGATGTCTCGAAGATGAAGCGAAGACAAGACGGCCGCCAACCGCGGTCACGCAAGAAAACGTACATATGTAGAGCTAGAGCGAAAATTAGGAATTGGATCAGCAGCAATGCAAACCATAATTCACGACCAACTTTCTCTCCGTAAACGTTGTTCGAGATGGGTGCCGCACAAACTTACCGATGAGCAGAAAGACCGTTAGGTAGATTGGTGCCTATTCATGATAGATAATTTCAACGGAGGCGAGAAAAAAAACGTATATGATATTCTGACTGGTGACGAAAAATGGCTTTATAACTATGATCCTGAATCAAAGCGACAGTCGACTGTATGGTGCTTTGAGGACGAGCCAAATCCAACGAAATGTCGCCGTGCACGAAGCACACAGAAACAAATGGTCGCCTCGTTTTTCTGCAAAACGGGTCATATTGCTACTGTTGTGCTAGAGAATGAAAGAACGGTGAACTCCGAATGGTATGTGACAGTTTGTGCTCCAACAGTAATATCAGCTTGGTGTGACAAGCGACCGATGTCAGGAATTCGGCACCTTCTCTGGCACCACGACAATGCGGCGCCGCACACGTCTGCCAGAACACTAGACTTTTTCAACTCGAAAAATGTGTCAATTCTCCCTCACCCGCCATATTCCCCTGACCTAGCGCCTTGTGATTTTTACTTGTTTCCAAAAATCAAAGAAAAACTAAAGGGGAAGAGGTTTGAAAGCAAAGAAGATGCGCTTGTTGCCTATAATTTCGAGATGTCTGAGGTATCTAAAGAAGAGTGGTCACAGGTATTTGACAATAGTTTCAGACGTATGGAAAAGTGTATACGTGCTCAGGGTGGATACTTTGAATACATCGATACTTGTAATCTATACTTATAATAAATCTGTAGATAGGTCAATTCTGTACATGAAATATATTTTCAAAATAACTATCAGGTGGTGATTAGGGATCGATACTGATGCCAAAATTGCAATCAGTAAAATTTTTGTCTGTCTGTCTGTCTGTCTGTCGGCTTGTATGTGCCTTATGGAAACAAAAACTACTCGACGGATTTTAACGAAACTTGGTACAATTATTCTTCATACTCCTGGGCAGGTTTTTGTATACTTTCCAGCAGAGTAGTAAAGGGAAATTTTGGGAAATTTTGGGAAAACGGGAGAAGTTACTCCATTTTTTAAGCTTCCGTCGCGTGTGCAGCCTTAATGGTTAAACTTACATAGAAATAATGTATGACGGAAATATTTTTCATAAGATTATCTAAAAAAAAATCCTGAACAGTTTATGTCTATCTTTTACGGTTGACTCACAATAACACGTGTAATTCCTGATAGATTAGCAGTTCGGAACATTCTGATTATATTTGTTTACTCTTACGTTTGTAAAAAAAGGTAACATTATTACCTATTCAATAAAAAAAGAATCATAGAAATTGATAGAGAAACACCGAAATTATACATAAAATAAGCCATCGCGCCCGTGACCAAAACCAAATCTTTACTAATTTACATATAACATACTAGATGGCGCCAGTAGTTGCATCCTACATCACGTAATGATTTATTTTTTAGATTGTTATAAATACTTCATAGCGTTTTATTCCAAAATTTGCTATTAAACGGAAATACTGAATCGTTCATTCATGAACAGCGCATTCAAAATCACCAAACTACACTGTTTAGGGAGTGCTATAAATTTAATAAATTGAAAACATTGCGCTGAATTTCACAATGCTTGAGCAGTGACTGAAGAAAGAAACCTCAGATATTTAAAAAAACAACGCTACCCGTGTGAAGCTGGTACGATCCACTAGTAAAGAATAAATTTTATAATTTTTGAGTATCTAGTTTCTTTTGGCATGCCCCTCGTATACCTTAAATAACTACTAACAATACAAAGGATTTTGTTTCTTTGTTTTTTCTAACTTCCTTTGGCCTCATTCTACGGGCCAGAAAAAAATAAGGCAATGTTATATAAAATAGGTCTTTTTAATATGTTACACTTTCAAATTCAAAATTCAAATTCAAATATTATTTATTTCCAAAAAACGGTTCATACATTGTTTTACAGCGGTCTCCACACTAGGCGCGTAGCCTGTATAGTGGCGGCCAAAAATTATTAACAATCCAAATTTTCGTGGCGCATGCAAACAGTTGGTTTAAACTTAAACTTAATTTAACTTAACTTAAATATAGTACTGGATGGTAAATTTTTTATTAAACGATAAAACAATAATAAAATAATATAAGGCTGGGTAATACAATAGTTTATCTAACTTACTTATAAAGGTATTTCAATATTACTTGTTTTCGGTCGCGCGTTGGTTGTATGTTTTATGATAATGAATGTGTGTGGAAGTATGTAAGGGTGCGTATAAGTGTGTGTATGTGTGTAGGGGTGTAGTGTGAGTATGTTTGTTTAGACAAAAGTGAAACAGTAAAAAGCATTTTCCAAAATAATCTACTACATCGCTTGTGAATAAATAAATTTAAAATTTTGGTGTCTTATCAGGTATTTAAGAAAGGCGGGTACTTTAAATAGCACTATATCAAACGGAACACACATTAAAATTACACAATATTAATTTATGATATATGCGTTTATTGAAGCAGCATACAAAAATATAGTCATTTGGATGACAATCTAGTTCTATACCTTGTGTTGCCTGTTTTATGTTTGTCTAAGGATGTTATCTGTTTTACATACCTGAAAAATAAATAAACTTTAGAAACAATTTATCTATGCGAGAAAGTTTGTCCCAACAAAAACATAATTTCGAGGATATTTTAAAGTAATATATATATTGAACATTTCATAACCTTTCGCGGCGCAAATTTCATGTAGTTTTCGAAGGATTTATTATGAATGTTTTAGCCTAGTAGCGTCACATAGATGACCTGGATAAAAACTATCTAATCTGTTAGCGTTAGTGAAATGGTGATAATGCTAGGAACTTAGCACGTGGCCGCTGAATCTAGCCTAGTTTTATTTATTGAAGCCACACTTATTTTATTGAAGCGATGAATGAAAAGATGAATCTTCCACGTGGCAATATTGGTCCTTTGAATTTAATTGAACTAATCATCTCTAGAAATGATAAAACTATGTCTATAGTTTTTATTATTTTTATTTTTGGGCCAGATTAAAGACAAACGTATTAAAACAATATGAGTATGCTTACGATTTACTTATATGCTTAAGATGTGGTCGATTGCTTTACCTACTGAATCATATTAGTGGAATGAAAAATCATTATGTTTGCGCAAAACTTCTTCCATTGAAAATATTTAACGGAAGTATTTAAACATATTTTATTTTAGCGCATTCCTGCACTATTTCAGCAAGTGTAGTTGGCAGCTCTATTCTGTGATTACAATTAGTCTTCATTGAGAGCTAGCCTGGGATAGATGGCGCGACTGTGACTTGCATTGTTAATGTACGCTTGTAGCTATGCGACATTTTATGAATGCACTGGGAATGACCTTACGCCACTTTATTGTTAAATAAAAGATTTTTTTCCCTAATAAATATTTACTTAAACATAACATAAACGTTCACGCCGTTAATCCCCGAAGGGGTTGGCAGAGGTACCAATACTTCTGAACTCACATGGCAGCGCCATCTAGTGTCTAGAAAAGGTACCCACGTTTTGCTTAGACAGTGTACTCACGTGATAGGGGGCAGGCCTATACTTAAACACTTTCTTTATTACAGTGTTTATTTAAACAAAACAATTTAATGAATCTAGCGTTAGGCGGTATTGGCCATTTGAGCCTTGCTCAATTATTTGGTATCTCAAAAAATTATAAAAGTTTAGTTTTTCAATCATGTTTTTGTCTATACTAATATTATAAAGAGGAAAGGTTTGATTTTTTGTTTGTTTGTTTGTTTGAATTGAATAGGCTCCAAAACTACTGGACGGATTTGAAAAATTCTTTCACTGTTTTGATGCTACACTATTCCCGAGTGACATAAGCTATATCTCATTTTCAAAAAAATTAGGGATCCTTACGTAAACTTCAAAAATGTAACCCAAGGTGTTAAAGAAATACCAAAAAAAAAACCTTTTATCGCGTGCGCTGCGAAAACTATTGACAATAGAATAAAATTATGTACTACAATTTTATAGAACACATCATTATCTAAAAAAAATGCCCCGACAGCATGTCTCTAACTATTATAGTTATCTCACAACAAGCGTCATAATATAAAATTATTTAAAAATTAAATTAAAATCCTGCTTTAGAAAAGGCCTATCTAATCCTTATAAAAAAAACGTATATATTATTTCAGACTACTTCAATACCCTTATATTTATATTAAATTATTCGATTCGAACATTCCATTCGAAAGTTATCTCGAATTAAAAAAATAGATAAAACTCCGCTCGATTAGCTACGCATAGTAGTAAGTAGTAAGGCGTCACGAAGGGTACGGGAGGCTGCTTATCAAAGAGTTAAAGCAAAATTTAATTGTAGCGACTATTATCACTGGCCCAGCAGCCGGTCAATTAGCTCATATACCGAGGATACCGATGATCCCAACTGATCTGCCAATTCTATTTAAACGGCTACAATTTCCGGTTAAAACATCTTTTGCTTTAACAATTAATAAGTCCCAAGGCCAAACCTTCAAATTAGTAGGGATTGACCTGCGAAAGAATAGTTTTACTCACGGTCAACTGTACGTTGGCCTGTCGCGGGTGGGAGCTCCTGAACATCAATTTATTTTGCTGCCCCAAAATACAACAACGTCAAATATTATTTACAGGGAAGCTCTAACTCTATAAATTGAACGGCTTTTGATGTAATTACTCATTATGAAAAATGAAAAAAATGAAAAAATATATCTAAATATAAATACAAAAAAATATAACATACATACATACATATACTCACGGCTATAAATCCCTAGAAGGGGTAGCCAGAGCTAAGAAATCAGAAATTCCTCAGCCACTTTTGGAAGTTGAGTGGGGAAAAGATGGTGAAATAAAGGTTGTTGGTGATGGGTCACCGACCGCATCGCCCAAAAATCCCTCAAAAGCCCCAAAACCGTTAGTCGCCTCTTACGTACACCCACCGGAAGAAATGGGGTAGTGCTATTCTAAGCCGACACGACACAGCAAAAAAATATAACATAGCTTAAAACTTTTAAAAAATATATTAAAACAATAATACATGTAATAAAATAAAAAACAAAATGTTAATGATAATTTATGCCCGAGCGAAGCCGGGACGGGCTGCTAGTATTAACTAAAGGCAAATGTATAAAAACAATAGCTATGCATATGTGTACGACTTTACCGGAGTCACTGTTCATACAATCCCTTACATTTACACCTTGTATCCCCCAATGTGGATGGGAATGTTAGTAGAGGACGGCCTCGTAAAACGTTTCTTGACCAGAAAGAAAACGTTCTTATAAAGGCGGGGGTCCGAAGTGAGAAGAATAAAAGAGCATGTATTGGAAGGATAATGAATGTAAGGGAAGCAAGAGAGGTTTGTCAAGATCGTACTAAGTGGCGATCGATAGTCTCTGCCTACCCCAATGGGAATAATGGGCGTGAGTATAAGTAAGTAAGTAAGTATCCCCCAAGAAATGCCAGTGATTCATGTGACATGAAAGTCACATGGTGCCCAGATTACGCTTGACAGTGTATTCACGTGATAAGGGGCAGGACTGCCAGCATTATCTTCTCTTATCGACTTGCTATTATCGTTTATTAATGTTAAGTTATCATTTCATTGCATTTTATTTTTCTAATTATTTTTGTCGTTGTGGAGTACAGGTTGACCAATGGGGCCACCACGGACTTTCATGCCCCCGCAGTGCTGGTCGCCTATCACGACATGCTGCCTTAAATGATATCATCCGTCGGGCTCTTGTCAGCGCCCACGTGCCAGCGACCTTGGAACCTCCTGGATTAATACGGGACGATGGCAAGAGACCTGATGGTATGACTTTGTTGCCTTGGAGAAATGGCAGGGCGCTGATATGGGATGCAACCTGTGTCGACACTCTTGCGCCTTGCCATTTATCCGGGTCGGCGGCGCGTGCAGGTACTGCTGCTGCCAACGCCGAGAGTTTCAAACGGCGTAAATACTCAGTATTAATAAATGACTATCATTTCATACCTTTCGCCGTTGAAACTCTCGGCCCGTGGGGCAACGAGGCGCGGCTGTTCTTTAAAGAACTGTCCGCTCGTCTTGTGGAAGTGTGTGGTGATCCCAGAGCTGGCAGCTACCTCGGCCAACGCATTAGCTTGGCCATCCAAAGAGGAAATGCTGCTAGCATATTGGGCACGTTACCCTACACCGACAACGATGAATTTCACGAAATTTTTCGTTTGTAATATATATATATTTAGTTTAAATTGATTTTTTATACTTTTTTTGTCGATTTGTTTAAATATATCAATTGTTCTGTATATTAATGTTTATTGTTTTGTTGATTTGTTTAAAATTTTTATATATTTAAATGTATGCATGCATAATGTATATATATGTATTTTAATAGTCCGTGCATCACCTCTACTTGGCGGTGACTGAAAATTAGTGTTGTGAGATATTAACTCACAACGACAATGCTGTATCATCCGCCAAATCATTGCTACGCAGGGTATGGCTTTTCTTGTGACAGTTTCTTAATAATTTTATTAAGTTAAATCATATATTTTGGTTCGTTTTTATTATTTTTTAATTCATGTTTTATTTTGAGTTTTTTTTTATTATTTTTTGTTAACTTATATTATTTTAATTCTTTTGCTTAAAAACCAACCTTACTTTAATATTATTTTCTTGTTATGTGTCATGTATTGTTACCCAAGCTTACTTACTTACTTACTTACTTACTTATACTCACGCCTATTATTCCCATTGGGGTAGGCAGAAACTATCGATCGCCACTTAGTACGATCTTGACAAACCTCTCTTGCTTCCCTTACATTAACCCAAGCAATGTATAAACGTTTTTTCTTTCTTTCTTTCTTTCTTTCTTTCAAGTGTACGTGTAGTGTGATAAGCTAACTTAGCTAATCTTAGACCGTAATTTTTGTACCATGTCGTGTATAAAACATACTTTTCATATTTATTGAACCTGGATATTAAATAACTGACACGGCTGTAATGTCATTTTACGAAATAGCACGAATCAAAGTCAATAAAACTATGATTCTTTTATAGAATCGCTTAGAAATGATGTCTACATTCTCATTTTCAAAATGACACAACTAAAATTAACAGCGTTACTAACAGAGTTTCAAGGAACTTTGCAATTCATTCTGTAAATCGAGTTACTTCGAAACTATGGAATGAGCTGGAAACCCTAATGTAAGGCAGTTAATTAAATCCGTGCAAATTTGTTTAGGAATATAAACAAAATTAGAAATTTCGTAATACCAAACTATTTCTAATAGGTAACAGCCAAAATAGAGAGTCAACAATATTCCCGAAGCTCGCGCGAAAATCTCGCGTGTGTAACAATCTAATACACTCGAGTGCAAGTCAACCTTATCGATATATAAAGTATTGAGGACTTTATTCCTATTAAGGGTAGTCAGAGCTTCGTTATTAGACTAAAATTAAATTGCTAGAATAAGCTAAACGCATTTTTTTACAAATATAACAGCAGAAAAGTATCATGGGAAATTCGTTTATTATAACGCCATAAATCTGTTTATATTAAGCTGCAACTTAAAAAAAGAAAGAAAGAAAGATAGTATTTATTCATTGCCTAAGGGCACAACTGAGACAAAATACAACAATTCACAAATTATTATCGCCATATTAAAAGTATGTGGTAAAATAATCGAAAACAAATGGAACTTCACAAGAATCCAAGTCTAAATTTTAATCACATTTTTCAAATATTGTTTTAACAGCTTTGACAAAATAATATAATAACATGCTTTATTTCTAAGTATTATTGAATTTATAAATGCGTAAAGATCTATATTTCTGTCAAATTTCTTCAGTTTATATTATTAAGCATGATGTTATATAGAGCATAGCCTTCCTTTATAAATGGACTATATAATATTGAATATATTTGGAAATCGTACAAGTAATTCTTGAGATTACAGCGTTCAAGTAAACAAACTCTATAATACAAGTAGTAAGGCTATTATAATCTTATCTTCACTGTTAAAGTTGTGTAAGTTCACTAAAAAATACATTTCTCGTTTCCTACTGTATCTACACTGACCACTTTCAATATTGAAATTACATGTTTTTAAATGAGTTTGCAATGTTCTGGCTGATTTTATTGATTATACATTAAAAGGGGTAGCAACGGAAAGTAAACTTTTGAAATAACTGAACCATTGATAGAATAAACACATAAATAAATTTAGCCTTCCTAAATTACACCTCAGGATTGGAATAGTTCAAAAAGTTCTAAGTGTGCAGTATAATATAAGAGGATGTGTGCAAAGTTTCGTCATCATCATCATCAGTCAATAGACGTAAACTGCTGGACTTAAGCCTCGGTCGTTGTGTACTTAGTAACTTAAGTACACATCGACCAGTCCTGTGCCATCTTCCATCGGTTTCCCGCGACCTTAACCAAGTCGACAGTCCACCTTGTCAAAAGCCTACGCACACTGCGTCATCCGGTTGCCCATGTCATTTAAGTAAGTGACGCCGGATCTTCCAGGAAAAAGAGCCAAAGAAACCCTTTGTGGTAACTCCGAGCCTTCTGATGAAGCTCATTCAGGTCTCTATGCATAATGTCATGACTGGAAAAACACATTAATCGCAAAATAATCATTCCTTCTGTCCTTGTTTAAAATAATGTACATTTTTCATTCTAGATTTTATGTGTCATCTTATATCTTAACTTTTTGTTGGCTTATGTTCGTCTTCTATTAATTAATAAATAGTTATACGGACATACTATACACCGATCAAGTCAGCCTCTAACTAAGTAAGTAAGACTTTTATTATGGGATGCTAACTCAATGATATATTTAATATTATATAATATACATAAAAATAATACCAAGACAATATGTTCATAACATAATTGTTGCTCTCAGCGGGGATCGAACCCGCAACCTCTGGCTCGAGAAGCTAGTCTAACCTATCCACTGGGCCACGGATGTCGTCAATTACCAAGACATCATATTGAAAACTAATTTAGTAATTCGACGTATGCCAAGCTTATACTCGAAAGAATATTGAATAAAAGTCTGCTAACCGAGTGGTTAATGTTAATTTCCTCTTGTGTTCAAATATATTTATTTATGCGTTCCCGTACTAACAGAACTGGTTCTGAATAAGTTTTAATATGTGTTTATGTTTCCGAAAGATGCACAGCAGTTATTAGTTGTAACAATACATTTCGTACTGCATATTAAACTAACACTGAGAATCCCTTGGAGGATAGACTGTGGCACTATCTAACTTCCAATTTCACTTGTAATTCTAGGTGAAATGTAATCAAGTGAAATACTGGGTATTCCCGAAAAATGCTACTTGTAGTTATTTATTGCTGTGTATTTTCATTGTGATGTAGCCATTGAAAGAAGAGTGGAAAAGGGTAATGCGGTAAATGGAACAATGAATAGTCTAATGACTAGTGGGTATGAGATACCAATCAGTATCTGAAAAGGCTTGTTCTTGTTCCTACGCTTATGTATGGCAGTGAATAAATGAATGAATCAACGGTGTGGCAGAAGAAACAAGAAGAAGCAGAAGCAGAAGCTTCTCTTGCAAGAAGTGAATGCAGTAGAGATGAGATCCCTCATAAAAGATTGTGATGTTAGGTCATGTGATCGAGTGAGAAATAGCGTGATTCGTGAAAGGTGAGGTGTGTAAGATGATATCGAAAGCAAATATAAGAAGGAGTCTTAAGATGGTTTGGGCACATCGAAAGAATGGATGAAATGAAATGAAATGAAATGAAAAAACATTTATTCGTTACCACAAATCACATATGAAAACAAAACAATCAGATCTTATAGCTAATAACAATAAGTGGAAACGAATGGATGATAGTAAATTGGTAAAAGAGATTTATAGAGCCAATGTGGATGGTTATCTTAATAGAAGACGACCTTGGAGGACACATTTGGAACAAATTGAAAATACATACATACATACATATACTCACGGCTATAAATCTCTAGAAGGGGTAGCCAGAGCTTAGGAATTAGAAATTCTTCAGCCACTTTTGGAAGTTACGTGGGGATTAGATGGTGAAATAAAGGTTCTTTGTGATGGGTCTCCAACAGCATCGCCCAAAAATCCCTTTAAAGCCCCTATACCGTTAGTCGCCTTTTACGTACACCCACCGGAAGAAATGGGGTAGTGCTATTCTAAGCTGGCACTACACAGCAAATTGAAAATGTGCCCAAAAAGGCAGTAACTCCGAAGTATGAAGAATAAAAGAGCATGAGAAGATTGATGGATGTAAACGAAGTTAGAGAGGTTTGTCAGGATCGTACAAAGTGGCAATCAATAGTCTCTGCATACCCCAATGGGAACTAATGGTTAGTGAGTATATATATGTATGTATTTACTTACTTACTTATACTCACGCCCATTGTTCCCATTGGGGTAGGCAGAGACTATCGATCGCCACTTTGTACGATCCAGGCAAATCACTTTTGCTTCTGTTACATTCATCATTCTTCTCATACATGCTCTTTTATTCTTCATACTTCGGACGCCGGCCTTTTTGAGAAGAACTTTTACTTTTTTTTGTATGTATTTTTAACCTTAAATGATACTAACCCATTTTATACCACAGGTGTTGTAATAGGTGACTCGGTTTAAGGTTTTTGAAGTCGTTGTTAGAATTTTATTATCTCTTCCCCACTTAACTTCCAAATGTTTTTGAGGAGTTTTCATTTCTGAAGCTCTGGCTAGATATGTGGTTCTGATTATGAGTTGAAATACGGTCATAAATTAGGATGACAGAAATTATTTGTTTGTTAAATTCCCTTCCCTTGTATTACATGAAAATTACAAATTCCTACAAATATTTGATGACGCTAGTGGTGACATTGTTAACAAAGCTTTGTTACTATTTTAATAAAATAATATTAATTAAATTTCACTTTCTTTGGCGTTACTCAGGCTTTTTTGAAGATTAAAGAAGAAAATAACATATTATTGAGTTTAAAGCTTTGTGATTTGTCAAAAACCATCTGCACAAATCAATTGTCTGGGCTTTTATCAGTTATGAATATTTTTTATTTTGCCGTGTGGTGCCGGCTTAGAATTTCACTACCACTTTCTACCCAGAGGTGTCTCAAGAGAAGACCAAGTGTATGGGGCATTTTAAGTAGTTCTTGGCAATGCAGTTGGAGCCATGACCAATGATACTATATAGAGTTTTAAGCTCTGGCTACCCCTTTTTGGGATTTATGGCCGTGAATTTATGTATTTATCAACATGTTTTACGGTGACTTTTTTATTTCTCCTTTGTTTTACTTTTAATTCAACAACAAGATTTAGATTTAATTTAGCTGTGTGGTGTCGGCTTAGAATAACACTACCCCATTTCTGCCGGTGGGAGTACGTAAGAGGCGACTAACGGTATTGGGGCTTTTAAGGGATTTTTGGGCGATGCGGTTGGAGACCCATCACCAACAACCTTAATTTCACCATCTTTTCCCATATCAACTTTCCAAATGTGGCTGAGGAATTTCTAGTTCCTTAGCTCTAGCTACCCCTTCTAGGGATTTATAGCCGTGTGTATATGTATGTATGTTAACAACAAGAACATGCCAACTCGCCCGAATTCAAGTTAAAATAATTCCTAATCTCTTACCCCAACCTCTTAGCTTTTATTAGGTAAAATCACAGGAGCTTAGGTTATACCAATTTGCTAAGAGCCGCTCTCTCTATCTTTCTTAAACTGGATTATACAGGATAAATGCGGGTCACGTTTGCTTAATTGCAAGAATAAGGAGGTAATACACCTAAGTTGGACACTAAAATATAATTGTGTTAGCAATTCAGTTGTCGCTAATGCTTGGTGTCTTAAGACATTATGCGATTTACTATTTGTAGTGAGCTGAAAAGCTTTTATTTATGTTACTAATAAATAAAGAATAAATGAAGGAAAGAAAAATTTCGACACAGGCGGGAATCGAACCCGCGACCTCGGGTATACGCCCCCGTCGCTCTGCCATTGAGCTACCGTGTCAATGGCTGCCTGTGCGAAATTCTTCTATCCTTTGTTTCTTTTTACACTTTTAAGTAGTGTTTGCGTTCCCTACCTCCGAATTTTTCACAAATTCGGAAAATAGTGATATAATAGAAAAAAAAAGGATAGAAGAATTTCGCACAGGCAGCCATTGACACGGTAGCTCAATGACAGAGCGACCGGGGCGTAATCCGAGGTCGCGGGTTCGATTCCCGCCTGTGTGGAAATATTTCTTTCCTTTATTTATTAGTAATAATCCCTACATGAGGTTTTCATGAACAAAAACAATAAAATTTTGTTTATGTTATTGTTTTATTAAATTTAGTTACTTCAGAATTTAAGTATATGAGGATTCATGCCGTGGGAGTAAAAGGAGGACATACATATTGTAGTGTTTCGTTAAATGATACATTATAAGGTTTAATTTAAAAACTTATACAATAATAAGTTATTGCACATTTGTAAAAGTGTGATGTGAAAGATGATATTGTAAGAAAGATAGAAAAAGGAATGTTGAGATGGTTTGGGCACATAGAGAGGATGGATGATAGAAAATTGGTAAAAGGGATCTATAGAGCTAGTGTGGATGGTAATGTTAGTAGAGGTCGACCACGGAGAACACACTTGGACTAAATTGAGAGTGTGCTCAAAAAGGTTGGCGTCCGAATAAGAAGAATAAAAGAGCATGTATGAAAAGATTGATGGATGTAAACGAAGCTAGAGAGGTTTGTCAGGATCGTGCGAAGTGGCGATCAATAGTCTCTGCCTACCCCAATGGGAACTAATGGCGTGAGTATATGTCATGTCATGTCATGCACATTTGTAGTCTGTAGAGTCTTATGTAGTAGGTAGGTATGAGAAGAATTTGTATAAAGTTGCCAAAAGTTGCAAATTGATTTAAACTATGTTTGTTTTCGTTTATATTACGTTACCAGGTGTATGTTTATTGAAAAAGGAACGTCAATGCTGAGCCATTTATAACAATCAGTATCAATATCATGTTTCCAAAAGGGCTGACAGAGTTGAAATGAAATACAATATATTCATTACGAAAATGTTAATAATACAGAACTATTCGCACAGCCAGATTCCGGTTAGAATTCAATTATCTCAAAATAGTTTCATTCCATTCAGATAATCATCGTTGAAAAAATCAACTTAATCGGAATACACTGTCAAAAAATAATTGTAATTATACATTTATAAAAATGCGTTGACTTATCAGAATCTTCGGTTATTTTTTCAATTAATAAGTCACCAGTGTTAAATCACGATTAACTCATCTAAATTTGTGAATTTTTCTTACTTACTTATACTCTCGCCCGTTGTTCCCATTAGGGTAAGCAGAGAGTATAGAACGCCACTTTGTACGATCCTGACAAATCTCTCATGCTTCTGTCACATTCATCATTCTTCCCAAAACTCTGAGCATTTTCCACCAATGAAAAACTATAATATAATTTATTACTACCCTTGCAAATCATAACATTAATGGTTTTCAATCTTAGCTCTGTCGCAAAACAAAGTTTCTCAAACTTAAAACAAATAAAAATAATAGGTGATAAGTTCTTTTCAAGGTCTTTTCCAATATTAGTTTTCTGCCTTATCTTCTATCTTCATATTCATATTCATTTATTGCTTCATGTGGTATACATACTAATAAGACTGTACAGAGGTCAAAATTGTACATTGAAGAAAAAAAATTTAAAACCGGTGGAATATGTGTAATTTTTGATACTAATGCCACATTTGCGCTTTTTGAAAAAAATGTCCGTCTGTCTGTCTGTCTGTATGTCCGGTCATCACGTCAATTCTACCAGATGGATCTTGATCAAATTTGGTATGGATGTAGCTTATACACCTGGCCAACATATAGGATATCATTTATCCCGGATTCCGCAAGGGTTCCTACAGGAACATAAAAAAAAACATAACTCTTATATGGCTCTCTATATTTACACGATTCATTTTTTCATCGAACGACTTTATCAGACTCTTCATTAATAGTATTTTTGGAAAAAATAAGAGTTTCGACCATTTTCATCAAAATAATTGTCCATTTAATTGTTTATCAATAGTATGACTACTAGATATATAGCTTATCAAAATTTTAAAAATCATCGTGGCGTAGCGGTATACCGTTCGGTTAATACTAATCGAACGGAAGACCCAGGTTCAAATCACGGGCATCGCAATCTTTTTGCGATTTTTTTTTTATTTTGTCTTATATTAGAATAATAGGAAGCACTATTCCTTCTCTTTCACATTCAACTATGCGAATATGTATGAATAAAGATAATCGAAAGTATATTGTATGAATTTTTAGTATTCATTTGGTAGGTTTGAGAATATGCTTATAACTTTTTTATTAACTATTTTTAAACTAATATTCTCATAGATATATTGTGCTATACTTACGCATAAATGAATATTCTGTTTAAGCTTCAGAATGCATAGTTAGTAAATAATAGCACATATCTCAATTTTAATTTAGTACTGCCATCTATTGACCGATGACTGACTGGCTGCAATCTCTCACACATCACCAACAGTCAGTGTAGGGGGCAACACTGGGACGCCAAACTGCTATCCATACTTACTAAAGATATTCTCATCTTTGAACATAGAAACTTGGTACAAAATGGTTTGTTTCATGATTCTTATGAACAATTAAAAAGGTTGTTTGGAACTCACCCCCTAAGGGATTGAAATATAGTATACATATTTTTGATCTATAAATATACTGTATCTAGATATTTGAAACTTGATGCGATTGACTGATATAACAACTACAAAAAGGAATACATGAAATTCATTTATCAATCATTCATGAGTATATACTAACGGCTATAAATCCCAAAAAAGGGTAGCCACAGCTTCAGATATAGTAATTCTTTATCCAATTTTGGAAGTTGAATGGGGAAAAGGTAGTCAAATGGGTCTCCAACTGCACCGCCCAATAATCACTTAAAAAGTCTCAATGTTCTTTATACAACGCCAACGGGAATATAAATATAAAACAACAGAAGTTAGGATATTGTTTTGGTATTTTGGATGTAAACCGAATGCAAAAAATGTAGTCCACGCGGACGTAGTCGCGGGCAAAAAGCTAGTAATAAATAAATATATACGGATAAATATAAATAAATAGTAGAACAGTGGTAACCAAATTGAGATAGCGCTAAAATGACAGGCATTCAAATTGCAAGACGTGCAAAGGTCATGTAAAGTGGTGATCGTTAGTCGCTGCCTACCAATTGAAACTAAAAGCGTTAGTATTTGATCGGTATAGTATAATATATACAATACCGATGTGTACAGCAAATTGCTGAAGAAGGTGGAGGGTTTGAGGGATAGTAGTTGCGGAGAATGCAAAAAAATAGTTAAAGAATTCTTAATGGTGCTGTCATACACGGAAACAGAAGCCCTTCTCAGGGTTGTTAATTGGGGTAATTAAATATTTAAATAGGTATAGACTTTCGTAATATGCCATGCAAACACCCACACATAAACACACACACACACACACACACACACGGTTACTTACCCACACTATGATAAATTGTTTTGTTATTTAAATGTTTTATATAATTATAATTTTTAATACCATTTATTTTAATCCTAATTTTAAAATTATAATTTAAACTTTAACTACTTTAATGTTAACTTAAATATTGTAAATTTTAACTATTGTATATTTTATGAATCGAATTATTCAGTAATTGTATTTTTTCTATCAATCTTCATGAATCTTGCGATACAGGCCCAGCCTAGTGCAAGATTTCAATGAAATTTCATATAATGTAAACTGAATGTTTGTAATAAATGCTTTTTTTATATATGTATGTAACCCTACTCTCCCGTGTCCCGATGATTTTACCTTTTAAATTAACTATTAGAAGCCATCCTAGCAGAAACGGTAACATCGTTTAAATAATTCTAACATACGATGTCCATTCATAGAGATTTTAACATTGCTCCGCACGACCACTCATGTCTCAGATGCCAGTTTTAACAAACATAAATATTATATAATAAATCAAGCAAATTTCAAGCAATTTTTTTTTACATCTGGAGTCGACTTATGAATATACTTTTTATTATATTTAATGGTAATATAATCGATTTAAGTTAGGTTTGGTTGGACATAACATAACATAAACGTTCACGCCGTTTATCCCCGAAGGGGTTGGCAGAGGTACCAATACTCCTGAACTCACATGGCAAGCGCCATCTGGTTTCCAGAGAAGGTACCCACGTTTTGCTTAGACAGTGTACTCACGTGATAGGGGGCAGGCCTATCGCCGTTTTGTACGAATGCACTGTCACATGACATGAAGTAGAAATTCAAAAACTAGGAATGTATTATGTAATTAGGAAATAAAATATGTGAGAAATAATCGTATTAGGCCAGGTAAAGATTGTTTCTATGTAAATAAAAAAAAAATTAAATAAATAAATGACTAAGTACAACTCAGCCATGTGGGTTTCCTCACGATGTTTTCCCTCACCGTTAGCAACCATGATAAATTAACCACACATATGACTTTAGAAAAGACAAATTGGTTCCCAGGATTGGAACTCACGCCCTTCTGTTTTTCGGGCGGGTGTTCTACCCACTGGACTATCATGTCGCTGTTTGGTTGGAATAGAATAGAAAACTCTATATTGTACATCACAGATAAAGACCTTTTATACATATAATTAATTAAATAGAAGTACAATTGGCGGTCTTATTGCTTAAAGCGATCTCTTCCAGACAACCTTTGAAAAGCGAGATCAGTACGTTAATAAACGCAATAGGTAGATGTACAAGACATAATGGAATGGGAGTAGCAACAATTTTGCATAACTTATATTAAACAAAAACTTAACAACTAAACTTATTTCTAGTGAAGAGTTCATTACTTATAAATAGTTTATAATCAAGACTAGTTAATAAAGTTTACACAAATAAAAATACGCAAATATACATTCATTTTCAATATATATACACATACTTACATATATGTAATACCTAAATGTCTACTGAGTCATGTAGTTATAAAATACACACAAACAAATAATAAATTATTGTAATAAGTACATACAAATATGCAACATTTTACTATATATCAGCTAGGTAAAGATTTTTTACCAGATTTCTGAAGGTTAGAAGTAACGATGAGACTTGCAGATGCCAAGTATAACTTAAACCAAAATAGGTATATGGTTTAGCTTCTACTGCTCATACATGATCAGTATAATTACTAAGATCGATCGAGATCTCACCCCAACATTACAAGTATTATAACCTTGTCTTTCTCTTGCATATAGATACATACATACATATATTCACGGCTATAAATCCCAGGAAGGGGTAGCCAGAGCTAAAGAATTAGAAATTCCTCAGCGACTTTTGGAAATTCGAGTGGGGAAAAGATAGTAAAAATAAAGGTTGTTGGTGATGGGTCTCCAACCGCATCGCCCAAAAATACCTTAATAGCCCCATACCGTTAGTCGCCTCTTACGTACACCCACCGGAAGAAATGGGGTAGTGTTATTCTAAACCGACACTACACGGCAGAAACAGATTTTCATTTTAGTTTATTATACAAGTCTACGTCTGTGTATCTGAATGGTCACACTGGTTCCAGATAATCCTTACATTTGTAAGGCTATTGAGAGGATCTGTCGCACTATGGACGACGAAAGTAAGAAAAGTGGCCGTCCAAAGACATAACCCGAGAATTATCACCCGAAATCGCACTGACCGAGCTGAAACCATTCTGGATTTAATCTTCTACTTTAATGGTAAAAGCAATGTATGTACAGTGACCTAAGCCACGTATCTTTATTGAAGAAGCAAAGGTTAAAGTCATCAGATCACTTTTGTGATATTTTTTCAGCTTGTGTTTAAGTTAACTGCTCTTTTGGCTGTATAAATAATAAATTTGTTATATATCTAAATAAATATGTCCATCATTTAACTAGACTCTATTCTAACTACCTCGCAAGGGTAAACAACTAATAAAATACTAGCCGTCGCGTCAAACGTTGTTTTGCCATATAAAACATTTCTAGACAATTTATAGTCTATTAAAAAATAATAAACATTTAGGGGTGGATAACCATTATCCTTTAGGAGTATAAAAAATAGTTACAAAACTATTCTCAGTCTTACAGAATGTGTATGTGAAATTTCAATTAAATCGATTCAGCCGTTTCAGTTAATTTTGTGACAAACACTTTGACACGTGAATTTTATATATAATGGTTGACTGTTACAATAGGCTATTTGACTGTAATAAAAATATACATTTCTTTTATTTCATTAGTCTTAATAATTCTTTTTTGGAGCAATATGCGAGATAAAATTATTGCATTATTTCACTAAAATCCGTCTTCTAAAATAAGTATTTTTGATGCAACTGTCACGTGACTAAAAACGACCGTGATTGGCTATTTCTATAATGACGTAGATTGCACATAAACAGACTGTGTATCGCTTCGCTCATTGGTGTTTGGAATTGTCGTCATTTGTGCTACAGCCGCCATATTTCTTAAAGTCGCGTTTTCGCGGCACATTTGAATATTGCATTTTATTTTTCGATTTTTTAATAAAATTGCTAAAATGAAGACAGAAAAATATTTTCTTAGGGCTTCAATAAACAAATTAATACCGTAAGGTAGTTTTCAAAACTTAGTCAAATAGCCTATTGAAGTAAAATAATAAAATATATTTTGAGTATTAGTATAAAGTTAAACTGATGTTGTTTAATTTCTTTGAACGCATACGGTACCCTTAAATATATACTATCGATCGCCACTTTGTACAATTCTGATAAACCTTAAATAACCCTTAAATATTTTAAGAAATTCATAGACCAAGGGTATCAATCAAGTAGCTTTCTATTTACGTTTTGTTCATAAAAAAAGTGGCTAATGGATTTCTAATATGAAACTCTGGCAACCTCTTTTTGTGATTTTGTAGCTGTGAAAATATGTATGCATCTCGTCAACAAATTCACAGTAATTAATAACTGTTTGCTCATTTGTTCTTTTACTTGCAGGCTCATATTTAGAAGTTCAATCACGTACATACATACTTATACTCACGCCGTTAGTTCCCATTGGGGTAGGCAGAGACTATCGATCGCCACTTCGTTCGATTCTGGTAAAACTCTCTAGCTTCCACATCCATACTTTTTTTATACATGCTCTTTTGTTCTTCATACTTCAAAGGCCTTTTTGAGCACACTCCCTATTTGGTCCAAATATGTCCTCCGAGGTTGTCCTCTACTAACAATATGTCACATGGGCTGTATAGATCTTAGATTCACCAATTAACTGTCAGCCATCCTCTCTATGTCCACACCATCTCAAAATTCCATTTTCTATCTTTTCTACAATATCATCTTTTACACCGCACCTTTAACGAATCACGTCATTTCTCACACGAACACATAACCTTACACTACAAACTTTTCTGAGGAACCCATTCTCAAGTTCAATCACCTTCAAATATTTTTACGTAGGAAGCTAAATAAAGCTATTAATAATGGTATTGAACAATAAAATCACTCCTGAGAATTCTTCATTTAACTTGTTAGTTGAGTAATAGCGACCAACTGGTTAACAGGAAAACGGGGGTATATTTCAACCAGCGGAAATTATTGTGTTTTTTGTCACACGAAGAAGGAAGGAAGGAAAAACTATTTTTATTTAAGATATTTTAGTATTATAAATAATAAAACAACATCCGTTTTGATGCGTGCATGATTTTTTAAAACAAAGATAGTTTGTAAGGTATTTAATTTGGTCGACACAGATAAAAGCTTATGGCATGAAATAATACGTATACGTAGCAACCGCGGTAGCTCAGTGGGTAGGATACCGCTCATAGTGCAGATGATATTTATTTATTTATTTATTCATAAATATAACCATTACAGATTTTCATAACCCAATTCAGCTATATTTCACATTAAGACAATATATTTATAACCTAATTTAAAGAACAGAGTATGATAATAATAAGATATGTGTTCAAATCCCGGGTAGAGCCTACACCAATTGGTCTTTGCTAAAAAGTCATATTTGTGATTTATTTATTACTAGCTTTTTGCCCGCGACTTCGTCCGCGTGGACTTCATTTTTTGCATCCGGTTTACATTCAAAATACCAAAACACTATCTTAACTTCTATTTTTTATATACATTTATATTCCCGCGGGCGTTGTAAAGGATATAAAGGATTTCATTGCCCGAGCTTTATATGAGGTGCTCGATAAATAAGATTTACGTTTGCGAGGCATTGCGTAAATATGAGTAAACTATAAAAATCTAAACGACCAACAAAGCGACGAACCTAACCTAACAATTATTCAATTACTGCTTAAAACCTGAAATCTTTAAAATACACAATTCAATCTAAAATAGTAGGAACCAAAAAATATCCCTAATCCCTAACTAAACTATAAAAATCTAAACGACGAACAAAGCGCACTAAACTAACCTAACTATTATTCAGCGTACTGCGAAAAACCTAAAATCTATTAAATACTTCAATATAATACAATAGTTGAAAGGAATTAAGAACTCCAAAGAAAGCGAGCAACAGTCAATTAAGATAAAACAGCTACTAAGTAAATGACTCGTAAAATGCAAGTAACGAAACGATGATCTATTAGCTATTATAGCTATTATCCATACTAATATTATAAATGGGAAAGTGAGTTTGTTTGTTTGTTTGTTCCGCTTTCATGCCGTAAATACTGAACCGATTGCTTTGAAATTTTTCAGACGTGTAGTTAGAAGTCTAAATTAAATAATAGGGTACTTTTTATCCCGGAAAAAATATGTTCCCACGGGAAATCAAAAATATTGTTTGCTTACTAAATGCATTGGAGATGGCGCTGTGTATCGTTTAAAACAACGTAAAATATTGTAAACTAATATAAAAATCAAAATTTAGAAGCTTAATGGTACGGCAATGCATCCCCGAAAATAAGGAACTCCCGAGCCATGATGTACTATTTTTTTATCGTATACAATTTTTTTTACATCTACTTATATTGCAAACGAATATTAACATGTAAATATAGAAACTAAATGAAACGACGACGATTCCTTGAAACTAAGGAATCCGCAAGAGTTCTCATAGGAACATCAAAAAACCTTAACTCATATATGGCTCAAAATATTGCAGCGATTATTTTTATCGTCGATGGAATTCACATCAGACACTTTGTTAATGTTCATTTTGGAAAGATGAAGGGGTTTCATCAATTTAAATGACAAATTTGTTTATCAATAGTAAGACTAATGTGAAATAAAGCGTAATAAAAATTTGACACCGCCCCGGTAACGTCTCCGTGGCGTAGCGGTATAACTAACTACTATGAATATTTAATTAGAACTATTATGAATATTTTGGAAGGAGATCCACCACTAATCATCCCTATATTGCCGAGCAATCGCTGCAAGCTCTCCCACTATCACCAACGGTCAGTGTAGGGGGCAGCACCGGGCCGTCGTCGCCGCAGCGCCAAACTACTATCCGTATCTGTACTTACTAGAGATATTCTCATTTCTGAACATAAAAACTTGGTATATTTGTTTCATGATTCTTATGAACAATTAAAAAGGAATTTTTGGAACTCATCCCCTAACGGGTTGATATAGCAAATGAAAGTTAATATAGAGTTTTTTTACATTTTATAATAAAACTTGGTGCGATTGAATTTATGAAATCCAACTATCAATCATTCATGAATATATGCTAACAACCATAAATTCTATAAAAGGGTGGCCATAGCTTCGGAGATACTAATTCTTCATCCAATTTTGGAAATATATTGATAAAAGATAGGTTAATAAAGGTTGTTAGTGATGGGTCACAAACTGCATCACCCAACAATCACTTAAAAAGCCTCAATGTCCTTTATGTCATTTACAACGCCCGCGGGATTATAAATATAAAAAACAGAAGTTGAGACAGTGTTTCGGTATTTTGGTATTATGTAAACTGGATGCAAAAAATGAAGTCCACGCGGACGAAGTCGCGGGGCAAAAAGCTAGTTATAATATAATTTCAATTTTCAAATACCAAAATATGTCGCAACCAATGCTGTAGACTGTATCAATCAATGAGATATTTTATAAAATTGATGTAATATTTTGGGTATATATACTCCAATAAAGAAGAAATCATACCGCGATGTAGAAAGTACCGACAGCGCCATCTATTGGTAAACATGCAAACAACGCCGCGCGCGCAGCTGAAAGGTTGAAGATTTCGCTGCTAATATCCATTAGTGATTCCGGTATAAAAGTACTCTATAATTTAATCTGGACTTCTAACTATATGTCTGCAAAATTTCAAAGCAATCGGTTCGGTAGTTGCGGCGTGAAAGAACCACAAATAAACAAACAAACTCACTTTCCGATTTATAATATTAGTATGGATGGTAGTTAACGGTGAGGGAAAACATCGTGAGGAAACCTACACTACTTAGTTGTACTTTGTCATGTGGCAGTGTATTCGTACAACAATGGTGATAGGCCCCAAAAAGTCAAGCAAAACGTGGGTACTCTGAACACGAGGTGAAAATGTCACGTGATTTTCAGAAGTATAAGGTCCTCTGCCAACCCTTCAGGTATATATGGCGTGAACCTCTGAGTAGAGTTTGAGTTGAGTATATTTATATGTTCAAGTTTTAAGTAGCAATTAGTGTAAGAGAGCATAGCCTATTGATCATACCTTTTTGGACCCGTGCAAACCTTTACTGCTTCGTTTACATACACTCATACGTTTACGGCCATAAATCTCAAAAAAGGGTAGTCAGAGCTTCTACACTACAAACTTTTCAGTCACATTTGCAGGTTCTCCAACCGTATCGCCCAAAAACCACTTAAAAGCCCCATACCCTTAGTCGCCTCAATGACACCCATTGGTAGAAAGGGGTAGTGACATCCTAAGCCGGCACTACACATCAGTTATTTATAAGTCGAATTAAATTCATAGTATGAAATATTTCGTTGAGTCAGTATCTCGTACTGTATATATCATATTCCTCAGCCCCATTTGAAGACTCGAGTGAGGAAATGATTATGGTGACGGGTCGCCAACCGCATCACCCAAAAACCACTTAAAAAGCCCCATACCCTTAGTCGCCTCTTTAGACACCCGATAGAAAGAAGTAGTGACATTGTAAACCGACATTCCGTCGTATATCTCTATACATCTAGAAAGGCCCCATTTTCTAAAAATATGTTCATAATAATTGCCTATTTCATTATAAGGAGAGACATAACCTGAAACGAAATCCTAACACTTTACACGTCACGCAACCATTTGCAGTCCATCATAAATAATATTCTTTGAGGGTCACCTGTATTCGTTTAGGTTTAAGTGGCTGTCTGAAGTAAAATGAGTTTATGTATACACACGCTGTTTCTTTTAATAGTGTGGGTAGATGCTCTATTTCAATAATTTAAAGACTGTAATTCTTCAAATTGAAATGATGGGATTAGAATGGTCCATAATATTATATTATAATATTGTTTATCGTGATGGATTTATCGAGAAAATGGTGCTTTATTTAAAGTTTTTATCAAAATTTAATGTCATCATTATCGCCCGATTTCTGAATTGAGTATTCCAGCTGAGAACAACCTAAGTATCGCTCTGTCGCATTGAAATCTTAACAATGTATGAGACACAACGATACTTAAGTCGTTCTCAGCTTGAATACTCAATTCAGAAATCGGGCGTCTGTCTTTATAACTCAAAACTCAACTCAAATGTTCACGCCGTATTGACAGAGGTACTAATCTTCTGAACATCAGGTGACATTGCCATCTGGTGTTCAGAGTACCCACGTTTTGCAAGGACAGTGTACTCACGAGGTAGGGGGTAGGCCTATCGCTGTTTTGTACGAATACACTGTCACTTGACAAAGTACTACTTAGTCTTGTGGGTTCCCTCACGATGTTTTCCCTCGCCGTTAACATCCATGATAAATTAGCCACACATATGACTTTAGACAAGACAATTTGGTGTAGGCCCGACCCGGGATTTGAATCCTTATCGTCTGCACGATAAGCGGTCTTCTACGCACTAAAATTATGATTGGTCTTTATAACTATGATAATTAAAAGTTTGTTCAAATTATGTATGCTGTGTAGTGTCGTGTCGTCGTGTGTTCTTAGAATAGCACTACCCCGTTTCTTCCCATGGGTGTACGTAAGCGGCGACTAAGGGTATTGGGGCTTTTTAATGGATGTTTGGGCGATGCGGTTGGAGACCCATCACCAACAACCTTTATTTTACGATCTTTTCCCCACTTAACTTTCCAAAAGTGGCTGAGGAATTTCTGATTCCTTAGCTCTGGCTACCCCATTTAGGGATTTATAGCCGTGAGTATATGTATGTATGTATGTTGTTTGAGTTATTTTTTTAATAACAGACTCACGCGCTTTATTTCCATTAGGGCAGGCAAAAACTATCTATCGATTATTTCTTTCTACGTACGAGGCGTGCTCTTTTATTCTTCTCAATGTGGACTCCCGTTTTTATAGAACGTTGTAATATGATTGGAATCCAAAGACTTAAGTTGAGAAGAAGCTCATTAGTTAATTGTATCCTCAAACTCACATCTTTCAAACAAATATTAGATAATGTATTATTTCCAAACCTTATCTTATTTACGAGTGTATTTCTTTGACCCTATTCCTTTCTCAGAATTAATTACATAAATATTCGTTCATAGCATTATGTAGTTTTCTTTAAGGATTGTGTCAGGTGTACGGGTAAGTTCAGTTGGATCTAAGTTTTCAATAACTTAACAACTTTGTAACATCTTGTAGTAAAATATTATATTTTTTAAAAACTCAACTTTCTTTCTTGTGTCATAACAAAGTTTTCAAATGATCACAGTCATTACTTTATTACTTACTTACTTACTCCGTTGGCTCAGCGACCCAAAGTGGATCTTGGCCTCAGACACAAGAAGTCGCCATTGGTCCCTATCCTGTGCGATCTCTTTCCAGTTGCTTGCCTGAAGTTTGCGCAGGTCCTTTTCGATTTCGTCCCTCCATCGATATTTGGGACGTCCAACTGGTCTTCGACCGCTTGGTATTCCAAGGTAAACCTTTTTGACCGCCCGATCCTCCCCCATCCTCTCTAGGTGGCCAAGCCAGCGGAGCCGGTGGGACTTTATTTCGCCGATGATGTTAGGTTCAGAAATCAGGTCTTCGATTTCCTGGTTCTTCCTCATTCTCAGAGTGCCATCTTCCATCCTGTTGGGACCCAGAATTTTCCTCATTACTTTTCTTAGTTTATTACTTACTTTATTAGTGCTAAGAATATAAGAGTATGTATAAAAAGCTTGACGGATGTAAAAAAAGGCTAAAAAGGTTCGTCAGGATCGTACAAAGTGGCGCACTTATAGTGTCTGGGAAATAATAGCGGGAGTATATGTTTGTATGTTTATTTCCGCTGACTGCTCACTTTCAATTCTTTCGTCTCTTTCTATGGGAACCTCGACTCTTTTTACTGTTAGTGTAGAATAGCACCAACCATTTCCCGCTGGAAATCAAACTGGGATCAAGCAAACGCAATGGGATCTTTGCTGATAGTTTTCCTACCATAGATACACTCAATATACTTCATATATATACAGTCGTGAAATTGTTGGAAAAAAAGATGTTTAGTGTCGGCTTAGCAAAGCACTATTTCATTTCTTTCCATGGGTGCTTATAGAAGGCAACTTAGGGTGATGTGACTTTTTAAATAAGTTATATATATATATATATATATATGACTTATATGACTTTTTATATGGTGATGTATGTATATATATATGACTTTTTGTATAACATGTATATATATATATATATATATATATACTTATATAAAAAGTCACATCACCCTAAGTTGCCTTCTATAAGCACCCATGGAAAGAAATGGAATAGTGCTTTTCTAAGCCGACACTAAACATCTCTTACATAAACATAACATAACATAAACGTTCACGCCGTTTATCCCCGAAGGGGTTGGCAGAGGTACCAATACTCCTGGACTCACATGGCAAGCGCCATCTAGTTTCCAGAGAAGGTACCCACGTTTTGCTTAGACAGTGTACTCACGTGATAGGGGGCAGGCCTATCGCCGTTTTGTACGAATACACTGTCACATGACTAAGTACTACTCAGCCATGTGGGTTTCCTCACGATGTTTTCCCTCACCGATAGCAACCATGATAAATTAACCACACATATGACATACATGATTGATAAACATCTCTTATCAAACAATATCACGACTGATCACGTCAAAAGCTCCCGATCCTCTAGTAACTTTTACAGCACCCAAATTCTTATTCTAAATCCATCTACAGGGACCTATCATAAGCCACTTAAATAGCACCGTTGCGTGTTACTGTCATAGGGCAGTCGGTGTTTCTAATATTAATGTGAGGACGGCATTTTCTGCGATATATTATGCATCAGTCATGGCACACCTGGCTGAAAGTGGCACGGATATCGATTCTAAAGTAATTTAATACTGTGCACACAAAGAGGAAGGAAATTTGTGGAATTGCAATTCATAGTATGTAGTAGTATAGTATATTTGATTTGGTATGGGTTGAAGACCCATCACCAATGATTCTTCATTTCTACCATCTTGTCTTCTATTAACTTCCAAATGTGGCCGAGAAATTTCTAGCTCGAAAGCTTCGGCTGCCCCTTTTCGGGTTTCAAGGCCGTGAGTATATGTCTGTATATTTAGATAGAATATTTAGATTATATTATTTCACAATCTTTTCCCCAGTTCTATGGATTTATAGCCGTGAGTATATGTTTGTGTATATTTAAATTATCAATGGCGTCATGACATCAAAGTCGGAACTGTCAAACATGACGAAGACTGGCTGGAGAATCTAAAGCAAAGATGACTGCAGACTCTCGTTTCGTGTGCGACAGATGTGGCAAGAAATGCCGCGCAGCCATAGGGCTCTACAGCCACCAACGGCGGTGCGGCAAACCGTAACCCATGAGCGCTGCAACAAACATCTGCAATAGATGCTGTGGCCAATGATAATTTAAATTATATAGAGTGTGTGCTTAAAAGTGTAAAGAATAAAATTGCATTCGTGGAAAACTGAAGACTGTTCAAAAATATTCAAAAGGTTTGCCAGCATGGTACTTAGTACTTACTACGTTGAGTGTGTGTATTTCTGTATGTTTTTATGCTTCTTTCGATAGGTGAGATATACGACCAGATTATGAAATCAGAATACACCTGCTTGAAGATATTGCATGTAGCGTAAATCAAATTTGTGGAATAACTTTAACTTTGCCGTGTAGTGTCGGCTTAGAATAACACTACCCCAATTCTACCCGTGGGTGATCGCAAGAGGCGACTAAGGGTATAGGGGCTTTTTAAGTGATTTTTGGGCGATGTGGTTGGAGACCCGCCACCAAAACATTTATTATTACCATCTTTTTCCCAATCAACTTCCAAAAGTGGCTGAGGAATTTCTCATTCCAAAGCTCTGGCATCCCCATTAAGGGATTTATAGCCGTGAGTATATGTATGTATGCATGTATGTAACTTTAACGAAAGCATACATTTGCACCAGACAGCTTTATATTATAAAGATTTAACTCAAAACATGTAAAAAAAAATATAAATAAAATTGTTCTTTTTTGGTTGTCACTTAAAGTTCAAATTAACTTCTCACAGTCCATGTATATCCCAACCTTAGGGTTTAGGCCTACCCTATATAAGATGTTTTGGCCTTAGTCCCTCACGCTGGCCATTAGTGCCCTCTGAAGCACGGACTCATCTAAATTTTTGGAAAATCAAGTGATTGAAGCCATCAATATAGTTTCAAACTGGGTTCAATATTACAAATTAAATTTCTGATTTTACCCCCCGGGGATCGAACCAGAGACCTCCAGATTTGAATCTAAGATCCTAACCATGAGAACACGAGGGCAGGATCAAATGGATAAACAAATGTATTTTTTTTGTGAGTAATTCTTCTTGTTCTTACATCGCCATCTTTATTTCTTGTATCGACCGTTGTAAACTCATTCGCCACTCATTGCTAATGTTTGAAATGGAACATTGCGATAATTGTACATGTAATCAAGTGTGTTTTGAACTATGTTGCTATCTTCATTACTAACAAACACTACACTAGCATATCTTGGCTGAGTGCACGATCTTGAGAGCCATCATAACACACGTTGGGGTAGCAAACGAAATAATCCATCAGAAAATAACATAACATTATATTATATTATTATTTTTATTCTATTCAGAATACAATTTCTAGCCACGGACTCCTATGTGATAAGGAGCAAACTTATCGCCTCCTTTTATAAATAGTCTAAATTTAAACTGAATTTTAGGTAATTTCTATAAAACTGCACATTTGACTAAACGGCGGCCTGCCCCCTATCACGTGAGTACACTGTCCAAGCAAAACGTGGGTCCTCTAAACACCTAGTGACGATGTCACATGATGTTCAGAAGTATTAGTACTTCTGCAAACCCCTTCTGGTATATATGGCGTGAACGCTTCAGTCTTGAAAATTTGACTATAAATAGATAATTAGCCCCACAGAGCGGTTGTAGTGTGCTTGTCACTTTAACTACATATCTCGTCGTTTAAAACAGGCGTTTGTTACTCCTTACTCACTGCTATAAAACCCATTAAAGGGTAGCCAGAGCTTGAGTTTTAAAAGTCTTCAGCCACTAGATTGCGTCGACAACATATTAGCTACATCGCTCAACAATCAATTAAAAGTCCTCAATACCCTTAGTCACCGCTCACGATACCTGCAGGAAGAAATGGGTTGATTCTGTTCAAAACCAGATCTACTAACCATTTGTTTCAGACTTCTAAAATATCGTATGTATTTTTTCAAAGTGAAAGGTAATGTTCTTAGTAAAGGGTAACCATGTAGGACGCACCTGGACCAATTAAGCTCAAACTCAAACTTTTATTGCATACCATAAGTGTACAAATTGAACAATTAATAAAGAGTGTGTTCAAAAAGGTAGGCGTCCAAAGCATGAGGAATAAAAGGGCATGAGGAATAAAAGGGCATGTAGGGTAAAAGAGGTTTGCCAGGATCGTTTATAATGACGATCGATAGTCTCTGCCTACTCCAATGGGAAATAATGGCGTGAGTGTGTAAGTATATATGTATTATATTTCACTAACCATTTCTACCCACGGGTGTCGTAAGAGGCGACTAAGGGTATGGATTTTATTAAAGTGGTTTATGGGCGATGCGGTTGGAGACCCATTTTCAACAATATTTTTATTTTTCCATCTTGTCTCCTATTAACTTCCAGATGTGGCTGAGGAGTTTCTAGCTGTGAAGCTCTGGCTACCCCTTTTTGGAATTTATGGGATGTACGTATTTCATTTCTACCGAAGAACTCCCGACATGATTATGAGTTTGTCTTTCTGATTTTGAATTTGTGTTCACCTCTTTTGAAGATGACTCATTAAGTTAATGCACTGTACTGATTAATCAGCACTCTTTGAGCTTAGCAAAGTGAGCAAAAGTCTTAAATGTCGTTAAAGGAAAGATTTTTGTTCCCAGCTACCGCTGTAGTCGTACTCCGCTGAGTCGACTGGAGAGTTATGATTTTGACTGGAATGTATTTATCACTTTGTCTCTTTTTGTTAAGTAAAATTTAAATATGGAAAATACGCTTATTTTAATAACTTACTTTATTGTTTTTTATTTAAATAATTTTATTTATGTGACAAAAGGTAGACCATTACACTTGTTACATTAACACATTACGATTAGAAGGTGTACTATATGAGGAACCTTGTTATTTACACGTAAGTATCTACATACTAATACAATTTTGTAAATGCAGCCATAAGCTCCCAAAATAAAATATAAAATTATAGAATATAATATAACAAGGAAAAGTAAATTTATATGTTACGGAATGTGTGGATGTGTGTGTGTGTGTGTGTGTGTGTGTGTGTGTGTGTGTGTGTGTGTGTGTGTGTGTGTGTGTGTGTGTGCGAATGAATGCGATTGAAATTTAAAAAAAAACTTATTTATTTCACAACAGGGTCAGATAAAATAAATAATCTGCCAATTATTTCTATTACTATAATATTACACGTTCTCGTATAATCAATCCTCCTCACAGCCCATATATGTCCCCACCTAGGGGGTTGGGACTACCCTATATAAGATTTTTAGCCTTAGGCCACCACGCCGAGTGCAGGCTGCCAGACTAACGACTACTACCGTGATTGTAGTGAGGATCGAGGGTTCAGCGTGTCCAATTTTTCTGACAAGGGCAGGCATCCAAAAAGAGAAGAATAGTAGAACATGAATGAGAATAATGATGATGAAAATAGTGACCAATTTCACAAGCAAGAGAAATTGGTCAAGATCATGCAAAGTAGCGTTTCATAATTGAAATTATGGGCGAGAGTGTAAGTTAGTTGGGAAGTTTGTTTACAAGGGACGGAAAATGCGAGGAAGATATTGAAAGGAGATTAAAAAAGGGAAATGCGGTAAATGGAGCCATAAACAGTCTAATGTCGAGCCAGTTCCTGTCTGAAAAGGCGCGAATGGCAGTTCACAATGCTGTACTGGTTCCTACGCTGATGTATGGTAGTGAATGTTGGGCATGGCAAAAGAGGCATGAAAGTAGAGTGAATGCAGTGGAAATGAGATCCCTCAGAAGTATATGTAATGTAAGGTTGTGCGACAGAGTGAGAAATAGTGTAATTCGTGAACGTTTAGGTGTGAAAGATGACGTAGTGTGCAAGATAGAGAAAGGAATGTTAAGGTGGTTTGGGCACATAAAGAGGATGAATGACAGTAAATTGGTGAAAGAGATCTATAGAGCCAACGTGGAAGGTAATGTGAGTAGAGGACGACCACGGAGAACACACTTGGACCAAATTGAGAGTGTGCTCAAAAAGGCTGGCGTCCGAAGTATGAAGAATAAAAGAGCATGTATGAAAAGATTGATGGATGTAAACGAAGCTAGAGAGGTTTGTCAGGATCGTACAAAGTGGCGATCGATAGTCTCTGCCTACCCCAATGGGAACAATGGGCGTGAGTATAAGTAAGTAAGTAAGTGTAAGTTAGTATATCTGCCTAAATAAGACTTATGTTGCTAAAACTAATAACCAGCGACTAGTTTCAGTCAAGTAAAATTGCTTTCGAAATATAGATTCAGCATTTAATATGCAATCCGGTTTATCCGGTATTTCGTACATTGCACCTACTGCTTCAGATAACTGGATTCGGGCCAATTCCTAAATAATCCGACACTATCAAAAACAATTACGTGGCATAGAAAATGTACTATCCTTGGAAGAAAGTACTGGTGTAGAATTCATTGTGTAAACTCGGTAGCTGAGTGGATAACCGCTTTGCATTTAACACAAAAGTTATGAGTTCGAATCTGGTGTCAGTCTCAAACAAGCTCTTAATGCTTATATTATTTTTACGTTACCATTTTAGGGTACTTTAAGGGGGCCCTATTATTAAGACTACGCTGTATGCCTGTCTGCCTGTCACCAGGCTGTATCTTATAAACACTGATAGCTGGAAGGTCGAAATTTTAATTGATTATGTATTTTTTTGCACTATATAAAGACATAAATAATATAGATATAGATAATGGTACGGATTCCATGGTGCGGAGTCCTTCGTACAAGAGACAACTCGTTCTGTGGCGATTTTACTTTATGCTAGAGGGGTTTGCCAGGATTGTACGAAGTGGCGATTAATAGTCTCTGTCTACCCCAATGGGAATTAATGACGTGAGTATATGCATGTATGTGAACCTGAAAGATTTTTCTTTATCGCTTATTTAGAAATTCATTGAAACAAAAGTTAAATTAAAATACAAGAAATATACTTCTTAAAGCCTATGTTTAGTGCTCTTATTAATATTTTTATTGATTAATATTATAGAGTGCTCAACACTAACAGCAAAAAGTTAACAAGTCGGTTCATTATCATCATTCAATAGTAGTCCACTGCTGTATATACCTCTCCCAAAGACTACAACAACTGTTCCTGTGCACTACCAAGTCGTTCACTTTTTGGGAGGCCTATCCACACTCTGAATACCAAATCAGGAAAAAGAAACATCTGTAACCGATCTGTTTATTGATTTCTATAAAATTATTCTATTATTCTTAAACCATTCTTCAAAAGCAGGCCCAATAGTTATGTAACTCCAAAAATTGCCAAATAGTCTTTGAGAATTAATTTGATGTCGGTTAGTCCTATAGTGGTTGTTTAAGCACTTCTTTAATATCACTATATTACAAATAATACAAAGTGTTTTTTCAGGTGGAATATGTGGTGAAGCTGGTTCTTCTGTCATGGTGGTATTTTCGGACAAAGAACATTCGCCACGGCAAATTTTCTTATTCCTATTTGGAAGCAAAATTTCTGCCCTTCGTTTTACTCCGTTTGGCTTTTCTTGAAATCTGAAAAACAGAGGCTGAAATGAATACTTAGAAATGTGTAAAGAGTAAAAGAATGACATGATAGTCCAGTGGGTAGAACACCCGCCCGAAAAACAGAAGGGCGTGAGTTCCAATCCTGGGTCGGGCCTACACCAATTTGTCTTTTCTAAAGTCATATGTGTGGTTAATTTATCATGGTTGTTAACGGTGAGGGAAAACATCGTGAGGAAACCCACATGGCTGAGTTGTACTTAGTCATGTGACATTGTATTCGTACAAAACGGCGATAGGCCTGCCCCCTATCACGTGAGTACACTGTCTAAGCAAAACGTGGGTACCTTCTCTGGACACTAGATGGCGCTGCCGTGTGAGTTCAGAAGTATTAGTACCTCTGCCAACCCTTTCGGGGATAAACGGCGTAAACGTTTATGTTTATGTTATGTGTAAAGAGTAACAAAACTAAGTATCATGTCATGTTGAGAAAGAATGGAAATATATACATCTAGAAAAGGCAGTAAATTGAAACAGTATTAAAAGAGGTGTGTAGTGTCGGCTTATAATACCACTACCCCGTTTCTTTCCGTGGGTGTACGTAAAATGCGACTAAGGGTATTGGGGATTTTTAATGGGTTTTCGGGATATGCGGTTGGAGACCACACAACAACCTTTATTTTACCATGTTTTCCCCACTTAATTTCCAAAAGTGGCTGAGGGATTTCTAATTCCTTAGCTCTCGCTACCCCTTCTACGGATTTATAGCCGTGAGTATGTATGTATGTGAGTATGTATTTGAGGTTATACATAACAAATGGTTTTGTTTTCTCAACTTCTAATAGCACAGCTACAAAGGTTAGTATATGGTACTTGTACGTCAAACTGTTTAAGTCAGACTTAGTATGTAAGTAACAGGCGGTACCAGACAACCTGCAGTGTCCTGCGGATAATGTTGGAAACCTAGCTGAGGTACTTTGCCTTTTTGTACGCTGTCTGTGTTTAATTAGCATTGTTTTTTTTAGATATTGTTTTGTTTTTAGTGTCAAATAAGTATCTTTTATCTTTTTTGTTATAGCTGGGTTGTGATGACTTAGAATAGAAAAGAAAATAAAGATGTTAGCTGTGTAGTGTCGGCTTAGAATAGCACTACCCCATTTCTTCCGGTGGGTTTACGTAAGAGGCGACTAACGGTATTGGGACTTTTTAAGGGATTTTTGCACGATGCGGTTGGAGACCCATCACCAACAACCTTTATTCTACCATCTTTTCCCCACTCAACTTCCAAAAGTGGCTGAGAAATTTCTAATTTCTCAGCTCTGGCTACCCCTTTTAGGGATTTATAGCCGTGAGTATATGTATGTATGTATGTATGTAAAATAAAGATCATATCATGTTGCACTACCCCGTTTCTTCACGTGGGTGTTCTTAAGAGGCTACTTAGGGTATTGAGACTACTTGAGTGATTTTGACGATGTGGGTTTTCACCGCCACTCTAAGTTCAAAAGTGGGTGCGGAATTTCTTATCCTGAATATTTATCTTGCCCTTTTAGGGATTTTTAGTCATGAGTATACGTATGTACATAAACTTATGATATTATATTTAAATCGTTCATGATTGGTATACGAAAATTAATCACTATACTTCACGGGTACAGTGACTTTAATAGTCAGGACCGGGACCCATTAAAAGCCTAGTCATACATTTGTTTTGTGTGTGTGTGTGTATGTGTACCAATCTTGAAAGCTCAACGGAAAGACCACGTTTCTAATGCAGGAGCTATGAGTTTGACACCCGTGGCGGGCCTCACACGACATCCGTGGCCGAGTGGATAGGTGAATAGCTTCTCGGTCCGCAAGTTGCGGGTTCAATCCCCGCTGAGAGCAATACGTATGTACAAGTACAAACATACATACATATACTCACGGCCATAAATCACAGTTGGAAGTTGTTAGGTAGAAGGTGGTACAAATATAGTATCGTTGGCGATGGGTCTCTCTCACTGTTCACTATTTAAGAGATATTCCACAATTACTTACGTAATTATTCTACAGAAATATTTCACATTAAGTGCTATTCTAAGCCGACACTACACAACTAAAAGCTCACACACCGCTAAATCAGTCTATTCACACTAAGATAGTTAAAACCTAGGATATTAAAATGAAATTACTCACCTATTTTCAATCTCTTCAGTTATATCAACAAGAAAACTATCAAAGTATGGGTCAAAGTCAGATTCTTCATATGCTTTTGGAATGACTGGGAAATCAACCGGTGCATTTTTGTCACTTTCTTTTAGTTCCTCTTCAATTTTAACACACAAATCAACAAGACTTTTATTAACAACAGCTTCATCTAATATCCAATCTATATTTGTATTGTTTGAAGCAGAATCTTTAGGCTTTATCACGATATTAGTGAACATTTTGAATCGGTTTCAAAGATGAAGTTGCAATTAAATTTATTTAAACCTAAAATTTATTTAGGCCTATCGTTCCAAATGGCAAATGATAACTAAAAGTGATCCTGTTTATTACTTTTAACAAATGTTCAACTGGTAATTAATTAATTAGTCATTAGCAAATTGATTTTCGAAATTCATTATAATAATCACTTAATATTTTCTCTTTAGATAAACTTGTTTTTGTAAATAGAAGTACAAAAACAGCGCCCGTTTTAAAAGGTGTTATTGATTCGGTCTATAGCATTTACTTATTATGTTATTTAAATATGTAATAATATGAATGTAATAGTATATAAGCATCCGTGATAGCTTAATGCCTATTAATGAAATCTATTGATTAAACTATTCACAAAAAAATATGGCAGGCCTATCGCAGTTTTAGTGTGTGTAAAAGTCAATTTGCGGTTAATTTATCATCGTTGTAAACGTCGAGGGAAAACGTCGTGTGGAATGGAAAGTTGTACTTACATGTGACAGCGTCTTCTCACAATAACAGATAATAAGCGTAATCACTATCATGTGTATATGTCATAAAACGTAGATACTCTGAACACTAGGGGAAATTAATGTCGCGTGATGTTTTAAAGTATTAGTATCCCTGCCAACCCTCTGGCGAAATACGTTTGAGTTTATTACCTCATTAGTCTGAGGTAAAAGCACTCCTAACAGCAAAAACTACTAAGAATCCAAGAAAACAAACTGACTTCCTAATTAATTTGTTCGCCGTGAGCTGTTATTGTATTCCAACAATAAGTTGTGGAAATGAAGTACCAGAGAACTTTCCTAGGTCGGATGCAAATTATCAATCCCCTAGCTTTAATGGTTGCTATGATGTTAGGCTAGGAAATGCTGAATATTAAAACGTTATTTTTATTATAAACATACATACATATACTCACGGCATAAACCCCTAAATGGGGTCGCCAGAGCTTCAAAGCTAGAAACTTCTCAGCCACATTTAGAAGTTTATAGGGGACGAGATGGTAAAACTGCTGTGTAGTGTTGCCTTAGAATAGCACTACCCCATTTCAGCCGGTGGGTGTACGTAAGAGGCGACTAACGGTATTGGGGCTTTTAAGGGATTTTTGGGCGATGCGGTTGGAGACCCATCACAAACAACCTTTATTTTACCATCTTTTCCCCACTCGACTTTCAAAAGTGGCTGAGGAATTTCTGATTCCTTAGCTCTGGCTACCCCTACTAGGGATTTATAGCCGTGAGTATATGTATGTATGTATGAGATGGTAGAAATAAAGTACCGTTAGTGATGGGTCTCCAAACGCATCGCCCAAAAAACATTTAAACAAGTCCTATATCCTTAGTCGCCTCTTACGACACCCATGGGTAGAAAGTGACGTTCTAAGCCGGCACTACATGGCATAAACAATAGAATAAACGATATCGTATCAAACATTGGAATCCCTCAGTCCCCATATATGTTCCCAACGCTGGCCTTGAACCTACGCTGCATAAGTTTAGGTTATGATTTAGTTATAGAATTGTGATTTAGCCATAATCTAACACGCTGGCCTAGTACGGGTCAGCTGACTAACGAGTATTACCGAGATTGGACCGGGACTGGCGGGCATGGGAGGGCACCATGCATAGCCTCATCCTTATTTTAGGATAATCAGGTAATTCAAGCCTGCTGTTATCTACCAAACTTAATTTGTACGCTGTGTTGTGTTCGCTTAGATGACCAATACCCCATTTCTATTCGTGGGTGAGCGTAAGAGACGACTAAGGATTTTGAGGCTTTTCAAGTGATTGTGGGGCGATGCGGTTCCGTTAACAACAACATTTATTTTACAATCTTTTCACCACTAAACTTCGAAAAGTGCTTGAACATTTTCTAATTCTGAAGCTGTGGCTACCCCTTTTAGGGATTTATAAATGTAATTTGTAAGTTTACTTCCCGGGAACCGAATCCAATTACTCCGGATTGATGGCTCTAACACTAGATCGCCGAAGCGGTTATGAATGCGGCCCTTAGCGCTAGTTCAGACACGGCGGGAACCGCGCGATTATAGAATCGCATGGAAACCGCGCGGGTCTTATTTATATGAGTTAGTAAGTAAACGTTCAGACATAACCGCGCGGTTAATCAAACCGAAGCGGATTGGGATATAACGTTACGAACAGACCATGTACTAGTTGGTCACGTAATATTGGATGCACCCAATATCACCTTTTTCTTTTCTTTTTTTTAAGGAGCAACCACAGTAAACACACTTCTTCGTCGACCTCCATTTTGAAACTGACGCTAACCCGCACGAAATCGCATACTAACCGCGCGTGTCTGAATAGCATCACAACTTCGCGGTTTGAAACCGCGCGATTCGTAAACGCACGATTCCCGCATGTCTGAACGCAGGCTTATTTGTGTATCATTGAATTGTGAAATGTGAAAAGTCATTAAGTTGTGCGTATTATATTTAAAAAAAATATATATCGAATTTCGCAAGGATATGCCCGGTAAAGCATTATACACATGCATAAGCAAGCGTGCTTATTAGACGCAAATTGTGTGAATATCATCACCGCTCTTTTTCGCTTTTAACTCCAAAAAGTGACTTAATAATAGTGTAGTTGGATGTTTTCACATTGGCTATCCTTTTTAGAGATTAAAGCCGTGGAAATATGTGCGAGGTTTTTGAGGTGATTCAGGTATTCCATTTTGTGTTTCCTGGCCCTTTCTTAAAGCAAGTTGTCCGAAATTGTACAGATAGCGCACTTCGCACAGATGTGCTCAACATACCTCCTTCAATTAAAGCATTTGCATGAAGTTGAATAGTGAAATATTTTAATTGAACTATCTCATCAATATTTAAAGCGGTTTTGTCCTAAATACTTTTTTAGAAGTTTTTCTACTTATTGTATTTCAGTTTTAAATTATGGTTTTTACTCATGTTTTTTATCAGAGACGATATTAAAATATTAAAGAAATAGTTATATCAGAGTTAGGTTTACATTTGTCCATACTCATGGCAATATTTCTGGAAAAGAGGGCAACGGAGACATACAATAAACATTGGCTGCGCCATTTTTAAAAGATGAAAACGTTCAAGATGATGAAACTAATATCGAATTCAATGCGTATAATACATGCGTATTTATTTAATCATTTTCTATTTCCTCGTAAATTCATCATGTGGCAAGGCGTGTATAAAGCAACGATATTTTATGACGAAACGTCATATGATGTTCTGGATTTCTCTTGTACACCTTCGGGCTCAAAACATAGCTTTTACATCGAAAGCTATGTTTCATACGGTTTCTTCATTCGTGTGTTAAACGGTTGACGTCATCATGGTGACCAATCAGAACCCCGCTCCGCCATTCCACCACCATGGAGAAAATTGCGACGTAGCGTCCAATTTCAACATTCAAAAATCATGATTTAAATCTTTTTGTTCATGAAAACCTCATGTGGGGATTATTACTAATAAATAAAGGAAAGAAAAATTTCGACACAGGCGGGAATCGAACCCGTGACCTCGGGTATACGCCCCCGTCGCTCTGCCAATTGAGCTACCGTGTCAATGGCTGCCAGCGCGAAATTCCTCTATCCTTTATTTCTTTTACACGTTTTAGTAGTGATTTCGTTTCCTACCTCCAAATTTTTACTTATTCAGAAGGCCACTTGTCTACCTTTTCAGATAGAATGCAAATGTTGAAAATGCCTAACTATCACATAATTTAAATCTTTTTGTCCACGAAAACCTCATGTGGGAATTATTACCAATAAATTTTAATTCTATGTTAGTTATTTTTGTTGTGAATGTTAAATTCTATTTTGTATATATTTTTTGTACTACCTAACAATAATTGCGTGTTGGCCATAGCTGTTAAGCATTATTGTGTTTTTATAATAAATGAAAGAAAACACTACTTAAACGTGTAAAAGAAATAAAGAATAGAAGAATTTCGCGCTCAATTGGCAGAGCGGAGGGACCCGAGTTCGCGGGTTCGATTCCCGCCTGTGTCGAATTTTTCTTTCCTTTATTTATTCAAAAATCATTCGCTTTATACCTTACCTTCGACTATCACATTAATTATTTTTCTGTAATATTTTATTTCAAATATACGTTCATACTGAAGGAAAGAATAAATTATTCATTGAATACACTACATCCACATGAACCCTGCTAAATCGCAATCATCGTGCATCGCAACGCGAACAAACGTGTTTATGGTTTAAACTGAAAAACTGTGTACAATTTAAACTTACTCAATTTATCAAGACAGTATACGAAAGAGCAAGCACCAACTTAATTTTTCAATATTTCATGTAATTTATCAAACTGTAATACATTCAGTATCGTAAAAATACCGAAACGAATTTGAATAAAAGAATTGTCCAATGAATACGTTGCAGAAGTGAAGAATGTAGGCCAGGAGCCAACAATTTTATCAGTACTGTTTTATGCTGATTGCTCTTGGAGGTTTCTCAGAGGTTTTAGTGACACATTTAATACTCTTTGTATCTGATAAAAATATTTTTAGCAAAAAATTGCAAAGTGCAAGTCGGCGCCCGTGGAGGGTTTCATAGTAGGGAATTTAGGTAAGCGAAGAGATATATCAAGAATATGTAACAATAACATAAATATACATTTATATAATTGGTACAAAAATGGCACACAGTCAGTATTTTCGGATTTGTGTAATAATATATACGCATACATTATACGCAAAATCAAAACTAAGTTTCATTGATACTTTTTTTGATCTTTTACTGATAAATAGAAATTCTAATAAATATTTATGATGGTACAGTTTACCGTACTAAAGTTTTTTCTTGATAAAATTTAATAAAACGATAGAGATGCTCCATACATTAATATCTATGTATGTTCTCAACAGATGACACTGTTCTTATTTTACTATCAGTATTCCTCATATACTTAGATATCGGTCTTGTCTCTTCCCTGGACTAGGCTCACTACTTTCCCCTGGATTACTTATTTGAAATTAAACATGTAATGATTGTTACGTACACAATACTTTCTAACGGTAGTAGTCGTTAGTATACGAACTTGCACTTGGCCAGCCCTTGTCTCAATGTTTTATTTATCTTTTCGGTCAACTTGAGATTTTTGTTTATAGTCGGTAAACTCTCATAATCATTTTTGGTCTTCCAAATAGCAGGCTTGGCAATTTCGTTTCCTACTTATTATTTATTATTTATAGCCGACTAATCCATATTATTTTTTAAAAGAAAAATAAGCGTTTATTTAGTAAAAACAAGAGTAACTGCGGTGTTAGGATTTTTTACAATCGTACATCTTGTTCAACCTTGCGGCGTGTAAATATTGTATTGTTTTAATTTCAGTAAGATTATTTAATGTCAAGTTTGATTAATTAATATAAAAAAAGAAAGATTACAAATATTTAAAATAATATTTTATATTACTCATAGCATGTCTAAATACACTAATTACACAAAATTAAGCTAATAATTTGTATCATATTATATTTATTAACATTTTGTGACGAAAATAACGGTGGTTAAAAATGGCGGCCCATTCTCGGCCTACATTGAATATGCGATGTGACAATACGCCAGAATATAGATTTGTCCCAATGAAATTGTTACCTTCAATTCTCATACAATCATTGATATTGTAATCGTATAGGAAAGGGTAAACTACGTGCTATTCTATTTGTCATACAATATGGATGATCTGGGGTAACATGGGGTGAGTTTTCAAATAGGTGTATCGATATGTACGAGTATGTTAATAGAAAGTATTTTATTCTTGCTTCTACAAAATAGACCGATAAGAAAATTAAAATACATACATATTCACGGAAATAAATCCCAAAAAGGTAGCCAGAACTTCAGAGTTGGAAACTCCTCCATATTTGGAAGTCGATAGGGGACGAGATGATGGAAATAAAGTATATTTGGTGATGGGTCTCCAACAGCATCGCCCAAAAACCATAAGGGTTCGATGCTAATTTTTTCGTTGTTAAAGCAAAAATGCGTAATTGCTAAATCTAGGCAAAATTTGAGCACGCTGGACAAAATATTCAAATAAATCTCATGTACGATAAGCTTTTCTATTTTATATATATTTTTTATACTACCTATATAGACTATGATTTTTTCAATTAATCCTGTTTAACTTATTGGTTTCATTCAATTAAATTTATCTATTTGCATATTATTTTTATCGGGTTAATGAGAACGATTATGGATGGATTTAAAAAATGGAATTCGATTTTGCATTCGACAAATAAATGGTATTTTAAATGTACTTTATAAAAACACACAGCTTCTTTAACACAAACTAATTTTAACTTACATGGTATATATGTAGAAACAAGAATAATAGTAGTACTTTCTATACTAAAATATTATGATACTAGAATAATAGTAGTAGTTCCTTAATACTAGTAGTTCCTTGTACCATCCCACAAAACTATTTATTTTTGTCACCCATTGTCTTCCATACATTGTAACGTTATTTCTAACTCCTGGGATGCTGTACCCAGAAGCCAGAAATAACTAAAGGAAAAGAAAAAAAAAGAAGAAAATGGAAGGTTAGATAATAAATGAAAGATATATATATCACAACAATATTTAATAATAAAAAAAAAATACACTAAAAAACACTCCTAATAAAATAGTCCCCTAACTTTACAAAATTATAATATAAAAGCACTCAGCTTTTAAAACCAGCTCCTGCTGCGATGGGTGGCTCAACAGTGAGGGTTGTGATTCCAACTTGGTTGCGACTCCGGATAGGCCGTCGGTGAATGCAGCTCGAAGACAAAGGGGCTGCGACTCCAGGAAGCCCGTCGATAAAGGCAGCTGAAGAAGGGGCTGCGGCTCCGTGAAGCTTACTTCGAAGAAAAGAGGGGCAGCTCGGGAATAAGGGGCTGCTTTTCCAAACGGGTATAAATAAAATCAGTCCAGAATATCTCCCGTTCTTTCAATTTCTTCCAAAAATAATGATCAATATCGACTTCGGTAATGGGTCTTTAGTGTCCAATTCCAATCTTGTTTCAGAATGAATCCACCCATCGCCCCAGGAGCTGAATATATACCAACATCTGCGAACAAGCATGACAAATTTAAAATTTTGAAATAACAAATATTCCTTAAAGGAGGTATCAAAGAAAGTAGTCTGAAGTACAAGGAGAGATTTTACTCATTTAGAATTATATATTAGAAAACAAAATAAGGAAAGACAATAAATTAAGAACATTATCTATCCACTTACAATATTAAACAATACATTCATATTAAAATTATACAAAAGTTTAGAAAATTAAATTAAATAAATTGTAAGTCTACAACCTAACACTAGCAGCCTTCTTTCAGAAAACTAATGGTTGAGAGGAAATTTAGAAGAATAAAAATTAATATCTGACAATAAACAATATTGTCAAATCGATTATTTTCGAGAAAAATCTGGAAGTGATTGGACATAGGCTCAAAGATAAATGTATTGAGAATACTCTACTAATATCTATATTGCGAATAGAAATAACGGCAGTGTAGTGAAAATGGTGTGTGTGTTCAAAATGTGTTGTGCAATATAAATGTATATTACATAGTGTGAAATATCAATAAAAATATGTGTGTAAAACGTGGTTTACATTAAATTCCCTAAATCCTTTTCAGAATAAGTGTCTGATGAAAAAGGTAAGTCAAACATCATGAACTGTTCCACATCTCACATACATAACACAAAATGTACATTACATACATTCCCCTTTCCCCCGGAAAAAAAAAATTTTAAAGTTTTTTTTTTTAATTAGGTTGAAATCCACACATTCAAATAGAAAAACTTTCATACTTCATTCTTACAAACGTGAGTACTGTTCACATTCAATGACAAATACTCTTCATAGGACTCAACCTATTAATGACGATTAGGCTTTTTTAAAGAGTTGTCAGCCGCTCATTCTAATAAATCCCTAAGTAACATAACTTATGTACAACACTAAGCTTCAAGGCTTAAGAAAAATAACACCTTGAAGTGGTGTTAAAACCTTAACACAACAATGTCAAGTAACATTGGAATTAACGAATAGTTACATAAAAAGGTAACACCTTAAGAGTGGTGTTAAAACCTTAAAGAGCATTGAAATTACTTAATTGTACATTAAGTAGAGTAAGGTAATTAATAAACCTTACGAAATTGTTAACACATTAGCATAATATAACAAAAGATAATTAAATTAAAACATCTTGACACAACCAAAACTCAAGAATAAATAAAGATGATGACATAATGATAATCATTAAATAAAATAAAGAAATACTATATGCAAAAAGAAAATTAAAAATCTTAAACTTTTATGTCTTTGATATGCCATTTACCTCTAGAACCATTTGGGTCTTCTAAGAGGTATACCAAAGGGGAAAACTTTTCAATTACTTTACATTTCAGGTATTTGGGAGCAAGTTTGGAGCTAAAGTAATTGCCAGCATTACTCTGAACGTAATTCCTACGCCAAACAGTATCACCTACATTAAATTCCTTAGGAGATCGACGACGGTTGTAATGAGTTGAATTCTTTTCATGAGCAATATGAAGAGCCCATTGAACTTTATCAAAACAAGAGGAAAGGTAACCAATGTTTTGAGCATATATATCCCTAGGCAGAAAAACTAACTCATCTAAATTATTAAATTGAGTATAAGAAGAACCACATGTAACTATTTCACGACCAAAGACTAAAAATGAAGGGCTATAACCAGTTACAGAATTAACCGTGTTATTTAAAGCGGCTTGTACCATAGGTAAATGAATATCCCAAGATCTATGGTCATTTTCTACTAAAGATGCCAGGGCTGTAATGATAGTTTTGTTATACCTTTCTGTAGGGTTGATTTGGGGACAGTAGCGTGGAATATAAGATATAAAAGGTATCTTATATTTTTCTAACAACCTTTGAAATTCATGGCTCTGAAAATGTGAACCATTATCCATAATAATGGTTTGAGGAACACCATGTACTAGAAATACATAGTTTTCAAGGTTGGAAATAATATTAGCTGAAGTAGACCTTTTTAAAGGAAAAAGAAGAGAGTATTTTGTAAATAAACAATTAACAACTAAAATAAATTGATTACGACGACGAGACATAGGAAGAGGTCCGATCAAATCTAGCGACACAGTTTGAAACGGTCTCGAACATATTTTTGGCTTACCCATAATACCATATGGGGAATGGTTTGAATGTTTGTAAGCAAGACATTTTTCACATTCACCAATAAAATTAGCAATATCTCTAAACATCCCTGACCAATAATATGTAAGACTTAACTTCTTAAATGTTTTAAAAATACCTAAGTGTGGACTACTGGGACAACCGTGAGCGGAATCAATAAGTAACTTCCTTTCTCTAGGAGGTGGAACAATTTTCCAAATGAAATCCTCATTAATGGAATTAGGATCAATACAACAACGAAGAAGATGGTTGTCCTTTATACAATAGTTGGGATATTGTTCAGGATTATTCTGACAGCCTAAATAAAGTTTATTGTATTTCTCAACAGCTAACTGAAAATGTTGAGGAACGTTGGCAACAGGTGCCACATTAAGAAGAAAATTAACATTGGCCGGAGTATCCTTAGATCGAGAGAGTAAGTCAGGTACTACGTTTTCTTTGCCTTTCTTATGTTTTAAAACAAAATTAAATGTTGATAATCGAAGTGACCAACGAGCTAACCTACCAGTTGGATTAGACAAATTAAGAAACCATTTAAGAGCAGAATGATCTGTATAAACAACAAATTGTTTGCCATTGTCCAAATAACAACGCCAATGCTCCAGAGCAGTGATTACCGCCAAAGTTTCTCTTTCTGTAGTAGAATAATTCCTTTCATGCTTATTAAGAGAACGACTCATATAGGCAATAACCACTTCTCTGTCATCTTTCATTTGAGTTAACATCGCACCAATTCCAGTGTTTGATGCATCACAATGCACTGCAAACGGGAGACTGAAATCTGGACAAGCTAAAATAGGAGTAGTAACCAAATGGTTTTTCAAAGTAAGAAAAGCTGAATCTGCTTCAGAAGTCCAAATGAATTTAGGAGCATTTTTGCCCGAAGACGTGAGTTTATTCAAAGGAGCTGCTATAGTGCTAAAATTAGGAATAAATCTACGAAACCAACTACAAGTACCTAAAAACCTACGAACTTCTCTTTTTGATGTGGGGACTGGGAAATCTAAAATAGCTCTAATTTTTTCAGGATCAGCGCGAAGACCATGCTCATCCACGATGTAACCTAAATACTTAAGTTCATTTTTGAAGAATTTACTTTTCTCAAAATTAATGGTAAGATTTGCATAAGTCAATTTTTCGAGAACTTTACAAAGTAAGGCTATGTGTTCTTCAAAAGTTTGACTAATTACGATTATGTCATCCAAATAACAAAAGACCTTGTTCTCGAACTCTGGATTAAACAGAATATCCATCAATCTTTGTTGAGTAGCAGGAGCATTGGTTAAACCAAATGGCATGACCGTAAATCTGAACATTCCACGACCAGGGGCATAAAATGCGGTCTTGTCACGATCAGCGCCATCTAACGGGATTTCCCAAAATGCTTTAGCTATGTCAATGCTAGAAAGAAATTTAGCCTGTCTAAGACTATCTAAAATTTCGCTGATAAAAGGTAGACTATAAGCGTCACGACGAGTAACAGAATTAAGTTTCCTACTATCAACACAAAAACGCCATTCTCCATTTTTCTTAGGAGTAATCAACACTGGGGATAACCAAGGACTTTCACATGGTTCAATCACATCCCATTGTAACATCTTATCCACCTCATTAATAAGTGCCTTTTGCTTTTCAGGTGAAAGACGATAACAACGTTGTTTGATGGGAGGAGAGTTACCAGTATCAATCTTGTGAGAAATTAAAGTTGTACGACCTAATTTGCCTTTCCTTTCAAAAGATATATCCTTAAATTTTTCTATTATATTACTCGCTATGAGTTGTTGATCTGAAGAAAGATTCTCAAAAGGAAGAATAGACTTATCATGAGAGACAGTATTAACGACTAAGGGTTCGTTAAAATACTGAAATAAGACTTTAGGAACAAGTTGAAACTTTCTCCAAAAATCGACACCAAGAATAATAGAAGTAAGAATGTTAGGAAAGACATAAGCTCTTATTACATAAGTCAAATTATTAAAAGAAATCGGAATATCCATGTAACCAAAAGATTCAAGTTTTTGATTACTTGCTGTGGCTACAAAAATAGGATTGGACTTGGATAAAGTGTAGCCTAATCTGATAAATTTTAAATGAGAATTATTACCTAGAATAGTGATAGAACTACCACTATCTAAAAGACCAGAAAAAGATAAACCACCTACAGAAAAGTTAATGAAAGGACGATTGTAGTCTTTTTCTTCTGAGAAAGCAATAGAATGAGTTCTATATGAACCGAAGAATAGCTTAATAGTAGAAAGCCAATCGTTCCATTCATCAACGTTAAATTTATTAGTATCCAAGTCCGAAATTAGTTTTTTTGTTTGTTCAAAGCATAACTACAATTAGGACAGTTGTTCACCTTAAAACCCTTGTTACCACACTTAAAACAAATGGGATCTTTAGGTTCCTTACAAGAACGAAGAGTATGACCATTAACCTTACAACGTGGACAATACTGACTTGAAGAAGAACTATCGGTATGAGAAGTAACACGGCGATTAGTATTTGAGGACTGTTGACTCGATGAAGAAGAAGAAGATTTAATGGGTTTGTAATTAAATTCTGAGGCTATTTTGCTATTGTCAGGTATTGGTTCCTGAAAATTGTGATCCCTGTCCATATAAGATTCATATTTTTGGCAAGAAGAAATTAATTCATCTATAGAATTAATATTTTTCAACATTACAACAACTGAATAACAAGGTTTGATATTACGTAACAGAATCTGGAGCTTTTCTTGCTCCGAAAGTGGTGCAGACAAACGATTAAACATGCCAAACATAATAGAAACGTAGACAATAATATTTTCATCACGACCCTGAGTTCTAGCTCTAATCGAAGATAATAATTTATAATCGTAATCATATTCTCCAAAATCATTAACTAATGAGACACTGAGTTCACTCCAAGAAATATTGGGATTTAAATTTTTCTTTAATCGAAACCAATGCAAAGCATTATCAGAAAACAGTTCGTAACCTAAATTGGAGAGAAAAGATTTATCAACACCTCTCGATAAACAAAACTCCTCTACCTTTTGGATATACGATCTAGGACAGGAGAGACCATTATAGGTGAACTTTTTAATTTCCTTAGCACAGGATAAAATGTCACCAGAACGGGAAGAAGAAGCAAAAGGAGAGACAATAGGATCAGTAGCTGTAGAAGCTACGGGCAAAACTTCAGCTGGTAATCTTCCAGAACTAGGAGGAACTTCCAAACGAGGGGAAACCTGAATGTTGGATAAAAGTTCGGTCGCAGGCTGAAAAGTATAGTCATCAAAACGTTTTTCTAAAGAGTAAAATAGATGTTTGATGTTATTATATGATTCTGTATATGAAGGGTCAATGTCGATATCTATTCTACTAATCCGGAAATGTAAATGATTAATAAAAGATTCTAGCTTTTTTAAATAAGCGCTAGAAGTGTTCTCTATATTTGCTAATTTCTTTTCTAAGTAAGATAAAGTGGACTGAACTTCATCTAAGTCGTCACCTATGGGTAAAATTGAATCGATAATATTATTAGAAGGGAACTCTACAGCCAAAGTGGATATCTGCTGACGAAGGTCTGCTAGTGTAGAGCCAGGTGTAGCCATCCTAATCCTAACTTCATATTCTAATTCAGCTTTATTAAGTAAATTAAAATTAATAGTTCTCGCCATCGTATATAATAACAAAAGTATGTATAAAAGAAAAGACGTAAAAGCGAAAAGAAATGTGCCGAAACCGAAACCCAAAAGAATCCTACTTGTGCAAGTATAATTTAGAATTTAGAAGAGAATTGTTGTGATATATATTTTTTTGTTGGGCGCCAATTTGTAACGTTATTTCTAACTCCTGGGATGCTGTACCCAGAAGCCAGAAATAACTAAAGGAAAAGAAAAAAAAAGAAGAAAATGGAAGGTTAGATAATAAATGAAAGATATATATATCACAACAATATTTAATAATAAAAAAAAAATACACTAAAAAACACTCCTAATAAAATAGTCCCCTAACTTTACAAAATTATAATATAAAAGCACTCAGCTTTTAAAACCAGCTCCTGCTGCGATGGGTGGCTCAACAGTGAGGGTTGTGATTCCAACTTGGTTGCGACTCCGGATAGGCCGTCGGTGAATGCAGCTCGAAGACAAAGGGGCTGCGACTCCAGGAAGCCCGTCGATAAAGGCAGCTGAAGAAGGGGCTGCGGCTCCGTGAAGCTTACTTCGAAGAAAAGAGGGGCAGCTCGGGAATAAGGGGCTGCTTTTCCAAACGGGTATAAATAAAATCAGTCCAGAATATCTCCCGTTCTTTCAATTTCTTCCAAAAATAATGATCAATATCGACTTCGGTAATGGGTCTTTAGTGTCCAATTCCAATCTTGTTTCAGAATGAATCCACCCATCGCCCCAGGAGCTGAATATATACCAACATCTGCGAACAAGCATGACAAATTTAAAATTTTGAAATAACAAATATTCCTTAAAGGAGGTATCAAAGAAAGTAGTCTGAAGTACAAGGAGAGATTTTACTCATTTAGAATTATATATTAGAAAACAAAATAAGGAAAGACAATAAATTAAGAACATTATCTATCCACTTACAATATTAAACAATACATTCATATTAAAATTATACAAAAGTTTAGAAAATTAAATTAAATAAATTGTAAGTCTACAACCTAACACTAGCAGCCTTCTTTCAGAAAACTAATGGTTGAGAGGAAATTTAGAAGAATAAAAATTAATATCTGACAATAAACAATATTGTCAAATCGATTATTTTCGAGAAAAATCTGGAAGTGATTGGACATAGGCTCAAAGATAAATGTATTGAGAATACTCTACTAATATCTATATTGCGAATAGAAATAACGGCAGTGTAGTGAAAATGGTGTGTGTGTTCAAAATGTGTTGTGCAATATAAATGTATATTACATAGTGTGAAATATCAATAAAAATATGTGTGTAAAACGTGGTTTACATTAAATTCCCTAAATCCTTTTCAGAATAAGTGTCTGATGAAAAAGGTAAGTCAAACATCATGAACTGTTCCACATCTCACATACATAACACAAAATGTACATTACAACATCATCCTCTAAACATCTTAACTACAGCTCAACCCTGGAACCAGATCTGTGGAGTCAGTTTCCTATCACGAGCCCCGAGTCTCCATTAATAACAGACCGTCTTACCAAGCTGATATTAAACTTAGCGAGGAGAGGTTACATTGAAAAATGGCTTGAGAAATGCTTGTGCGAAACTAACTCGTTTAACGCAGATTTTAAAATATCGGAGAAGTTTGCTGTGTCATTGAGCGACAGAGGTTTTTATCGGAGCTCTTCTTTAGCTTTTGTGGTTTATCTAAAAATCGAAGTTAAAGAAAATTCTTGGCATCGCCGGCCGGTGAGTGGTCGACAGAAACACGTGTTTATTTTTTTTGTAGTCCCCTACCCTTATATTTTTTAGTTTTTTAGTAGTATTTTAGTTTTTAACACTGCTGCTTCCCTTCTACCCAAAATCACGTATATGTTCGTTAGAGAAGAAGTTAATCAGCAAAAAAATTATTCTCTCCTTCTCTTTCGAGATTCTCAGATCAGGGTTAGTATCCATTGTGTCTAAGTTTATGGTAGGCAGATGTACAAAACTTAAGGACATAAATAATTAAGTTTTCCTGAATTGATTCCCAGATTGATCCTACCATCCAAGGGTCGTTTGGAAGAAACTGGCTTTTAGTGATAAGAAATTGACAAGCTGCTGTGTAATGTCGGCTTAGAATAGCACTACCCCATTTCTTCGAGTGGGTGTACGTAAGATGCGACTAACGGTATTGGGGCTATTAAGGAATTTATGAGCGATACAATTGGAGACCCATCACCAAAAATGGCTGAGGAATTTCTAATTCCTTAGCTCTGGCTACCCCTTCAAGGGATTTATAGCCGTGAGTATATGTATGTATGTATAGGTAAAACCGTCAAGGCGGAGAGTTGAATGACGAACCAATTGCAACATGAGGGATGTATAAACACGTATACAACCGAAAGGGTTAGTTTATTTATGAAAATAGTGAATGAACTCAAAAAAGAACAGAGCTATAATATGTGACTTTTAATATAACTTCAAGCATATGAGAAAAATAGCAACCTTAAACCGCTCAAAGTCTTCCAAAGCAAGTGTAATCCCAAAAGTTGACTTAAAATCCTCTAAACCAGTGGCGTGTCTTAATGAGATTTTCAACTAATACAGCCTCGCCGTATAGCTATCTCAAATTTAATTTAGAACATTGTACTGTCAACTGCTATGTGTAAGGTTTAATCAAAGTTGAAATTGTTAATGTTTTGCTGATGTGAGTGCGTGAGACTGAGAGGATGTATTAATGTTAAAAGGTTTTCATTAACAATTCCGTGATAGCCAAAGAGCAACGTAAAACTAATTAATTCGAAAAAGTTGTTTTTTGTACTCCGTACTATCATCGTTGCAGTGTTGGCAATAATTTAATCTGATTGACGAATAAAAAGTTAATTTCCATTGAATATTGCAAATTCTATAAAGGACCCCGCTCAAAATGTTAGGAAAAAGCCTTTCGGTAAAATTGGCTGAAATTTTGTGGAAACATAGTTTCTTTACTTGAATTAACTGTGTGAAGTAACAGCGTCAATTAATGACTAATTTTAAAATATAGCTTTTCGAATATTGCATCTAGATAGTATATGTTGAAGATATTATTACTTACGTATGAAGTTTACAAACAAACACATAAGTTTCTAACTGGTTAATTATAGTTAAAATAATATTTTAACAATAATTCAAAACTATGTTTCCACAAAATTTTAGCCAATTTGACCGAAAGGCGTTTTTCTAACGTTTGGTGCGGGGTCCCTTCCATCGTCAATTAGCAATTAAGCTAATCTAGCTTTATCAAATGGTAAATTTTCATAACATTATTATATAGTACATTACAGGGTCTAACTGGAATTTCTACACAGAGATTTTCTTGTTCAATTTCGCTAACAAAAGTATGAAAACCAATATTTTAAAATTTCTGATTAAACCATAATTACATACATACATACATATTCTCACGCCGTTAGTTCCCATTGGGGCAGGCAGAGACTATTGATCGCCACTTCGCACGATCCTGACAAACCTCTCCAGCTTCGTTTATATCCATCAATCTTTTCATACATGCTCTTTTATTCTTTTATGCTGTGTAATGTCGGCTTAGAATAGCACTACCCCATCTCTTCCCGTGGGTTTCTCGTAAAAGTCGACTAAGGGTAGTCCCTTAGTCGACTTAGGGCTTTTCCATCTTCGCTCTTACACCAATCCAAGGTCTGCCGCGCCGAGGGATGCGTGGCCAGGGGTGAGCCTGGTCGCTAGCGTGCCGCCGCCCGGAGCTTGGTGCACTCCGGCTACTAAATAACCTTACCTAGTCAAGCGGGGCTCTGGCTTGGTGGTCAGTTAACTTCCCTTGCTTCTCGTGGGTCCAATAAACCATAAATATTGTATTATTATGCTTGCTAGTTTCTCGGCGGGGATATTATAGACGATGACAAAATAAAAACATGACTATTTTGCCAAAATATCTAAATGTAAAGTAAACTTCTGCAGCGTGGCTCCCATTAAACTGATGGATGAACATGAGCGAACTACCTTAACTCGTGTGTCTCTCGTGTGCTCTTGTTGGCTGATTCTGTTAGAGACCAATCACCAAACCTCTGTTTTGTAATACATACATACATATAGTCACGGCTATAAATCCCTAGAATAGGTAGCCAGAGCTAAGAAATTAAAAATTCCTCAACCACTTTTGGAAAGTTGAGTGGGGAATAGATAGTAAAATAAAGGTTGTTGGTGATGGGTCTCCAACCGCATCGCCCAAAAATCCCTTAAAAGCCCCAAAACCGTTAGTCGCCTTTTACGTACACCCACCGCAAGAAATGGGGTAGTGCTATTCTGAGCCGACACTACACAGCAATTTTTTGTAATCTATTCCCGAATCAACTTCCAACTGGCTACCCTTATTGGGATTTAAAGCCGTGAGTATATATATGTATATAAATACGTAACATACACGTTCACGCCGAATATCCTCGAAGGGGTTGGCAGAGGTACTAATAATTCTGAACATCATGTGACTTTGTCACCTGGTGTTCAGAGTACCCACGTTTTGCATGGATGTATTCACGTGATAGGGGGCAGGCCTGTCGTCGTTTTGTACGAATAACCTGTCACATGGCTTGGTACAACTCAGCCATTGGGGTTTCCTCACGATATTTTCCCTCACCGATAACAACCGTGTTAATAAATTACAATATAATATATAATAAATATGTGAAGGATAGCAGGCTGTTGTGCGCCTGCTGCTCGTTCACGAAGTTGGTTCCGCCTCGTGGAACCTCTCAGTTGGTGGTTGGAATGATTGGATTAGAAAAAAATAGGTCTTCTAGTTTTACATTGGTTTATTACGAATTTACTTGACTGTTACAGCTGTATTAATAAGGGTTTATGCTATATAAACTTTAGTTTGTACAGTATCAAATGACTTCGCGTCTTCTACGTGTCTTCTTGTTTGAAATGAGATGAAAAAAGGGAGGAAATAGTTGAGCCGGTATCGGGGTTTTTATAGATGAATGTATTGACAGCTGTTTGTCTCTACTGTGAAAGTGACGCGCCTCTGGCTTCTCCCATCTTTTCAGCCAGTGTCAGCGTGCTTCTGTTGAAACGCTTCAACAATATGTATGTACTGAATTCATTGATTTTAAATTGACAATATCTGTTATGCATCGATTATATCACTCAATTATTTAAACAACTAATTCCGAACACTTCTGTAAAGGAGCTGTTCAATATTGAATTTAGCCGCCAACGGTTCGGTTTGAATTATCGAATGCAATAACGGGTCAAACCTAGAACTAAGTCAGTTAAACCGTGGACACTGAATTATTATCTGATTTCTGCTGATTTGTTAATAAATTCATGTGAACACTACCCCATTTTTACCCATGGGTGTCGTAAGAGTCGACTAAGGGTTTTAGAATAGAATAGAATAGAAAACTCTTTATTGTACATCAAATATGGAAAAACAATTACAAATACACAGAATGAATTAACAAAAGTACAATTGGCGGTCTTATCACTAAAAGCGATCTCTTCCAGACAACCTTTGAATGGAGAGGTCAATAAATTAGAGTCATGTGAGATAGATGTACAACAACATGGTGAAACTGATGAATATGCGTTAATCTGCATAAACAATACAACAATCCAGTCATACTTAAATCTAGTTATAAAATAATAAACTATTAACAAACATATAAATACTATGATACAATAAATTAAAACTACATACAAATATTATGATACATATTTTTATTTATATACTTAATATATATAATTTAATTTGCAACAATATTATAGCGTTTCAGTGAGGTAGTGCTTTTTTACCATATCCTTGAAAATAGATGGTTTTGATCTTAGATGTATTAGATATCTGTGGTTTTGATGCTTTTAAAGAAGTTGATAGGCGATGCGAATGGAGACCTATTACCGACACTGTTATATAAATTATTACAACCTTCTCAAGCTCTCTCGGTAAGGGACATGATATATAAATAAAACATAGAACAAGGAAAAAAAAAGTTGTTGGTCCAGTTCAATATTTGAACATACGTCTACTGCTCTAGAATCGATGGTCTTTCCGCTGAGCTAAAAAAGCTAAACTCATTTACTACTACCGTTGATGGTATATGGTGCCATACAAAACAAATTTCGCAGAATGATTCAGCTTGTACTCGTTATGTCCCTACCAATACAAGGTGGTTAGTACCATAGTAGGATTTGAGCTAAGGTCCTTCGAGTATTGAACGAATGCTCTCATCAGAATAAATCATAAAGACTCGAAATAATGAAAGAAAAAACGCAGAATGGTGTTTTTAAGTATAGGATGAACCATGTTCTCCCCACTTATCTTCCAAAAGTGGCTGAGGAATTTCCAATTCCTAAGCTCTGGCTACCCCTTCTAGGGATTTATAGAGCCGTGAGTATATGAATGTATGTAAATTTATAATGATTGGTGTTAAAGCAAGTCTAAGTAAAGAATATGTTCTACCGCTAGATGACATCTTAATGTTCTTTTGCAACATAAATTCTGCGGCTTAATTTCCATTATATATGCGTCAAAGATTAGCTAAGTGTAGAAATGATTTTTTGTTTATCCCAAAAAAAAAACATCGACGATCAGTAAAGTAATAAAGTTATCTGAAATTTATAAGAACAATTATGAACTCAAATGATTCGTTATTGAAATGATGTTCAGTCTGAAAAGCGAATTTATACTCATAGTCACTTTACCAAGCAGATATGAATTATACTACTAGTTATAAAAAAGAACCGGCAAAATATGTTACATTTAATATTTACTCGGGAATATCGAGCCACCAAATGTTCGAGGCAGATGACAACTAATGGTTTATACGTGTTATTCTTATCTTTAAAATAATCCGATAATGTATCAATGTATAACGATGTCAAAGTATCGCGCTATTATTATCTACACTACATCAAAATATAATATTGACGTTAAATTTAAGTGTGAATCTAACATTCATGGACACTTAAATATTGACTTATAGCATGAAAGTTCATTAAACTACTGGAAGTAGCCAGATACAGTATAAACATGTTTTTGTAGTATTTTATTGTTAACCAATACAAAATTTCCTAAAATATTCTTATTGGTTGAATTATTTGCATAAAAATAAATCATAGCTAATAAGTAGTGGTTAATAAGCTATCATAGCCAGCGATTAATGAAATCCTTTACCTACAAAAAACGGCCATTGACATTTTTTATTAAACGATAAAATACTCAGCTATACTGTATTTTTTATATATACTCGATCTCTTACCAAAACATAGACCCTTCTGCATATGACTCTAATCTATGATGGTCATCTTAGAAGTTAATTAAACGGGCCAAAGTAGGTTTTCCTATTTAATTCTATTAGAGTGATTTCTATCTCCCTCTAATGTGTCGTTAATAGAAAACTTTGCTTTTATGCGATTCGTAGTCGGGGTAGTTTTGTGGCCAAGGAAGTTGTTGACAGCTTATGGATTTAACGATAGTGTACTAGAAACCTTATATTGCCTTACCTATATTTTCAGCTATAGTTCCACAATGGGGTAGATGGAGCTTGTTAATCATTAATTCTTCAGCCAGTATTGGGAATTAAAGAGTAAAGATGTGTTTAAAAAGTGAAGAATGAAGAAGAATTATTGGTGTGATGTGTGATGAGATGAGGATGATTTTCAAATAATATCTGTCAGTAATTATTTGGAAACCCCCACACCTCACCAGTTAGGATATTCCAAAGGGATAGGATAATAATATTTGGAGCCTGGTTATGTAGTGATCTAAAACCGACGAGAGACAAACTGGGATGTCAAACACGCCATTTTGCGCGGGAACTGTTATCAGGCGAGTAATTTGCCGTGTAGTGTCGGCTTAGAATAACACTACCCCTTTCTACTTGTGGGTGATCGTAAGAGGCGACTAAGGGTATAGGGGCTTTTTAAGTGGTTTTTGGGCGATGCGTTTGGAGACCCATCACCTCCAGACCTGGAGACTATCATCATTTATTATCACCATCTTTTCCCCAATCAACTTCCAAAAGTGGCTAAGGAATTTCTCATTCCAAAGCTCTGGCTACCCCGTTAAGGGATTTATAGCCGTGAGTATATGTATGTATTGTATGTATGGTTATGTAGCTGTGTAGTGTTTTAGAAAAATACTAACACATTTTACCTAGCGGGTGTCAAAAGGGCATTAAGGCCTCTAAGTGATTGTTAAGCGATGTGTTTGGATACCCATCATCATTCGTTCACAGCTCCACAACACCAATCACTAAAACAGCCCAAAAATTTCCTCGCCCCGTAAAGCTAAGTGTTATTCTACGCCGCCACTACACGCCAAATTACTCGCCTGATAACAGTTCCCGCGTAAAATGTCGTGTTTGACATCCCAGTTTGTCTCTCGTCGGTTTTAGATCATTAGTCATCCGGTCCGGTTACAACACCTGCGCAAGCCTAATTAGAGACGACCTTTGTACTCGTACACCTAACCTGGGTTGTTTGAGCGAGTTTGCGTTCGTGGTGGACGGATTTCTTTGAGCTATTTTGACCCTAAAGTATATGTTGGTGTCATTTTTGGTACTGAAGTACACATGTCGCAGTCAATATGGTTAATTAGTTGCAATTGCAAGACATTTTGACAAAATTTGCTTTTTAATCTCTACTCAATTCGATCGCTTACGCCATATATCCTCTAAGAGGTTGGCAGAGTTATTAATACTTCCGAATATAACGTGTCATTGTCATCTGGTGTTCTGAGTACCTAGGTTTTGCTTGAACAGTGTACTTACTTGTGCGTACCGCCATTATGTACAAATACTAAGACTAAGTACAACTTAGCCATGTGGGTTTCGTCATATGATAACAACATGATAAATTAATCACAGAAATGTCTTTAGAAAAGACAAATTGGTGTTGGTCCGACCTGGGATTTGAACCTCATCGTCTGCGCGATAAGCGGTGTTCTACCCACTAAACTATATACCAGGCCACTCAGAAAGTATTGCGAAAAAAAGTTTTAATGTATGAAACACTGGCCGGTTGTATGTAATGTATACTGAAAATATGAGTCTTTATAAATAAAATAAGGTACGTTCCAATTTTTAAATTTCTCTTTTTATTTTATTTTTAAATTGTCGTGTCTTACTAAAAATTAATCTGAGCCGGGAACATTTTTACGCTATGATTTTTTACGATTTCAAATGTTGCTTAAAACCAGACGAATCATACGATAGACTTCAAATGGCGTTTATCGATGAATAACGAATTCAAGCGTGGTCGATTAACTTTGCGGGATGAAAAAAGAAGTGGTCGCCCTCTAACGGCTGTTACGGATGAAAACGTGGTGGAAGTGAAAATTTTATTTCATGACAATAGGCGAATAACGTATCTAGAGATTCAACACATTATGCAGATTGGATCGGGAAGCGTTCATGAGATTTTACAAGAACATCTTCACGTGAGGAGGATAGTTTCACGCTGGGTGCCACACATCCTCACCGAGGTCATCCTCGTCAGGATCCTCATCAAAGTTCATGGTTCTTGGTACTAAGACTCAAATCTCTAATACGTTGGAGGCCTTAACGACTTGTGATGTCGCTATCAGGGATCAACCATTAGAAAGAGTCGATGAGGCACGAAATCTAGGCATACTGATGGACGGGGAACTGCGGTTCGAAAACCATGTTCTGTCAGTAGTTAGTAACTGCTTCTATCGACTCAAAATACTATACAATATACGCGATTACCTGAGTGAGAATTTGCGTGTTCAACTTTGCGAATCGTTGATATTGTCTAGAGTAAACTATTGTGACGTGGTCTATGGTGGTTGCATACTGGGTCGCACACAAAGGCTTATACAACGTGTGCAAAACGCATGCGCACGTTTTTGTTTTCGTGTTCCTCGTCGCTCCCACATTACCCCGTACTTGGACGAAGCAAAACTTTTAAACATGAAGGGTCGTAGGTGTTTGCATCTCGCGACTCTGATGTTCGGTGTGGTCAGGTTGGAATCACCGGCTTATTTGCATAAAAAACTGCAATGGTCTAAAAGTGACTATCAGTTCAAAGTCAGGGCGATCTTGCCTCTGCACCGATCAGTAGCGTTTCGAGGTAGTTTTAGGTTTGCTGCGTCCAAGTGCTGGAACGATATTCCCCCTCCCATACGTGCAGTGACTGGTAGGACCACTTTTAAGCGCAAGCTTAAAAAGTACCTACTAGCCCTTCAAAACCCGCTCAACAAGGCTCCATAGAGAATTTTTGTCATAGAATTCTATCCTATCCAATCCTGTTTTAAATTTTCTATGTTTCATAATTAATGTATAAATAAAAATAATATTTAATATATATCGAATATTTTGTTTATATATTTATACTTTAGAATGTAATAGTAATGTACCAATAATTTATATATTTTTTTTTCTCTGTCCTTTTTTTTATAACATTTATGAGCTATATATATGTATCGACTGTTATAAATATATATAAATATAAGTAATGCATTATAATCCGCTTGTGTGACTCTCGTGTTGTCACTGGTGATGGCGCTGACTGAAAATCAGTGCTGTGAGGTCAAACCTCGCAGCTTTTGCTGAGTCAGTGCCCTTTCGCTGCAAAAGTGCGCAAAGTTTTTAACATTATTGTTTAGTTCCGTTTAATTTTATAATGATCTCTGTTTTTTTTCTATTATTTTGTTTTCTTTTGACACTGTTCACAGGTTTGTTTACATTGTTTTTAACTTTTCCTTTTAAATGTTTTTGATTTATTTTAAATTTATTTTTCTTTAGTTTTAAGTTTTATTATTTTTTGTGTTGTGTTTTAATTTGTGCCATATTTGCTGCGAATAAACTTTATTCTTTCTTTCTTTTCTTTTAGGTACAGAAACAGGTCCGAGTGGAATAGGTCGTGATATGATTAATAAATTTGATGCTGGCTCGTCTCGGCGTGTTTACGACATTGTTACAGGTGATGAGTCCTGGATTTATCAATACGATCCAGAAACGAAGCGCCGGTCGACGGTTTGGGTATTTCAAAACGAAGCGACTCCTACCAAAGTGAAGAGATCTAGAAGCGGTGGGAAAATTTTGATCGCAGGTTTTTTTCAATATGACTGGCTATTTGGTGTCAATTCCTTTACAAGATCAAAGAAGTATTAACGCAGACTGGTATACTACTAAATGCTTGCCAGTAGTTTTCTCAGTTGTGAGCAGCAATCGACCAAACACAGGGCTCCGCGGGCTACTGCTTCACCACGATAACGCGCCTTCTCACACCGCGCTCAAAACGACGGACTTCCTGAACAGCACGCCGGTCAAACACTTGGGTCACCCTCCTTACAGCCCTGACCTGGCACCGTGTGACTTCTTTTTATTCCCTAAAATGAAAAATCAACTCAAAGGGATACAAGTTTCATCGCCGGAACATGCGCTGTCAGCGTTTCAGCGGGCTGTAAATGAGGTGTCTGTGGCGGACTGGAAAAAGTGTTTCGAAAACTGGTTTAGACGTATGAAACTTTGTATAGATGCTGGTGGAGAGTACTTTGAAAAGATTTAATAAAAACATTTTTACCCATAGATCATTTTTTTTATTTTCGTAAAATTTTCTGAGTGTCCCACGTATAAGTTTTCCTAGGGGCGTAAACGAATTAATTCAATTTGTGAGATTTAAACCGCTTCGTTAATATCCTAATACTGGAGGTTTACGATATATCCAAATATTGAGATAATTCGGTATGCAAAGTTTTTTTTTTGTATTTATTAAATATTATTATTCGATAGTAAACACGAAAATAAAACACCAATTTGAATATTTTCCATTTAAAATGAGTAATTGTAAAGTTATGATTTTTTAAAGATTGTTCAACTTTTGTACTTAATGACGTCATCGATCGATAAAATCACGTAGCATCATGCAAATGAAGCGAAATGTTTTATAAAAATTTTGCTGATTGCAAAACATATCAAGAATTTGTGATGTCAAATGAAATTATTACGATATTATACTAAACAAACCTATGATTTTCGTTATTTTATGAATAAACTGCAAAACCGTATGTCTTTGCAACAACATTGAAGGTCAAACACTGTTACAGTTTTTTGATAAAATAACAGTCATCTTAGCTTCAATTAATATAATTTCAAGAAAATATTGTTTATAACCATAATATCTCGAAATGGTTTTGTAATCAGCATCACTTTAGTAAAACTTTGCATACCGAATTCCGTGCATTAGAGGGCATATTAAGCCGTTGGTCCCGGCTAATATCACGGTAGTAGTCGTTCGTCTGCCAACCCGCTTTAGGCCAGCAGTCGTTTGTCCACGGCAGCTTCGTGGACGTGGCAAAGTCATCTCAGCCTCCTGAGCATGAGAAGTGTGAGAGCGAGCATGTAATGGGAGAAGAGGTAATCTGACAGATTTTGTATGAGCAATCTGTCAGCTCCTCCCTTCTCATGTGACATAAGCGGTCTCACAAGCCTCATGCTACTCGTTGGTTAGATTCGAACTTGTCGGCCTTACATAACATTTTTGTGCTATCAATAAAATGTATATAGGCTGTGTAGTGTCGGCTTTGGATAGCACTACCCCAATTCTTCCGGCGGGTATACGTAAGAGGCGACTAACGGTATTGGGGCTTTAAAGGGATTTTTAAGCGATGCGGTTGGAGACCCATCACCAACAACCTTTATTTTACCATCTTTTCCCCACTTAACTTTCCAAAAGTGGCTGAGGAATTTCTGATTCCTTAGCTCTGGCTACCCTATCTAGGGATTTATAGCCGTGAGTATATGTATTTATGTATATAGGCTCACGGTAGAATGTTAGTGTGCCTCCACCTGCAATGACCGAAACGTATATTGTTGGTATATTAAAGACATTCTACAATCTTATAATAAATAAATTAGTAAATAAACACACGGACATATTATACAATAATCAAGTTAGCCTCAAACTAAGTAGAACTTGTATTATGGGATACTAATTCAGAAACATATTTGATATTATATACTACACATATAATTAACACCTAATATTACGAAAAAACTATTTATGGTCATCACATAAATGTTTCTCTCGGCGGGGATCGAACCCGCAACCTCCGGGCCGAGAAGCTAGTCACCTCTTTACTCGGCAACTAATATGTTTCGCAGTCGGGTTTATTGCTGTTTTAATACTATTTTGATCGTCCCGAATTCAGAAAAAGAATACTGTGTATAAGTATATTGAGATGATAATAACATAAATAACATAACATAATAATAAAAAACATAAACGTTCACGCCGAATATCCCCGAAGGGGTTGGCAGAGGTACTAATACTTCTGAACATCACGTGACTTTGTCACCCGATGTTCAGAGTACCCACGTTTTGCATGGACAGTGTACTCACGTGATAGGGGGCAGGCCTATCGTCGTTTTGTACGAATACACTGTCACATGACTAAGTACAACACTGCCATGTGGGTTTCCTCACGATATTTTCCCCCACCGTTAACAACCATGATAAATTAACCACACATATGTCTTTAGAAAAGAAAAATCGGTGTAGGCCCGACCCAGGATTTGAACACTAGTCGTTTGCACGATAACCGATTGTGTACCCACTGGGCTATCACGGTTGGTTTTAATGAGATGATAATATAAAACCGTGTACTGTATATAATAATTCATTACACAACTCACATTTAAAATTATAAATTCCGGAAGAATCCTTGAGGATTTATAAGCATTGTTGGTTTAACGAACCAAGGTTAGCTCTATTAGCATTTTTTGCCGAAATCTCTCAACTCGGCGTAAGTTTTAAGCCAAATTTAAATCCTTTATCGCTCGAGTAAACCCGGTCGGTGAGAGTTTGCGATTGAGAATGCTGACTAAACATTTCGTAGTTAATTAACTACAGGATCAAGAATATAGACTTTTATGATTAGAATTGCTGAATATATTTGACTGCTTTTGGTTATCAGTCAGAGGATTTATTGGAAATCTATCTGCCATATTTTTCTAGAGCGGATTATGTTACACAGAATTGTCTAAGTCTTCTCTCAGAACTAACTTATTTACGGAATTTATTAGTAAACGCGGCAATACTACTCAATACTTAAGCTAACTGAAAATAGGATTAGAAACCATTTCTCTCTATGATTAACTTTCCTTTTCTCAACTTTCAATTAGCAGAAGGATTTTTTACCAAATAGATATAGTTTTTAAAACTTCTTTGCCGTACTTTTTATCGTGTGTATAAAGCAATGAATGTATATGGAAATTTGTGCAAAATTAATGAAATGAATATCAGATTCTGTTTATGGTTGTCCGTTTTGAAACGTTATCAAATATCACTTTTATACAACCTGTTTTTTTTGTTTATTGGCCCTAAGAAAATAATTTATTTGAATAATAAAATAACGCTGCAATTATTCCTTACTACAATCTAAAGGCAGAGATTTCAGAGAATTCGCACTTGCATTTAATATTAGGGCAATTTGATGTTAATCACCGACCACTACAAGAAAGAGACGAGCAATTCTGCTAACTCTTACCATATTCTTATAATAAAATTAATTTAATTTATAAATTCAATTAGTACTACTTTGTAAATCCACCAAATTTACCAATATAAGCTACGCTACAAACAAATTAATGACCAATACAATTAATAAAAGTTCCGATTTAACTTTCAAGCTTAGCTGTGGACGGGTTATAATAGCGCTAACCCATTTCTTCCAGGGGCTTAGGATTTTAAGTGACTGTTGTTCCGTGTTGTAGTCGAGGTCAGTGATCAATTGCTTTGCAATATTTCCCTCGTTTGTTGTGTAGCACCACCCCATTTATTCCCGTAGGTAAACGTAAAAGGCGACTTAGGGTATTTGGGATTTTAAAGGGTTGTTGGGCGATGCGGTTGGAGACTCATCACCAACAATCTTTATTTTACCATCTTTTCCCCATTCAACTTTCAAAGGCGGCTGAGGAATTTCTAATTCCTTAGCTATGGGTACCCTTTCTAGGGATACCAAAAGTGGCTGAGGAATCTCAAGTCAGCGTGAGATACCATTTGACTATTTGTTCATTATTATTAACATGACAACAAGGTTCATTGTGATATAATCAACTCATGCTTTCGTCTGTTCATTTCAGTTCATTTCAGTTGTTCTCAAAAGTTTTGTAGGTGCACTAACTTATTTCTTTTTGTTAACTAAGGTACACTTTGCTGTGTACGGCGATAGGCTTGCCCCCTATCACATGAGTACACTGTCCACGCAAAACGTGGGTACTCTGAACACCAGGTGACAAAGTCACGTGATGTTCCGAAGTATTAGTACCTCTGCCAACCTCTTCGGGGATATTCGGCGTGAACGTTTATGTTATGTTATGTTACTTTGCTGTACCTATATAAAGTTCACCACGTTTCAAGTTCAAAAGTTCGAAACCGTTCCAATAAAGCGGAAGTAGAAAGATACCTGAGCATACATGTAAAAGATAAAGGTGTGTGAGCGAACCTATAGAGAATTGGGATCGCACTGTTTGCCGATATTTTTTTCCTGCCTACTCCTGTAAAACTCCTTAGTGTAAGATTAAGTTAGGATTTTTTTTCTGCGCTTCCCCTTTTTGCATTTTATATAGTTTGATAAGTTATCACATTGTCAACTATGAGGATTTAATATCCTATACATGTAGGATTATATAGGATGTGAGAAGAATACTGAGCAAAAACATTTATTTATTTATTTATTTAAGGAACACCAACATCATACATGTTAACACAATCATATGATTATATATAACTAAAGTCTTATTCTAATATTGTATGCCAATTAAAGGCGTACACAACACTTGCACAATCATAAATACAACAAACCTTAAACCTAGTAATTTAAATTAAAATGTAAAATGAAAAATAAATTTATAAATATCTGATAACTTAAATTTTGAATTGATGCAGTATTTTTCCAACATTGGTTCCTCAGAAGATTTGAACCCTGAAGCAGATGAAGAACACTGTGTCAATTCTAAATTAACATGTGCGGTTCATTTATGATAGTCTAACAGTGTGGGGATTCCATCAGAGAAACCCTGATGACTGAGGCATACTTTATCACTGTGAAACATGAAATAATCTACTGTATTGATATCTGGTCGCTATAAATTGATGATGAAACGACTATGATGCTAATGAGGCTCGAGAGGTTTGCCAGGATCGTTTTAATAGGCGATAAATAGCTTCTGCCTACCCCATTGGCAACAAATGGCGTTATATATGCATGTGTACAAATTGTTAAAGGGTTATAGCAGAATTAGGCGATCCGGTATACAGGCTAATTACGGCTATTACATACGCATACGTTCCTTCATGCAATAGTTCATGTTATGAAATAATAAACTGTTATAGCACTTGGAGAATTACTGTGGCTGTTTTAAAATAACTGGCTTGGTATTCGACAAACCTGGTGTTCCTTAAGTGCTTTTAAAGTACACTGTTGATATGATAACTTTGTTGGATTGTAACTTATTAACTTATACTCACACATGTTAGTCTCATTTGGTAGGCAGGCAGGTAATGGCGGGCAGGCAGACAGGCAGGAGAGCGCTGACTGAAAATCAGTGCTGTGAGGTAACTCCTCACAGTTTTTGCTGAGTCAGTGCCATTTCACTGTCCAATGGCACAATGTTTTTTTTTTTTAGTTTATCATTATAATTTGTTAATAATTTCCTCTTTTTGATTTTGTGTTTCTTTGTAAACATTTAAGGTATTATTTTTATTGTTTTTTATATTTTCACTGTTTTTTTTGTAGTTGTAAATATTTTAACTTTTGTTTTTTTTGGTTTGGTTATTATTATTTTTGTGTTGCATATCTGTTGTGCCATATTTACAGCGAATAAATTTATTTCTTCTTCTAAATGTATTTCTTCTAATGTGCAATATCGATCGCCACTTTGTATGCTCCTGACAAATCCCTCTTGCTTTCCTCACATTAATGAGAGTCTCTCGCCTTTATAACATGTTGTTTTTCTGACATTATATAAACTCACAGCTATACATTTCAGAATAAGAAATTTAGCAGCTAAATTTAAATTGAGTGATGAAAAGATTTATAAAGAACGAACGGTTACCGATAGGTCTCCAACCGCATTGCCCAACAATCACAATAAAAGTACCAATGCTGTAAGTCACCTCTTAGAACGGGAAGAAGTGAATTAGTGCTATTCAAAGCCAACACCACTCAACTAGAATATAATAGAACTCTTTATTTCGAAATTGAAAACTGGTTTTAGAAATAAAATCACTTAAAACTGTAGTAAATTTAATTTTAATTCATAGCTAGCAGCTTTATACATTTTTAGGATCGACGAATTCGTTTTGTATATTGTATCTTTTTTGCTGCTATGTAGAGTCGGACTTAGAATAGCACTACCCCGTTTCTTTCCGTTGGGGACGTAAAGGGCGACTAAAGGTAATCGGGCTTTTTGATTTTAAAAAAAACCGATGCGGTTGAAGACCCATCACCACCAACCTTTATTTTACCATCTTTTCGCCACTTAACTTTCAAAATTGGCTGAAAAATTTCTAATTCCTACTCTCTGGCTACCCCTTCTAGGGATTTATAGCCATGAGTATATGTATGTATGTATGTATCTTATTTTTTCTTTTTGTTTTTGGGCGCTGGGGTTGGTTATTTTAAAATATATTCCACATTAAATTTCCTAAAGTGGCATAGCTCTCGAGTATTTGCTTTAAGGATTTATAGCCGTGACTGTTTGTATGTGTAAGCATTTACTACTTATCACGTAGATCAAGTGGGCCTTTTAGTAATTTCAATATACATGTAAGACGTAATTAATGTATCTACAATGATGAAGAAAATATGTGTTTATAGTTCGTGTAGAGTGCCGTGTAGTATCAGTTTGGAATATCACTATACCATCTTAACAGTATATTCCTGTAGTTTTCTTAAGAAGTGAAGTAAATGGAATTTTATGCGGTTAAATACTCACCCCTTCAATCTTTTGGACCATCTTTTCCCCTCTAAATTTCCAAAATTTTCTGTATACATATTTTTCTTTACTTCTTTGTCGGGTTATAACCGATATATCAGGTTTATTAATGTAGGTATCTGAGACAAGAATATATAAATTATCAACTTCAGCGGAAATCAAATCTGTTAGTACACTGATTCAAATTACAGAAAATATTCACTCAACGAGAATCGACGTATTCAAAAATGTAATTTGACAACTACTGTGACCGTCCTTAAATTTCAATGTGTCCACTATCAAAGGGATTTCAAATATTTACAAACTATCAAGGGTTGTTTTCGTACAAAACTCTAAATATAATTCTTATTTTCGACTCCACGCATCCGTGTTTTAAGTGCACTGTGACGAAATCACTCTCCATGATCAAAATAATAACATCGACGTGTTTAAGGAAATTGGGCCCTTTGGTAGTTGAATTAAAGGTCATCGAGGAAAAAATTGAGAGGTCATTAAATTGGAACGCTTGACCGATTCGCATCCGTGAAAACTGGAACAGAGGTTGAAGTGGGAATCTTTCGTTATTGTTTAAAGTTTTATTTTTCTTTTTTTGTATAGATTTTGGAAGTTCCTGCACAATACTTATGAGTATATGTTGATTGTGTTTAATATTGAGATTGGTTTTCGACTAGATGAGCATTTTGCTACTACACAGCTTAATCTATTTGGTCCAAAAATTATTTCTTTTTGAAACAATAAGAAAAGATCTATGCCAGTAAATAAAGACTCTAAAGGCTATGTCACTCACATTTCTTTAGATGCAATAACAAGGTGTGCATCGGACTATACGCTGTCATATAAGGTACATAATGTTCACGCCCACTCTTTGTCTTCAATCCTAACATATATTTTTTATGTGTTTATTTCTAAATGGTTCTTTTTTAAAGGTATAAATCATCAACTCAGCTCAAACGTTCACGCTGTATATCCCGAAGGGGTTGGCAGAGTTCAGAATAAGCACGATTTGCTTGGACAGTGTACTCGAGTGATAGGAGGTAGGCCTATCGCCCTTTTGTGTGAATACACTGTTCTGTCACATGACAAAGTACAACTTAGCCATGTGGGTTTCCTCACAATGATTTCTCTCACCGTTAACTCATATAAATCATAACCTAATAGTCTTAGGCAGAGAAATCCGTGAAATCAAGATGCTTGCTATCTTTGATACAAACTTGATAGCTCAGTCAGAAAGCACCAGCTTCTCATGCCAGAAACGCGAGTTCAAATCCGGAGTCGGTACTACACCTATACCAATGTGTCTTTTTAACTCATAGTTGTTTACGGCAAAAGAAACATCGTGAGGAAATCCACATGGCTTAGTTATACTCAGGCATGAGATAGTTTATTCTTATAAAGCAGCGTTTGGCGTTCCACCTGAATGTACTGCCCAATATCTAATGACAAAAATGACGTGCGAGAATTGCTTGAGTTTATCATAACTAGCGATCTAAGCCTGGCTTATATGCAATATCGCTATTTACATTCATACATATACTCACGCCGTTAATTCCGACTATCGATCGCCACTTCGTACGATCCTGGCAAACTCCTCTTGCTTCATCTTCATCCATCAATCTCTTCATACATGCTCTTTTATTCTTCATACTTCGGACGCCTTCCCTTTTTGAGCACACTCTCAATTTGGTCCAAGTGTGTCTTTCGTGGCCGTCCTCTACTAACATGACCTTCCACATTAGCTCTATAGATACCTTTTACCAATTTCCTATCATCCATCCTCTCGATGTGCCTAAACCACCTCAACATTCCTGTTTCTATCTTACTTACAATATCATCTTTTACACCACACCTTTCACGAATCACGTCATTCCTCACACGATCACATAACCTTACAATACATAATTTATAAAAATATCGCTATTTATATATTTTATTACATAAAATATTATACATACATACAAATACTCACGGCCATAAATCCCAAAAAGGGGTAGCCAGAGGTTTAGAGCTAATAACTCCTAAGCCACATTTGGAAGTTGATAGGGGACAAAATTGTAGAAACAAAAAATCATTAGTGATGGGTTTTCAACCGCATCGCCTAAATACCACTTAAAAAGCTTTATTCTATAAGTCTCCATTCTACGACACCTGTGTCATTCTAAGCTGGCACTATTCAGAAGTAAAACTTTATCCAGCTGAAAATACAGGTTCCCTTTCAATTTAATGATGTACTGCATATAATACTGCCGTATGGATTAATTCAGAAAATTGGACGCGAAAAGTTGAGCAAGCTTATTATGAGCGGGCGGGTTATCGGTGTTGCCAACACCAATTATCCCATTTGTTTCTGTGAATAGGGTTGCCATACAACGAATTTAACTTTGCCAACACTCCATCCTGTTTATTTGCTTTGTGTAAAGTTTTATAGGTATTTAGTGAACTGTCTTTTGTGTGGCAGATTTGTTGTTTTTAGTATAAATATGAATCATTTCACTCAGGAAACCAATCAAAGATGATTTATTCGGCTACTATCCTATGGCCATCCTACATGCTTATATAAAACTACCTACTACTGCTATATTTCCTTTAGTTCTTGAGAATTTTTCATTCATCAAAACATATATTTTTTAATTGATGTAGCTGTCTCGGGTTAGCATAGCACTGATCCATTCTTTCCCGGGGTGTCATAAATGGCTACTTGGCGTTTTCAGGATTGAAGTTTTTTCTTGTAGGGTGATAAGCCTGGAGTGAAGACCCATCACCAGCCATGCTTTATTTTATCATCTTCTCAGTGGAGACCCATCACCAAGTACCTTTATTTCACCATCTATTCTCCACGCACCTTCCAAAAGTGGCTGAGGAATTTCTAATTCCTTAGCTCTGGCTACCCCTTTCTTGGGATTTATAGCCGTGAGTATATGTATGTATGTATGTCAGCAGTTAACTTGCATAAAGGCTAAGGGAATATGTTATTCTAAAGCTTTGGTGACCCATTTTTGGGATTTATAACCGTGAGGACGTGTCTATACGAATGTAAAATTTTAGTTGCCTAATGGTTTAAGTCTTGGATGTCATTATATTACGAAAGGATATCTAATGAGACGACGAGACGACAAGATGAGAAGATAAATAAAAAAAAACAAAACATCAATTTCATCACTTTATTTTAATTGAATATTTTTATTTCTATATAAACAATTTAAAAATAATACGTCCTTAATACCTAGGGCTTATCAAATTAATATGACAAACGTTCAGTCAGACACCGCTTTTATATAAACTTAGAATATCGAAGATATATAAATACAAAATTGTATCTGACAATAATAACTATTCGTATGAGTTTTGTTTCTGAAAAATCGACAGATTTGATAAAACAAATTGCTTATAATTTTTCACTGTGAAATATCCCTTAATATCATTGAAATAACTTCGAAAATTAAAAAAGCTGTGATACTGAACTTTTCATTTTAATGCCAGTAAATTATTATTTTTAAATTAAAAGGTTTGTAGCAGAAATATTTAAATAACACCGGTACAAAGATAAAGAGGAACCAACCGTAACAACTAAATATTTGACATTTCACATGAAAAATGTAGTTGCAACGTCTTAGATATCATGATTTATTAACCACATATTTGCTATATAAGGCGATTTTTCAGAAAGAAACTCCATACTGTCGTATCTTTTAACAACTCTGTGGTTTACAGTAAATTATGGTCGACTTATAAAAGTTTTATAATCTAAATATTTGGACGAAATTCACAGAGACTAATCAAGCAATCAACTGTATGTTACGAGTAACATAAATAAATGTCTAGAGAGTGAATGGTGCAAACTTATTGAAGTTTTATTCACGACTTTACTTTTAATATTCTATATTTCTTTTTCGACAACGGACACATTGACGTATCCAAATATTCGGGGTAAATAATAAATGTATTCACACAACAAAGTATTAGAAAGCAAACGCAATACCTAACACGCTTTCTAAAGCTACTATATATATGTAATTCAATTCGTATAAAAGTGTAGGTTAATAATTTATTTAAAAGAATTGAACAAGCTCAAACTCCAACAAAATGTGTTATATTGTAAAAATAATGAATGTAGTATTGCCGTTTTTGGTCGATTGTTTTATTGCTTAGGTGGTGTAATTTCTCTCCTTGATAGTAACTGTGAATTTCACATAAATAGTTCACTATTTATAACTATGAACAATTTGGTAAAACCAAAAACGTACTGTGCCGAACAAACTTTACTTTAATTATAGTTATCACATCATTATTTGATTATATAACTAAATCTCTATTGCCCTATATTCGCTACGAAACGAATTGTACAAAAAAAAGAAACTTAAATTATTGTTGAAAAGATTTTTTGGTGAAAAAATCATAGGAGTAGAATGAGACTAACACATGATTAAATTACAATAGCTAAACTTTCATCCATTTGTGATAAAGTTTCTAATATTTTTATTGGAAAAAGATGTAAATAATAAATTGAAATATGTTTCCTTTAAGAACTTAATCCTATAAGTTATAATACAATAAACCATTAAGTGTCGTTATCACAAATGGCGTTTTTCACAATATTAAATATATTCAAACACAAATATATTTATAGGTAATGGCAGTGTCGAGTCCTTAGTTTTACGGTAAATATTTTTGTCATTACATTTTCAAATCACATATTAATATTGTGAGAAAAATATTCATCGTAAAACGTTATATAAGCAAGTTTTAATTGATTTTATTCAACATTTATTTTAATAGTACATTATGTATTTGATTTACATTTAAAACCTTTAGTGGAATGTTACACAATAGATTTATTTTACAAAAACATTTGTGTCGAGTATAGTCGAAATATAAATAGATGTAAATAAATTATGCTCACACAAACTAGGGCATGGAAGTTTTTTTAATTTATATTATATATTTTTTTATTGTTTAATTAAAAAAGAAACAGAAAATTTGAATTCATGAATCAAAATAATTTAAGTTATATCCACACGGTATAATACAGGTGGTGGATGCCAATAGATTCTTATTTTTTTATTTAGATATATTTTAATTGTAATTTCTAGTAATATTTTATAAAGCCCTTACATTTAAATTTAACGGGATTTACAGGTAAACACTGTTAATTTATAACATGTCATAGAGTACAAATTTTTACGTTATTTTTCGTTGATATGCATAAATATAAGACACCTTGTATATTTGCCTATAATTTATTATTAATACAAAAATCACTTATTTACGGAACATTTATCCTTACAATTATCTAATGTGACAATTTTACAATATTTACACAAATTTATATATTTAATACTTAACGTAAAAAGTATTTGGGGATGTTTTAATTGTTCAGTAATTCAAATAATAAGTAACATTTATAATTGTTGGAACGTAATTGTTCGAGGATCTTAAAAAACTAGATCAATATCAGATTTGTCAACCAAAATGATAGAAATATTCAGTATTACCTGATAAGAATGAAAAACATTACTCATAACTTTAATGTATGGAATTAAAACAGTTGTTGCAACTATGTTCTTTATTCCTCTAAAAGTTATTTGTTCAAATATTTTTTCACACGACACTTATTATTACTGTTTAGTGTTTTGGAACATGCTAAAAACGAAGCTTCTGTATGCATTTTTTATACCTCTAGTCACAAATTATGAACACGTTTTGATAATAAGTTAGATATTTTTAAAATCCTGAACTTATTTTTCATAAACAAAATTAAAAACAAACAACATAATTTTTAAACAAGCTTTTTACTCATCGCACCATAATCCTCTGGACGCAAAGTGGAAAAAAAAACAAAAAGTCATAATATAAAAAATATCTTACATTCTAAGTACTGAAACTTTTCTAATTGACACAATACTTTTAATTCTCAATTGGGCGGAACATAAAGTTATACACATGACATTCCCTATTGGAATAGACAGCTGCAAGGTATTTTTAGGTACAAAAGTAAAAAATGTGATGGCACTAAAACCTATTTAAAAAAGTCAATGATAAAATTATAAATGCCAATAAAACGTGAGCCAAAATACTCAAAAACTTTAAATGCCGCAATAATTTACAATCATACTAATTCATGTGTTGAAAGATCAATCATTAATATTATAATAAAACTTTTTTTAATCTAAGTATTTCTACGCTCCGACGATGTTATGACATACTCAAAAAGCCTACAGCCCTATTATGGTACATATCAGTCATTTTCTTAAATCGTATTTTTAGTTTAAAATACTTTTATACTTTTTGATTTTTAGATGACTATGAAAAAGCATGCGCAAATGTCCTAATCTTAATAAAAAAAAAGGCAATATACTCAGGTTCCTTCATTTTGTTTTAAATAAGTACCATGTAATCCAAGAGTTAAACACATTAACAATCAATTCCTTAAAATGGTACCAGAAACAATACAAAATGTACGTTCCTAAAACCGATAAATTTTATAGTCACGGAGCCGTCATCCAAAAATCAATAGCAAAAAGCGACAGGGTATCACAAAACGCAAGAACTAACGCCAAAGCGTTATCACAGGCGTTCTATCGAAAACCATTTACCGGTGGGACATCCACAACACAAAACTAACACAGATTGAAAATTAAGGCAACAAGCTTCAATTTAGTGTCACTATCACTCAAATACGAATATTTTGTGGCTAAACTAGCCAAGCTTTGTGCTAGCACCACGATTCTTCGTGAGGGACTCTATCATCCTCAGAGTCTCCATACAAATCGGCTAGTTTTCTGAAGCGAGGACCGAATGTCGATAGGTAGTTGAATTTCAAATCTTCGTCGTCGGTACCTGATGGAAATTGAGGATTAAGTTAAATAAATAAATATGCGGACATATTTGTTACACTAATAGAAAACTCCAGCCAATTTTAGCACAGGTCAAATGTAATCTCAGATCTGAAGAATTCAGTCCTTAAGTGCTCACCGGGAACATTCGCGTGTAATGTAAGCTACAGATTTGAGCATTACATTAGTGTATGAGGAGAACCGAGCATTACGATGTCCACCTTGTAATGAATGGTCGTGTATGAGCTAGTCATTACACGCTAATGCTCGTCAGTCAGGTATTATTGTAATATAATAAAAAAGACGAATCTATAAAGTTATAGTACACGTGAATGCTCTCGGTGAGGGAGCACCTTTAGTCAAATTCGAAAAGAAACCCGTAGAAGTCGGATAAAATTAAGAAAAATTGTTTTAAATATATTTGCCGTGTAGTGTCGGCTTAGAATAACACTACCCCATTTCCGGTGGGTGTACGTAAGAGGCGACTAACGGTATTGAGGCTTTTAAGGGTTTGTTGGGCGATGCGGTTGGAGACCCATCACCTTTATTCCAGCATCTTTCCCACGCAACTTCCAAAAGTGGCTGAGGAATTTCTGATTCCTCAGCTCTGGCTACCGCTTCAAAGGATTCATAGCCGTGAGTGTATATATGAATATATGTATGTTGAATAACTCAAAGTAATACTCACAGCTAGCAAGCGAAGACAAGGACCCGCTAGTATTGCCATCTCCCTCGTACGCGTAATGGCGGACATCATCATACGGATTTATTTCCGGATCTCGGTCTAGCACGGACTTCTTGTCGTCCAGGAATCCGGATATGTCCGGGGCTGCTCCTAATACACCTACAATAAATGGGATTTTTTATACTTTGCAAAATGTTATGTTAGTGTTGATAGGTTGAATTTACAATGTTATGTTATACTGAGTAAAAACTCTAGACAAAATACATAGTTAAAATACAAAGGTAGTAAGATTTTTATCTTTTTCTATTATTTTTTTTATCTCATAGTAAAAAGAGATGTAATTACATTACAATTCTTATCTATTTGTAATCGTAAAATAACACACACAAACAACACAATAAAATCCAAAAAAAAGTATGTCCCAGCATATTTTTCAAATAGCAGGCCCGTTTAGTAGTATTATTTCATTACTTCAATGCTATACGGGGTATTTTTACATAAAACAGTTTAAATAACTATAAAAATGACTTCAGAATCTTAATATTATACGGGGTATTTTTACATATAATACCTTAAATAACTTGCCGTGTAGTGTCGGCTTAGAATAACACTACCCCATTTCTACCCGTGGGCGATCGTAAGAGGCGACTAAAGAGCTTTTAAAGTGATTTTTGGGCGATGTGGTTGGAGACCCGTCACCAAAAACACTTATTATTATATCTTTTCCCCAATCAACTTCCAAAAGTGGCTGAGGAATTTCTCATTCCAAAGCTCTGGCTACCCCGTTAAGGGATTTACAGCCGTGAGTATATGAATGAATGATGAATGAACTAAAAAATGTTCTTACCATTAGCATGCATAAACGAAGCATCATTATCTGCTGGCGGCCCATCATACATTTGTCTTAACACATGAAGATCATATCCTGCATCGCCCTCGCCGCCCCCTTCGTCTTCGTACGCTATTATGTTTTCTCTTATGTCATCCAACTCTTTTTCTGCCCATGCATCTGCCCTTCGACGATGGACTACCACTGCTAGGAGGAGGACTGGAAAGAAAGGGGTGATTAGGTTTTGATTGAAGAGCACCGGCTGTGATTTTTAAGTACGCTGTTACATTCAAACAGAGATTGCGAATTAAAAAACAATGGGGTGATAAATACAAGAAAAAACTAGTACGTAAGATTGTTGTTTTGATAGATTAGATCAATAGAGGGAAAAATAATCTTACAGTCTGATTTGCTAATATCATACAATGAATTAAATCCCATAGGAATAGATAAAACCAAGTGCGAAGTTCACTGTAATTAGTATAAATCTATTGTTTCATTCAGTAACATCATTCAAAGTATCAATAATACAATGCATATCTTAACTCTTTCTTTCAAACAAACAAATTAAAACCTGCTTCTACCAAATGGCTATAGTGATTTAAATTCGTGTGTCACTACAAGTCTGGCGCTGACTGAAAATCAGTGTTGTGAGGTAAAACTCACAACGACAACGCTGAGACAGACGCCATTTCGTTGTTTTCGCGCATTATTTGAGATAAACACTGTTTTTATTGTTAAATGTTTTTTTTACCTTAATTTATTTTGTAAAAATATTTACATGTTCATGTGCGACTGGCAACGAATAAACGTTTTTTTCTTCTTCTTCTTTTCTTCTAAATGACTTATCAAAATCCTTTTTCGCATAAATCAAAAATTTATAAATTCAAAAAATACTTTATAAAGATACTTACTGACTAATATAGCGATGCAGACAAGTATGGCGACTAAGAAGTTGGTGTCAATTCCAAATGTGACGGCCGTGAACATACTGCGTTGGCAACTCGGGTCTCCATTTCGCATTAGTGATGGCTCTCCGAGATTGTACATCTGTGGTATAAATTAGTTATTAGTACATACATATAAACATATATTAACGGCTAGAAATATCAAAATGGGGTAGCCTGGGCTTTAGAACTGGAACTATCAGTTTTTTAATAACTTTTAAGATATTCATGGTAAAATGATTGTAATATAAAGGTTGTCGTCTAATAGCCACTTCACCCTACAAACACTGAAAGGCTCCAATACTCAGAGTACCCTCGTATGACAATAATAGGAAGATATGCGTTTGTGCTATTTTTAGGCGCCATATATAAGACTGTGTAGGTATTGACATATTTGAATTTTATTTATTTTTATTGATTATTACTTTTTTTGATGAATTTTCTTTTTTATTGATTATTATTATTTTGATTTTATTCTTTGTGACATAACTTTTAATTGACATGTTTTTATAATTTTAATTTATTTGTATTTTGTAGTTTTCATTTTGTGTTGTATGTAATGGCTAAACATAACAATATAATAAATTAATAAGCCTGAAATAAATGTTTTTTTTTTATTTATTGACAATAAAATGCTATATTTGCTCAAAGCTAAATCCCTAAACTGAGTAGTCAGTGTTTCGAAAATTGAAGGGGATAGTTGGGTGGCGGGTTTACTAATTTCGATGCACAACATTTAACAATATCCGTAAATGCCCCGCTGAGTCATCTTATACGGCAAAATAGCCGCGAGAAGAGATGAGGTACTGCTATTATACGCCGTCCCTCAAAACACGTAAAATGCATATGTTTGTGATAATATAAGCCAACGTAATGTGAAAACCCTCATTCAAGAGCTTCAGAGCTTATTCCATTACACTTTGTCGTTTCTGAATTCAGACGTCCTTCGAAGTTACTGCCGCAGACGCTTGTTATTCCACTACACAAATTTGTCTACTTTTCAGAAGCCTAGCGTTCTGAACGTTATTCCACTAGTCTGAATTCAGATTCTGTGGCTTTCAGACGTCTTCATTCAGACAAATGGAATAAGCTCTTTATAGTACATATGCTACACCAAGGAATAAGCAATGGTATTTCAAGCATTGTTGTATAATAGGTTATGTGATCGTGTGAGGAACGATGTGATTCGTGAAAGGTGTGGTGTAAAAGATGATATTGTAAGTAAGATAGAAAAAGGAATGTTGAGATGGTTTGGGCACATCGAGAGGATGGATGATAGGAAATTGGTAAAAGGTATCTATAGAAATAGAGCTGATGTGGAATGCTAGTAGAGGACGGCCACGAAAGACACACTTGGACCAAATTAAAAGTGTGCTCACAAAGTCAGGCGTCCGAAGTATGAAGAATAAAAGAGCATGTATGAAAAGATTGATCGATGTAGACGAAGCAAGAGAGGTTTGGCAGGATCGTACGAAGTGGCGATCGATAGTCTCTGCGTACCCCAATGGGAATTAACGGCCTGAGTATATGTATATATGTACGTATGTTGTATAATAATTATTTTCAAACTATAGAATACTAGAGCTTAAAAATTAGAATGTTATATTGTTTGTGTTTTATGTTATGACTGTAAAGTAACGTAAACTATTTGGTTAAGAACTCGTTACGAAATATTTATATTCTGGTATCGGATAAATGTGGTGTATTTGAGATTCTAGCAGAATTAGAATTATTTTCTATCCTTAATAATGCTTACTGGCTTTTTTAAAAACAACTCATTTTGGTTTTAAGTTTCCTTAAGAAAACAGCTCTTTTTGATGCTTGTTATAACAAATTCCAAAAATAATTTAGAGGCAACAATGCATTCTTGTAAATTCTATTTTCGTTCTAACATGCCAAGCCTAAAAGGCAATGTCATAATTCATAATGTGACAGCTACTGAAAGGCTTTCAGAACGAAATTTGTAAAATCCTATTCAAATTTGAAAATGATTTGCTTGAAATGTTTATTTTAGCCTGTTCCGAATGTCGGGGCTATCTACTTTTTGTCATCTTTGAATTAAATTAAAAATAATAAGTGCACTAAATTCAACGTTTCATTTAGGTTTTAAAAAGATTTAAGTTGTCAACGAAAAGGATTAAATTTTAGTGATGGGTTGCTAATAGCTGTGAAAGCCTTTTTATCTTAAATTAAATCCAACGAGAATAAAATCCTTGTGTGCCTTTCAGTTTTATAATTTAACATACACGTGAATAAGTTCATTAGATCGAAAGGATTAAGTTAGAAACTTTGATATGATAATTAAGTTTTGTGACGTTATTGGAGTTTACTTTTAGTCTTTTAGAACACCAGGTGACAAATTCACGTGATGTTCAGAAGTATTAGTACCTCTGCCAACCCCTTCGGGGATATTCGGCGTGAACGTTTATGTTTTATGTTTATGTTATGTTATGTTTTAGTCTTTTATCATCATGTTTAGTCTATTGAAAACACGTCTTTCTTAGTCAGTAAAGTTTACTTGCCCACCAAATAGTACCATCTGTTAATAAATTCACAGAGAAGAAATATTTAATTATACGCTGAATGACTTCACAATAGTAGCATTAAACATAATTTGCTACAAGTTAATAAATTGGAATATTAAATTATTAAATGTTAGAATAATTTATTTTTCAATAATGTTCATATTTCAATATGCATATATTTTATAAGTTGTTATGTAATTCGATGCCATTCCATTAGGCTGTGCCTGTTATGATGGTAGTCATGTATAAATAAATAAATTTCCATTCTCAATTAAACAAAAAGTAAGCAAAATAGTTTCTACATTAAAGCGATTCTCTCGTAGCCCCAAATGATGCAGTGCAGCGCGTGGATTTTCTCCCTTTATTTTCTGTAACTAGTAAGTATCTCCGTTTGTATAGAAAGCACGCAACGAGCGTGGATACGTTTTCTGTGTGTTAGACTGTGCGTGTTTTCTACATACATTATGCAGGGCATTGTGAATCGCCTAATATATAAATGTCACATACAGTAAAAATAAACTCACGGCTATAATTCCCTAGAAGGGGTAGCCAGAGCTAAAGAATTATAAATTCCTCAGCTACTTTTGGAAGTTGAGTGGGGAAAAGATGGTAAAAATAAAGGTTTTGGTGATGGGTCTCCAACTGCATCGCCCAAAAATCCAATAAAAAGCCTCGGTACCCTTAGTCGCCTCTTACGACACCCGTGGATAGAAAGGGGTAGCGACATTTTAAGCCGGCATTACGTGGCAAAAGTAATACCATAAATTATAGTTAGTACTCACATAATCATTAAAACTAAAGTTGCTGATACACCCAATAAAATGCTGCGAGGTCGGTATGTGTCTCCAACCGAAGGTCCTGGCCACGTGGTGCAGATCGACACTAGCGCCACCCAGTTGGAGTGGACCGTTTACTGTAGGGTTATAGAAGTGGCAATAAGTTATCTGGGTGTAAATTTATTAGAAAATAGTTTGCGGTTGTGGCGTTTACGATCTACGATTGTTTTTTTTGTTTTGGTAAGTATATGGACATTAGACATTTTTTAGTTTGGGATTTTTAATTTATGGTTTCCAAGCTGAAATTTAACTTAGCTTATTTTATTGTTATAACTAATAAATACAATTTATTTTTTTACTTTTATTTACAAAATCAACAATAAGATCAAAAAGAGTTTTTTTCACCAAATTTAATAATAATTTCACAGCTATAAAAAAATCCACAAAAAATTGAATTTGAGTACAAGTCAGTGGATTATAATGGAATATAAAAATTGAATTTGAGTACAAGTCAGAAGAATATTCTTTCATATCAAACTATCTTGTAACTTTCGAGTAATCGACATAGGTTTTTATTAGCTAAATTGTATTAAGCTTAATTACTGAAAACATTATATTAAATTCAAAAACCTACCATTCAAAATCTCCTTAGGCCCAATAGGTGCCGCCAAGCTCATACAGGTAGACAACTTGCATCGATCCACAAACATCTCTATAGAGTTCTTCATCAGCACAATTTCTATCAGATGAGGCTTCCCATCAGAAACGTGAACCACGCTGTTGTTTAACTTGGTTGTACCGGACCCGTAGTTTACTATGAGCACTGGATACCCGTCTACTAGTTCTAGGGACATGAAATCTGAAACAAGGATTGGTATAAGTAATTTTGTCGATTGATAATTAAGTCTATCTTTATGTACGATCACATAAATTAAAAAACAACGGAGATATATCGATTTTCTTTACATAACAAATTTGGTGCTCAAAAAGGCAGCCGTCCGAAGTATAAAGAATAAAAGAGCATGTATGAGAAGATTTATGGATGTAAACGAAACTAGAGAGGTTTGTCAGGATCGTACGGCAATTGATAGTCTCTGCCTACCCCAATGGAGACTAAATGGTGTGAGTATATGTATATATGTAATAAATTTGGATAGTTCATATTAATTTCAATTAATCAAGCGCTAAAGACATACATACATACACTCGCGAAACATAAACCCTCTTTTCGGACCTCGCTGACGCAGAATATATATTCACGCCGAGTTTAATATAATGGTAACATACATACATACATACATATTCTCACGCCGTTAGTTCCCATTGGGGTAGGCAGAGACTATCGATCGCCACTTTTTACGATCCTGGCAAACCTCTCTAGCTTCATTCACATCCATCAATCTTTTCATACATGCTCTTTTATTCTTCATACTTCGGACACCTGCCTTTTTGAGCACATTTTCTATTTGATCTAAATGTGTCCTCCGAGGTCGTCCTCTACTAACACTACCTTCCACATTGGCTCTATAGATCTCTTTCACCAATTTACTGTCATCCATCCTCTCTATGTGCCGAAACCATCTCAACATTCCTTTTTCTATCTTTCTTACAATATCATCTTTTACACCACACCTTTCACGAATCACATCATTCCTCACACGATCACATAACCTTACATTACACACTTTTACACACATTCACAATGGTAACATGTTCATTTAATAGTTCTAATGGGATCTTCATAACGTACGTACGATATAATTTTATTGACTCAATTATAATTAAGTCGTATTATGCGTTTTATGTCCTAAGGCGTGGAGTTATTATTACCTTACTTTATTAAATTATTTTCAGTTAGAGAGCTTAAAAACGAGTTTATTTTAAAATAACTAAAAGTTGTTAAATTAACAGCATTTATGTCATTGTCATTTATAAAGTTAAGAATCAGAATGAAAAAATACTCAGACATTTTTGCAAGTTGAGCTAGCAAAAGATTGAAAATTAAAGTTCGTGGTGATGGGTCGCCTAAAAATCACTTAAAAAACTAATAATCTTAGTCGCCTCTAACGAACACCCACGATAACAAATGGTTTACTGCTATTCTAAGCTAACACAACTTAATATACATAAATATCACCACACAAATAATAAAAATAATATGAATAACAAACTCATCGCTTCATTTCCAATTACTTAAAAATTCACACCAAAGAAACAGCAAGCTGAATATGAACACTAACATTCTAAACCTACAAAACGCACAATGAACTAATTAGAATAAACGAGGAATTAAAAGTCCCTACCGAACTATAACGACAGATAGTTAATTCAAATATGGAATACATTAAGCTTATTTTCGCTAATGGCCGCCGCGGGTTAATGGGAGCTTCGTAAATGAAAATATATACACACAAAAATGGTAGGTAAATTTAAGCACTATTATCCTAGTGCTTATAAATATTAAAATAATGGCCGGTCGGGTCGGAATCATTAATGGGATCCTATCACAACGTTACGTAAGGAATAGGGAATTTGTATTAAATTGAACTAGTTTGTGGTAAGTGCTAGTAATTTAGTTTTTCAAGAGCTGGCAAGTGGATTTTGATGAAATTGGGGCTGTATTGAGGAATTTTAAATTAATATTAAGTTAGCATATATGTTTAACTCAAAATGATGGTTCTTGGATTGAAGTAAGTTATATGAACTTGTCAACTCAAACTCAAATGTTCACGCCGAACATCCCTGAAGGGGTTGGCAGATGTACTAATACTTCTGGACATCACGTGACATTGTCACCTGGTGTTCAGAGTACCCACGTTTTGGTTGGACAGTGTACTCACGTGATAGGGGGCAGGCCTATCGACGTTTTGTACGAATACATTGTCACATAACTAAGTACAACTCAGCCATGAGAATTTCTTCACGATGTTTCCCTCACCATATATTGAGGAATATTACATCAATATTAACTTGTAATGTATGTTTTACTTAAAAATATTACACTTGGATTAAAATAAAGTATTTTAACTTTTATTTTCTTGAATTGTTTAAATACCAATAAATCAGAGCAAAACTAGGGATTAAATTGTGAACTAAATAAATTATGCATTAAATAAAAATCGTATATATTTAAGAGTTAATTCATATTAAACAGACCATTGTTTGAATAAAGGTTAATAAGGATTTTGGGAATATTCCTAGAATCGTCCCGCATATTCATATGTCGGTGTGATTATATCAGTTGTGTGTGTCAGTCAATATTTTAGTGCAAGTGTGGTAGTGGATAATCCGTTTGATGAGTTTGTGTTATACAAATTGGCGTTGTGGTTGATTGTTGAACAAAATACATACATACATTCACGGCTATAAATCCCTAAAATGGGTAAGCCAGGGCTTCAGAAATAGAAAATTCTTCAAACACTTTTGGGAGTTCAGTGGAAAAAGCTTGTGTGATAATGCAATCACTGTCTTAAAATTTGCTACTTACAACGTTTTAATCTTTAAAAAATGAACCCAATAGAATCCTTAGAATTATGCTCAATACTTAAAAAAATCATTCAAAAATATCAAGAACCGTTTCAATCGTACTACGCAATTATGTTTTCTTTTCAAGTAAACGAGATTAAATATTTCAATTTGTCGATGTGTTTGAGAGTAAAAAGGACCAGCTTTGATCAGTAAAACGTTGAGTACAGTAATTCCTAATAGTCGTTCTCGTTTTTGTAATAACGAACAGACCGTGTGATGTGAGAAGATTGTTTCCGATCGAAAGGTTTTTACACTCTTTTAACTTTACTCACTAACAAATATCTTATTGAAGTTTTCCGGACAGTTAAATGTAAAAATATAGTAAATTTGTATCTTTTTTACACGTATTTTTACTATTCGTAAGAGCTATAAAATTAGGGTGTTGAAAATAGTCATAAATAAAAGATGTTACGGGTTCGAACCCGCGACCTTCGGGTATACGTATATATTTTTTATTATATATATATTATTTTCTTTCCTTTAATAACATCTTTTATTTATGAGTAATAATCCCCACATGAGGAATTCATGTCAAAAAACATTAAATTATGTTGAAAAATTGGTTTGGATAAAACATGGTAAGCAATAAGACGGTATAAGCCAATTTTAAGATTTGTTATTTTTGTAGCTCTATTACACAACCCATGACAAAACTTTTATTATAAGAAACATTTACAAAAACGTATGTGTATTGGGGTTTCCAATCCAGCTGGGCAAGCACGAGCACTATTTTATCGACACGATAACGGTTAGAATGAGATAGCAGTATACGATACTAAGTAAGTGCGTAAGAGATGGCTGCTTTATCCCACGCGATAACTAGTTTAAACACCGCTCGTGCTAAGCCTCTGGAGACCTAGCATGAGCGCTATTTTATCGTCACGATAAACGTTAGAATGAGATGACAGTATACGATACTATGTAAGTGCGAAAGAAATTGCTGTTTTATACCACGCGTTATATAGTTAAAAGTTCGCTCCTTCTAGCCTTGTTGAAGGTACTACAGAAGTTTTGAACCCGTTCCTGTTGATATCGAGGCTCAGCTTTCCTTCTAAGCTATTTAGACGGCTACCAAACACTCTTGTATTTCTATAATCGCTATATTCGTGAGGCGGCGATATCACGCAATGAGCTTCATAAATCATAACAATCCTTGCAAATCAAAATCATTAACCAGTATTAAATGAGCCTTCTTTGTACCGGTCTTAATATAAAACATGGGTCATTTTAGATTTCGAAAACCCAGTCGTTCAAATCTACTCCCAACTTGTATAGACTTATTTCAGATCATTAAAACATCATTAAAGAACTGGGGTGAGGTGAGTCGGTGATTTTGGTGAATCATTACTTTGGTTATAGTTCTTTTGTTGCGCTTCATTGTTTCGTTTTTATTGTGGGTTTCATAAGTGTGTCAAAATATGCTTTCTCACTTTGTTGTACAAAAGAGTTGGGGTGGCTGATTGACAAGCTAAATCTAAATATATAAAAGAAAGTGGTGTTAGTAACACTATTTTTAACTCGAGAACGGATGACCTGATCTGGCTGAAAATTAAGGGAGAGGTAGCTTAGAACCAGGAAAAGGACATAGGATATATATCATCACGCTAAATATCGTAGGGGTAAGCAGCAAAAAATATATATCACCATCCGTGCGAAGCCGGGGAGGACCACTAGTTACATATAATCCTTAGAGACTTTAAATGAGTTACTTTATATTTGACACTTAATTTTGGCATTGGCAGTATATTTATGATTTAGCCGTATAGTGCCGACTTAAAATATCACTACATATTCCTACGCACGCGTATCTGATGATTTGAATTGCTAAAGTATCTAACTCATAAATTAATTCTTACGGTTTAATAGCAACACATTGCTGAATTTCAGTTGTAAGTATAGCTCGATATCTATGGTTTTTAATACGAAAGTCTTATCCTGTCAAGAGCTTAAAAGCTCAGTCGTTCCGAACTTGCAAGCAGGATAATGAAAGACCCTAACTTTAGTACCACATAATCTTAGTTTTACGTGCATTTGAACGAAGCAGACTTAAAAGCCTATAAAACTTATACACTTCATGAAGGCTTTTTTGCAGAAAATACAGCCTACATTGTAGCAGCCTTTGTGGTAACCAGGAATTGTAAATGAGTGTATGAATGTTGGTGCATGTGTTGCGTTAATAAATCACAATATTATAATGGTGTTGGCAATACTTTTGTTTAATGTTTATTTGCGGTGTAAAAATAACGACTGCTTTGTATGTTGTTTTTGTTTTTTAATTACTGTTCTTTTTGTTTTTTAATAGCAGTTTGAATCCAAAGAGTTTATTTATTGATTTTTTCTTTTGTGTACTTCAAGGGACTTTTTGATGGTTAATTATATCTTAAAAAGAGTTTGGGGGAGTCGGTTTATGGATTAGTTATGTTAATAACAATAGCGAGAAGCTGGTGCTCTTAAAATTGGGCATAGTCATATAGATCGGAAGAACTAGCACAAGCGTTATTTTATTGTGACTGTCGGTTAGAATGAGATAAAAGTATACGATACTTTGTAATTGCGAAAGAGATAGCTGTTTTATACCACGCGATATCCAGTTAAAAGGTCGCTTGTACTAGCTATGTATCGTGAAAGTAATGCATTACCAACATAAAAAATATTAAGTTTAGATCGTATAATCAAAGCATAAACATTTAACCATTTATATAGGTTTTTTTCGATGCTAAGTCACCTAAAACGAAACAAAAACCCATTTTACCACCTATATTCCCTTCAAAAAATCAATGAAACACTTAAAACCTACCTTGCACATCAAGCAGCGGGTTATACTTCAAGGGTCCAAGGTAAAACACCAAGCTGTTACTAGAATGGGCTGTCAATGTCAAAGTCACGTGACCCTCGCTACATGCTGGCCTAGTAGGGTACATGGCCCAGCCGTCGCCATGGAAACCGATGGAGGTTTGCTCGCAACGAGGTCCTGTTAAGCCTTCGGGGCATTCGCATTTATCGGCGAATGGGGTGCCTGGAAGAAAGACATAAACATAAACATATAAACATAAACGTTCACGCCGAATATCCCCGAAGGGGTTGGCAGAGGTACTAATACTTCTGAACATCAGGTGACTTTGTCACCTGGTGTTCAGAGTACCCACGTTTTGCACGGACAGTGTACTCACGTGATAGGGGGCAGGCCTATCGCCGTTTTGTACGAATACACTGTCACATGACTAAGTACAACTCAGCCATGTGGGTTTCCTCACGATGTTTTCCCTCACCGTTAACAACCATGATAAATTAACCACACATATGTCTTTAGAAAAGACAAATTGGTGTAGGCCCGACCCAGGATTTGAACACTAGTCGCTTGCACGATAACCGAGTGTTCTACCCACTGGGCTATCACGGTTGCTATATACACGGAAGAAAGACATTAAAGTAAAGTAAAAATAAAGTAAAAATACATTTATTAGAAGAAATACAGCTTTGTCCAATTACAGGGGTTCCCAAACTAGGCACAGCCTGTATCTTGGGAAACCAATTGAATTACTTATTAAGATAGAGTTTGCGCTTTAAGCACATATAAATGAGTAATAACAATAAAAATAAATTAACACTGCAAAGAGAAGGTAAAGAAGAGAAAAAAAACCAAACAAAACAACAAAAACTTGTTTTGTTACCTGGTTTTATTTTACATACGTAGACGAAGTCTAAATATAGAGTGATATTTTTGGCACTAGTTGTTTAGAGTACCCACTCATAAAATAATGAGAAAAAAATATATGGTAAAAAGAATTTTACTAAAATGATCGTTTCTTACAATAAATATGTCTATTACGACATATACCACTTCACTTCGAAAGATATTAAACTTGTGAGTATAAGTAAGATATTTTTATTAATGTATAGTTTTTATTACTAAGGGACTTTGTTTTTGCGACTAAGGGTATGGGGCTTTTTAAATGGCTATTGAGCGATGTGGCTGGAGACCCATCAGCAACTTTGTTTTAATACTCTTTTTCCCAATTAACTTCCAAAGTGGTTTAGGAATTGTTAGAAAGATAAAAATTATTTATTCCCAAATAAAAAAAAATAGTTCTCCGTTTTTTGAACGTTAAAAATAACTTACGTATAAGTTTAATCTAACTCTACTTCGGATTCGGAAGGTGTATTGTTGTGAGATGAACCCGTTAAAAACTCATTAACACACATCATTTCTTAGCCATATTACAATGTTGGTGTATGTCTGGAAATATTCTGTATAGAGCCCTGGTTACACCAAACAACTTCATCTATCATACAATCATTTAAACTGTAATAAGCTTTTAGATGAAGACTGCGTTGATACGGAAGATCTTGCTACCCCTATATTTTAAATCCGTGAGCATATGCATGTATGTTACTCACCTCCATTCAAACAATCAATAGTCTCCTGAAAATCGCAAGAGCATTCAGACTCAACGATAGCAGAAACCCCAACAAAACTGCTAGTATTCGTAAAAACTGCAAGAGGCACGTGACTTTTCGTGACAACACTTCGGCAAGAATCCTCACATTGTTCTTTCTCTATGAGACACTCGTCTATTGTCACCATGTATATCTTTGCTTGGAGGTCTTCTTCGATCTGCGGGGAAAAAATGGTTAAATGACTGAAGTTTTAGTATAGGTTTTGTTTTAAGAGCTTTAAATTAGCTGTATGATAAACTTATTAGTTTTTTTTTGGTAAGTAACATGATTACCATATTGTGAGAAGTAATTCGAGAAAATTTTGCCTTTGCTTATAGATAGGATATAGCTAGCTTAGCTTCAAAAGTGATAAACTTGTACACTATAGTTTACTAATTCGAGAATTTGTTTGAGAATATAAATCAAACAAATCTTACGAAATAAATATTCTTATACTTAATTGAGGTTTTCATGTATATACTAAAAATTATAAGATAGTTATAGCAACCTTATTAATTAATTTAATTACTTTGTTTTCTCAGCGTATCCAATAACGATATGTCATAGATCTGAGTTTTTTTTAAATATCCATATTCTTTAACCTACCTTTTCTTGAATCCCAACAGCCATACTATCAAGCTTCTCCTTAGGATAATAAGGAGACCCGTGAGCTGAAAATCTGACGTCCAAAAACTTATTGACAGGATCAGAATCCTTCAACGAGTATTTGTTGTACACTGTGAATATGTCTACATTGTCCATTGAAGTGTTGTAGAGGCGACAGAGGCGGCGATGTAACTTTGCCTTTTTACTTGTGCCCTGGTGAAGACATAATATAGTGAGAAATTAAAAAAAATATATATTTATTTGAGAAACAAACGGTACACAATATTTCAAATAAGAGAAAAATACAGAGAAGTTCTTGACCTATAAAGTTTCTACCAATTGTTAAACAGACGATACAGAAAAACGCAACCATTGAAAACAAAACAATTATACATCGGTTGTAATAGGGATAATTTATACAGATGAAATTAAGTAAGTGAAATGAATTATATAATATAATACAATATAACATAAACATATAATAAACATAAACGTTCACGCCGTTTTATACCCAAAGGGGTTGGCAGAGGTTCCAATACTTCTGAACTCTCATGGCAGCGCCATCTAGTGTCCAGAGAAGGTACCCACGTTTTGCTTAGACAGTGTACTCACGTGATAGGGGGCAGGCCTATCGCCGTTTTGTACGAATACACTGTCACATGACTAAGTACAACTCAGCCATGTGGGTTTCCTCACGATGTTTTCCCTCACCGTTAACAACCATGATAAATTAACCACACATATGACTTTAGAAAAGACAAATTGGTGTAGGCCCGACCCAGGATTGGAACTCACGCCCTTCTGTTTTCGGGCGGGTGTTCTACCCACTGGACTATCATGTCGCCTTATAATACAATAATATAATATAAATTCAAATAATTATATTAAGAGAAAATTGTATGACTCAAATATTTAGTGTCGATCGGCTGATTCAACAAACTCCAACTGTTTACAAAAGTTCTTAAATTGAGTTAATGATAAATTAAATTTCTTAATTTTGATTCTTTTTTATTGATTTTTATTATTTTGATTTTATTCTTTGGGACATAACTTTTAATTGACATGTTTTTATAATTTTAATTTATTTGTATTTTATGTTGTATGTAATGGCTAAATATGGGCTACTAGCCTGAAATAAATGCTTTTTTTTTTTTTATTTTATTAAAGAAATCTTAAGTAGCACATATGAAAATATAAAACAACTTGCATTACACAATATTGTAGTTATGGAATATAAGTAAGTCTATAATGACTCGCTGCCGTCGCTAATACCTTTCAAAGCAAGTGAGAACACGATGCTTTACATATGTCGCAGGAAAATCGTCAAACTCGTTAACTTATAAGTTTCCTAGGAAACTTGTAAGTTGACGGAAAACCGTCAAGCAACAAGTGAATTTACATCTTACCTGATAGTTTTTAGGAAACTTGTAAAATAACGTACTCAACTCAGGAAACTTGTGATTGGGAACCATTTTTGACAAGTTTCCGAGTTTTGAATTTATAATTTAGGAAATTTGTAAGCTTCCTACTGGCTGCTAGTGAAATTGTTAACAGAACCAGTTACCTATGCTGATTGTTTAAGAAGTTGGTTGAGTAAAAAGCATGAATTTAAAGTAATGACAATGATTTAATATTTTCATATATAAATGAGGAACTGGCCTAAGAGCGTTTCAAAGAAGGGTTTCCTAGCCGTTAATCTTAAGTAAAAATAAACGAAAACTACGAATAACGGATTTTTACAATAGTTTCCATTTGCTAATCAACCAACCTTCTGATTTGCTTTTCACTCACTCACATCACAGTATCGAATCACAATAAGATGTATCTTGAGCTACAGAATTAGAAGGTGGCGGAATCACTTAAAAAACCTTTGGTTTCCTCTTGCGACAACCGCGGTACAAAATATTATGAGTGCAGTAAATTATTAAGAGTTTATAATCTAACAATTATTGGTTAAGAATAGCACTAACATATTTCTGGCGGTAACCTATACGAACGGATGTCATTTGAGGTGACTATGGTCTTTGGGGCCTTTTTAGTGTTGTTTTGGCGATGGGGTTGAAAACCTATCACCATGAATGTTTATATTACAAACTTTTCCCATTTAACTGCAAGAAATAGCCATACTCCGACGCTCAGACTACCCCTTCTAGGGATTTATTGCCGTGAGTATAGGTATGTAAGTATGTATTGGTATTAAAACGCTCTTTAAATTAAAACGGCATTAAAAGTTATCTAGGCGGTATTCATACTATACAACTATATGTATCACGATATATACTTAAACAAATTACATACATACATACATATACCAACGGCTATAAATCCCTAGAAGAGGTAGCCAGAGCTAAGGAATTAGAAATTCCTCAGCCACTTTTGGAAAGTTGAGTGGGGAAAAGATGATGAGATTAAGGCAGTTGGTGATGGGTCTCCAACCACATCGCCCAAAAATCCCACAAACGCCCCAATACCGTTAGTCGCCTCTTACTTACACCCACCGGAAGAAATGGGGTAGTGCTATTCTAAGCCGACACTACACAGCAGCACAAACTATATTTAATAAATACTCTTAAAATGTTTTAACTTCATGTCAGTGACAGCAAATAATAGCAAATTAATAGATTAGCATAAGTAAAGTAAGAAAAATATTAGTGTTGATTGTAGAGTTGATAAAACGCGCGAATGCGTCACGTCACGTGACCGCCGCCGGCCAATCAACATTGACTAACACCCCTCTTTTCGCGCCGTCAGCGCTTCTTTGACAAGTTTCCTGAGGTGAGTCCGTAATTTTACAAGTTTCCTAATAACTATCAGGTAATGTGTAAATTCGCCTGTTGTTTGACGGATTACCGTCCGTCAACTTACAAGTTTCCTAGGAAACTTTTAAGTTAACGAGTTTGACGATTTTCCTGCGACACATATAAAAAGCTTAATTTAACGTCCCCAATTTAGACTTGTACTGGCAAATGAAGATTATATACTTACGAACATACATATACATACGGTTATAAATTCCATAATGGGGTAAGCAAAGGATACAAATAAAACTGCCATTTTTGGAAGTTGACAGAGAGAGAGAGAGAGTAATGATTGGTGTTAGGTCTCCAAACACATCGGTTACCCATAATTTCAAGTCCTCAAATCCTTAAAGAAACACTACGCAGCCGTTGAGCCATAAAATACAGTAAATAATAATGCAAACTTACATCAGCTTCACTAACTATGAACTCCTCAGCAGTGAGGTTAACAAATCTGATGGATCCAGACTTGTCGATGGCTTCTTCTGGTATCTCCTTGATGGTCACGTTGACTGTGGCTTCTACCCAGTGGAATGGGACTATTGGCTCGTTTTCTTCTGTCACCTGGGTTAAACGCAAACAAGAATTATTCATAAAATTACATCCACGGTTGTTTAACAGTTAAGTAATAGTTAGACTTTATTTTGCTTCGCAAGATGATTTACAAATCATTAAATAAGTATATAGACATACACAGCATTTAAAATCAAGAGGAAAGCCAATACGTCTTTTTCTTATTAGAGTTTGACAAACATATACATATACTCACACCATTAATTCTCTTTGGGGTGTGCAGAAACTATCGATTGTCACTTGGTTTGAAAAATGAATCTATATAACATTGAAACTTTCTGCATAACGAATTACAGCCATTCTATCAACATTTTTAAAGACTTTACTAATAAGTACGCAGAGCAAACCGTTTTCATCAAAAAAAGGTTTCCTTAAACAGACATTTCAAATTTAAAAAAAAAACAAATACTCACATTAAACCTCAACAAATAACTGCCATCGGGCGTTCCCTTCTTCATGATAATCATCCCCGTATTGCTATGCACATCGAAGTACGGGCTCCGAAGCTCGTACGAGGGCAGCCACATGAACCTCTTGTCCGGCAGGTCCCAGTCGTCCGGGTCTTTCACGTATACTCGGCCGATTTCTGTGTCTGGGGCTTCACCCTGGGGGAATAAGGGGTAAGTTTGGGTTGTATTGTATGGTACATAAATAAGTGTTACCGAAAAATAGTGAGGTTCTGGTGAATAGGTTTTTTTTTAATTAAATTTAAATGTTGATTATAATGAGTTAAATATATACGTACGTAATACAGATCTACCTAGCCCCTATCTATCATTACGCGTGGTACGGGTAGCAACTTCTTTGTATTTAGCAAAATATATTAACACATATGATTTACATAAAAAAATTATGTGGAAGATAAAACATTGCGTAAATTTGCATTATAGACTTTTTTTATTGCCTAAATGGTTTCCCACTGCTGGGCAGAGGCCTCACAGTTTTGAGCCCACACATCTCTGTCCGAGGCTGTACACAACCACCCTGGCTCGAACCTTTTTTTTATTAAATTAAAAAAATAATATCCGAATTCCAACTGCACCATTTTAAAATCTTTACTTCAATTTTGTTTCAAAAAGTCGTTTTAAAGTAAAAGATTATTAAAACAATTAAGACTTAACACTTACGCAACAGTAAATATAAGCAGCAAAGATTACAAAATTTCTTGGGTTGAAATTAATAAAGGCCGAAGAAGTTAAAGAGGATTTCGTTCTTGAGAAACAACAGTTGAAATAAATTAAAGTTTAAGAAGCTTACTAGGTATAATAATATGCCTAAGAGCCTAACAATGTAAGTAAAGAACCTCGCTATAAAGGAAATATTTCCTGAAAAGAAGGCTTAAATAAAGTGCCTTCATCGTTTTACGACAAAGTAGATATGAAATAAGTTCTTTAAAATTTTTAGTTAGGTTTTAAGGCAATTTGATTATTTTTCTGTACTTTATGTGGCAAGATAAGTAAAGATAAGTATAAATTTTAATACAATCATTCGAAATTCAAAGTATTCATTGTTTAAGGACAACACATACAACCTTTGATTTAAGAATAATTAAGTTTCTAACGTTACTCCATTACTTAATAAGATCGAAAGAAAGAAAAAGTTTTTTTCGTATTTTTGGGCAACAGAAAACTTTTTAAACTATATTAAACTATGATATTTTCTTTAAACTATGATATCATTAAGCCGTGTAGTGTCTGCTTAGAATAACACTACCCCATTTCTACCCGTGGGTGATCGTAAGAGGCGACTAAGGGTATAGGGGCTTTTTAAGTGATTTTTGGGCGATGTGGTTGGAGATCTGTCACCAAAAACATTTATTATTACCATCTTTTCCCCAATCAACTTCCAAAAGTGGCTGAAGATTTTCTCATTCCAAAGCTCTGGCTACCCCGTTAAGGGATTTAAAGCCGTGAGTATATGTATGTATGTATGTACTATGATACTAGTATCAACAAAAATTAGCTAAATGTTTTAATTAAAATAGTAAAACAAAATATATGTGTAAAAACTAGTTTGACCAAACAATGGTAACAAATTATCTGAAACCCACATGCCTTTCCGATGCAGTAAAACTTCATAAGGCTCGATATTTTACGTCCAGTGACAGTCAGCCTCAATGATTTAAAATTTAAGAGCTTTTATATATAGTAAAGCGTTCTCTGTGGTATAAGTTTAGAACATTAGGTTGCAAAGTTGGAAAATCTGGCAGAGCCAATGAATTTAGTCTGTGATTTAGATTTTATTAATTCCATGTTCTTTATGAACTTTTGCTCTTAAGTGCCTGATAATCAGAAAATGAATAATTTCGTTTTTCGGATGGGAAGTTCAGCCAAAAACCCTGATTATCCTAAAAAAGGTTGCCTGAGTTCCTAACTGGGAACATTTCTGAGTTTTTATTATGGTATGACTTAGACTGCCAAAAGTAGCTCAGAAATAGTTGTTTCTTTGAATCTTGCTTACCCTTACTCTAATACTAAGCTTAAGTATATTTACAAAGTTATACAAAACCAATAGTTATATTGTACTAAGTCGCGATCCACGCGCCCTAGTAATATATGGCTATTAAAATGTTAATTTCAGTCCTTAATGAAAGCCGGATTAGAGATGCGCCGGTTTAAGGGGATTACCAGCAAAGCCACTTTTTACTACCAAGCCTTGATTCACTAAGTTGGGCCTCATAAACTTGCTTATTCTTCGACTTAATAAAGCTATGCTAACATAGGATATTGTAACGCCGAGGCCGTATTCAGATTCTTGTGAGAAAACTGTGTTTTAGATTGTTACTCGTTGTATATGCATACAAATATTTGTTACAATTGAGGTAGGCAGAGAGTTTAAATTGCCACTTCGTACGATTCTGGTAAACATGCTATTTTTCTAATTTAGTGTAAATAACAGCATATCAGTTAACAATACATATACAATGTTTTAAATGTTCAGTAGGCAATGTGTTACGTTAGTTGACTTAGTGTGTTACGTTTAAGTTATAATATTTAACGATTTTATTATTCGTCAGTTAAAAGAAATAATTACCACAAAATAACATAGACACGAGCACATGAGGCTTGTGAGAGCATAATATTTTAAATGTTCCTCACAGCCCATATATGTCCCCACCAAGGGGCTCGAGCCCACCCTATACAGGGCGATTTCGCCATAGTACACCACGCTGGCCAATTGCAGGTTGGCAGACTAACGACTACTACCGTAATAGTAGCCGAGACCGACGGCCTAACGTGCCCTCCGAAGCACGGAATCATCTTAATTTTCGGATAATCAGGTGATTCAAGCCCGCAATATCCTTCCAAACTGGGTTTATTCTTACAAATTAAATTTGTAAGGTTACCACCCCTCGGGAATCGAACCCGAGACCTCCGCTTGAAACCAAGCGCTTAACCGCTAGACCACGGAGGCATTTTAAATGTAAATAACGCCAAAGAATATATGATATGCTCTACGGATCTTTTATAAAGTAGAGTCTTCTTAATGACTCAACTACCAATCTTATTTATAACAAAACAAAGAAACTTCTACATCAAATAACAACGTTTTAAAAATATTACGAACTAAGTTATAACGTAATAGACTTGGTAATTTATCAAATGCGCCAACTTCTGTTGTGCGAAGTTTTATGAGGGAGATTAAATTATTTTAATAAATGAAAAAAAAAAAAATTTATATCGAAATGTATATTGGATTTTTGCAATCTTGGCGTCTTTTTCTTAGTAAATTTCAAATCGATACATGGGACGTGTCGAATATCTTTATTATATATAACCTAATTTCTTGTATAGGAAAGAAAACCGTCTGAATAAGGCACACCGTTGCTTATCATCTAAGATTATATTTTTATTAATAATACATACATACATATACACACTGCTATAAATCCCTGTAAGGGGTAGCCAGAGCTAAGGAATTAGGAATTCCTTAGCCACTTTTCAAAGTTAAGGGGGGAAAAGATGGTAAAAAAGGTTGTTGGTGATGGGTCTCCAACCCCATCGCCAAAAAATCCCTTAAAAGCCCCCAATACCGTTAGTCGCCTCTTACATACACCCACCAGAAGAAATGGGGTAGTGCTACTCTAAGCCGACACTACACAGCAGCATTTTATCAATAATACATTAAACATATTTAATACTTACATAGTATCGCCAATTATATATTTCGTTGTATCTCATTTCCATCTTGTGTAAGCGTAAGAAAAAAAAACAATCAATCAACATTCTATATACCTTAATGAATACTTAACATATGAAACACCAAAAGATACGCTGATATATAAGTTAACTTTTTACAGTATTGTTTAATCTAAAATATATGGAATGGCTCTGTATCTTAGTTGTCGTTAAGAATTTTAATGATATGCCTTAATCACTTTGTCACTTAATATAGTATATGGCTTATTTAGCAGCAGTAATGAAGCATCTCGTTAGGAAAACTGTAAGTGTTAGTAATCATTTTATACATACATACATATACTCACGGCTATAAATCCCTAGAAGGGGTAGCCAGAGCTAAGGAATTAGAAATTCCTCAGCCACCTTTGGAAAATTGAGTGGGGTAAGGATGGTAAAGTAAAGGTTGTTGGTGATGGGTCTCCAACCGCATCGCCCATAAATCTCTTAAAAGCCCGAATACCTTTAGTCGCCTCTTACGTACACCCATCGGTAGAAACGGGGTAGTGTTTTTCTAAGCCGACACTACACGGCGTCATTTTATCTGTTTTATTTTTGTAAGTATTCAATTGGCCCAGCAAAAGATCCTGTTGTAAAAGTATAGAAAATTATAGTGAAACATAATAATCAAAATAGTTATTGCCACTGCAATACCGTTGAAAATTAATGTGTTGATTTGGTGCCGTGTTTGTTTTTAATTCAAATAAATCGTAGAAAATTTGCGTTCTTAAACAAAAACATTTTAAACAAAGACGTTTCAACCACCCACAAGAAATGTTTGTATGAAATAACATAACCTCCTCTCTTTGTGTTTGTGTAGGTATTCTAATATTATTTTGTGTTGTACTTCTTATTAACTTTATAATTTTGTATACTCGGACCAAATCACAACGTTGAGATAAAAAGACGAAACAATAAAGGTTTCTCGTTTGTACGAAACCATTAAAAGCTGTCCATTCTACTGAAAATGTATTTGATAACAATATCAATAAAACTCGAAATTCGATTAAAATTAAAAAGTTAATAACACTAAAAGTGCATCGGTATTCTGCAATCGAATGCAATTCGATTATTGTTAATTTGAGAATAAAGATTATTTAATTACGGTGCCCAACATCCGTGAATTGTCAACGACGAATTGTTTGGTTTTACGATTTTCAAATTGGTATTTCGCTCTTTTATTTTTAATTGATAGTTTTAATTGAATTCTGCGAATATTTTGCACTCTTATTTCAAGATAATTATTTTATTGCAATAAGTGATTGGAACAGTTATTAATCAAATTCCTTTTTAGATTTTGTTCCAAATTAAAACCATAATTCTGAATTGTTTTTTTTAAATATATAATTTGCAAACGAATACTAAGTATTTAAAATTGTATTGAAATATAGAGCAATTACACCTCATTACAATTTCCATCAGTAAATGAAATGACTAAGCTTAAGCTTACAAATGTATATATTTTGTAAATATAAATATAATATAAATTGTTCAGTACTCTAGGTTTAAAATCTTATGTGATTGAATAATTTCAAAAAACAGTCGATTGAGGTTTCATCTTAATTCTTTCGTAACACCAGCGACATCTACAACATTTCGTTCAACTAAACAACATATTCCTATTAAATCAAATCCTCACCTTGTAATTATAAACGAACACATCGCTATGTCCCGGCCCCATAGGATTGTCATTCCGGTCCCCAATCACCACCAACAGATTAGACACTCCTGTCATCCTCGGTGTACCGGAGTCGGTGATGGCCACCGGAATGATGTACTCCTTTCGTTCTTCACGGTCGAATACCACTTGGGTTGAGAGGACGTTGCCTAGAAGAAAAGAGGTATTCAATGAATATTAGATAAAAACAACTGCATAGTAAATCACGTGATTTTTTGTGATGTATAAAATAAGACATACCTATAATTATCATTTAGTTTTTACAATATTGTGTATTTATTAGTCATTCACTAGCTTAATATGGTACATCATAGTTTATTATAGCAGATATTTTACGCATTAGAATAGGGTTTTTTAATTGATAAATTGGAGTGTAAAAAATATAATCTAATTCCCAAATTTCAAATACAACTTCCAAGCTGCAAAAATCTCCAAAAACGTGGCATTGATAAATCCCTGTCGACCCTAATACGTACTAATATTGTGTTAATCAATAGACTGACGTGACCTATCGATAACAAATAAATTTTAATAACTAATAAAGTTTTCATTGCCCAAAAATATCTGAAGGAAATAACTCGTATATTAGAACCAACTATTAAAACTACAGCAATAATTATGGAGTTCAAATAGCCATTTAACTTCGTCTGAATTCATGGCGTACTCAAAATTTGATGAACTAAGTCGAAATTTTAATTTAGAAAGTGGTGATATTTTATGTCCAAATTCTTGCAGTTAATTAACAGTGCCTGTATTTTATTAAATAGTTATTGAAATTAAAGTCTTTAAGTCGCTAAATATTAAGGATCTGTTATTGGAGCGAAGCGAAGCGAAGAGTAAATAGAACTCCCGACTTTTGTAACCTTTCGCATGTAACCTAACTTTATATCCGACCTCAACAAAACTTTATAACATTTACAGTTTGCCAGATAAATGAATGAAAAACTATTGTAAAGCCAGAATGAATGAAAAACTATTGTAAATAAATCTGCTATATATTTATTTGGGCAAGCGAAGCTCTATTACCTACCTAGTTTACATGTCGTCCGTCACCCTAGCCTAAGTTTATTTCTTACAAATAATTACAACTTAAAAACTTATTAATTTATGCGTGATTTTTGGGCGACGTGGTGGGAGACCCGTCACCAAAAACATTTATTACTACCATCTTTTCCCCAATCAACTTCCAAAAGTGGCTGAGGAATTTCTCATTCCAAAACTCTGGCTACCCCGTTAAGGGCTTTATAGCCGTGAGTATATGTATGTATTTACAACTTAAAAACCAATTCCAAATTCTCGGTCGTCCAACAACATTAAAGTCCAAAAAGGTCGAAAGCAGAATAAAACGAAATGGCTACTGAGTGAACGAAATTGGAACTATGTTTCCGCGCCATCTGTTGCATTTCAACTGAACTAATTGATGGAAACTCAATTTGAGAATGCCTCTTTAAAATTCCGAAGCGGAATGAATGGGATTCGTGTGTTCGCAATACCCGTAAGGGCGGGAACACACAGGTGAAATATTCTATTATCTATTTTGTGGAAGAGTATTGTGGCGAGGTGATTTTTTGTATCAGAAATTTATGATTAAATTCCTGTTGAATATTTTACTGTGGGACTCTTGGTGATTTTGCATACTGAATGGAAATGTTATCTTCAAGAAGAATATCATAAACCTCTTTGATAATTTGGTCCTAAATAATGGTGAGACAGGGATAAGGGATTAATATTTAACAGAATTTTAATGAGCCTATGTAACTCGTAAATACTAATATATATTTTTTGCGCTGAGTATACCTCCATCTTTTTAAAATAAACCAAAAATCATTGTATCTGATTGAAGTAAATAGCCATTAGAAAGTCGTATTGTGAAATGGGGCTGGTTGATAGGTGCCCTTCAATCGATTTATACCACTGACTTTTGGGACCTGCTGAAAAATTGGGGCATTTGATTTTACGACTTCATTTTCCCGTTATTTGAACAATTTTATTACACCATCGCTATTTTAAAGTTATTGGTTTCTGATTAAACATATAAAATGCGAAAAATAATATTGTAGAAGTTTTGAAACAGTGATTTATGGTACTTGTTTCTTCTTTGTTGTTTTATGGTTTTTAATAGCACAATACTCTTATTTGTTTTATATCAAGCTATACTCAAGTGATAACTTATTGAAAGGGGGAGGCAAATACTATTCTTTAAGCACAAGTCACTTATATTACACTAAAACACTAAAGGTAAGACCTTTCCGGCTTTTGAATCTTTACCAACTAAACTTCGACAAAGTTTAAAAGGTCCGATCAAAGGAGGATGGGCAAAAATGTATGGGAACTGGTATACCTTGCAATAACAATGAGTCACATATTACTAGAAAGATAATTTAATGTATTAGCATTTGCACTAGGTTGCATGTTTCTAAGACTTGTTACTAAGTTCTACTACTTTTGATAGTACTTTAACTCTTAAATACTGAAAATCGTGGTATTTTACGTACTAAATGTTACTTTAAATAATGTTTTCTGCAAGGAACTTAGTTTGTGTATGTATGTTGGTGGTAAATAAGTAAAATTGGTGATGTGATTCGAAATGTTATAAGTCATGTACTGTGAAAAGTAACAATTAAAATCATTTGATAAAATATAGGAATATCACCAAATGATTGATTTAAAAGTAGCAATCATTTTAATGCCTATACACAACCCTCTTCCCGCTGTCCTTTTCTGTCTTCTATCTCCTTATTGCTCCTGCTCCCGCATTCAAAAGTTGCATAGTTAAGGCCAAAGTACTATTTTTTCAACCAATAATTACATTTATTGAAATGTTTTTAACCCAACATACTCATGTTCGGATCGCTGTATCTCCGAATGGACAACGATTTGGGGAAACTCTTCATAACAAATATTGATGCACTATGTTATCCTAATAAAAAAATGTACTACTCATTGCTATTGGACAGTATACCAATATGCCCATCCTTCTTTCATACAAATTGCTATCATATAACCGTATAGTGAATTGATAATTAAATTTAAAAATGCCGATGTAACGAAAATGGCACGTTGTTTTAACGACATAATAACTTCGACATGACAAAGTATATATATATAGGTACATAGCTAACATCAACACATCTTTACACCCCAATTTTTATAATGTCAAAAACACCTACCTTGTATAAAGAACTTGGACCGGATATCCGGGTCGACGGTGTCGTTGAGCGCGAAAGTGAACGGGGGTCCGTTCTCCGGAGAGTCGTTATCTTTCGCCGTCAAGGTCACCACTTGACCTTGGACTTCGTTCTCGTACCAGATTACTGGTTGGGTCTGGAAGAGTCGGTTGGGTTAGATATTTGTAGTATGGTATTTTGAACATCTTCTTTCGTTGCCGTGTAGTGCCGGCTTAGAATATTACTAGCCCTTTCTACCCACGGGTTCTGTATGAGACGAATGACAACTCTCTCTTCAAGTAAACTCACGTAATAGGGGGCAGGCCTATTGCGGTTTCGCACTAATAAACTGTCACATGACTAAGTACAACTTGGCCTTCCTCGTGATGTTTTCCTTCACTGTTAACAACCATGATAAGTTCACCACACATATGACTTTAGACAAGACAAATTGGTGTAGGCCCGACACGGGATTTGATACCTCAATGTCTGCACGATAAGCGGTGTTCTACCCGCTGAGCTATCACGGCTGCTATATATCATTCTCAAATAAATAAACATAGACAGAATAGGACGAAGTTTAAGTAAATCTCAATTTAAGTACTAGAAGGACCAGTGATAAACTGATAATACATATTTTCAGAAAACAACTTCCATACATAGGGTAATAATGTTGAGCTAGATTGAGATCCATTGGAGAACATTTTCTAATCTAAATTACTTAAACACAACACATTACGAGAAAAATAGTGTTTATTTAGTACGAGATCTTAGAAATAGAAATACACAAATAATTACTGAATATACAGCACTCAACATATTAACAGTATATTTACCTAAGAAAATGTTTTCATCCAATTTAAAAAGAGCAAAGATTTTTCCGATACAAAACTAAACAAATATTTCCTAGCGGAAAATCATCATAAGATTTATTCCATAAAATCAGGGCGCTGTACTCAATTTGCCTTTCAATGCACGATATTCTGAATACCTTCGGAGCGTATGATTATTCTATTTGAGGCCAATCCTTGCCTTAGGCATAACTCAACTAGAAAATATTTCTACAACATCCCATAGTTCTCTCTTAGTCTGATGCATAGAATATGATAAGGATAAATGAATTTTAGTAAGACTGAAGTACTGTTGCGGTGAATCGTGTTCAAGCTAAGTTTTGTTTTAGTATCAAACTATTGTTTCAATGTATTCGAGAAGCGGGAAAATGCAGGTGCAAGTTTTGGGAGTTGACTTGAATTTCATTTGGTTAAGACAACTGCTTAGCCGGTTTGCTGGGGTGAATTGGAACAAGAATATAATGATAAACTAACTAACGTAACGTAAGGAGAGGCTATCGATCGCCACTTTTCACAATCAACTTAGAATCGAAAACCCTTTTACTAATGGATTTCTACGATTGACGGCGAAGAAAAGGCTCGTCGCAAATTCTACTTCGTTAAGAGTTTAAGGAAAGTATTATATTAGTTAGTAGACATACATAATTATTATGTCGGTCTTAATATGCAAGTAACAGGCGATACCAGAAATCAGATTTTCCTGCGGATAATGTTGGGAGTCAAGTTAAGGAACTATGCCGTTTTCTGGACTTAAATTGTAACCTTGTTTTGTTTATGTTCGATGTTTGGTAACACATGAATATATTTTATCTTTTTTTAAACTGTTAAACAACTTAACCTGTTTAACAGATGACTTTTTACAATCACTTTACATTCAAATCAGCACATAGATCATCAGGTTATAAATTGATTCACACTAGTATTTTTTAAATGAAACAGACAAACCTAAACTTATTCGAACAAAATTAAATATCAGTTTTAAACTTACACTGAAAAACTTATGAAATATAAAAGCATACAATAAAAATCGGAATGGAATCGCTAAAATAATAGGAGCCGCTATAAAATCTCCAGCATAATTCAGATCGTAACTCTATTATGCTGCAGAGAGCTCTTGCCAAGAAAAATAAGTAATTCAAGATATTCCATGAGAGCACATTATCAGTAGGGTTGTCAGATTTGGCAGTAATATGACACAATGCAGGTTTACGATTACTATATCTTTTGGCTGTTGGAACATGATTTTAGTGGTTTTTGGCCAGACTTTAAATGTAAAATTGTCTGCAAACACTTTTGACTAATAATTTATAGTTTTAGTATTTTCTGAGACTTTCACGATTGCACATTAGAATTAAAACAACTATTGATTTTCGGATATTTAATCGCGTGTTATTACATGGTTTTTTAATGACAAATAACAACTCAGTCTTCCCGAGACCATGATAACTGAAAAGTTTTCGAAACGTCAGACTTTAAGAACCATGTAATAACACGCGATTAAATATCCGAACATTAATAGTTGTTTTAATTGTAATTTATAGTTTTGTGTACAAAATTAACTACTACGTTCCGTTCTTTTTTGTAAGTATAGTAAAGTATAGTGATAGTACAATAAATATAATAAATCAATCCAATTGAGTGATTGGCAGGGATTTCATAATCCTAAAGCAGCTGCCGCTCTAAATCATATTTTGTGTTTAATAAAGGTTAATAAAAGGGTTTAATAAAGTTGAGAAAGGGGTTATTATGGTGTTATAAGATCTTTTCTGCCAAATTATATTTTGTAATTTCTCAAATAGTCTATAAAATAGTTAATAGATATTACTATTTCCAAATCTATAATCATTCGACTGTATCTTAAAACATATATTTAACCAATAACATATAGCAACCTCATAAACGTGAAATAAACAGCTAAAACCCTATGCAAAAAGTACTATACAAATAAATCGAGTAAGTTGGCAATACGGCAGCCATTTTGAAATATGTTGCCCAAATTGCAAACATTACGATACATCTCCGCTAATGTATGTACATGATAACAATACACGGGCCCACGAAAAATTGGAAATTCTTTATTATTCATGAGAACGGGTGGAACGTTCGAGAATTTAAAACAAGATTACTTTGTCTGATCGGAAAATTAAGTACCTTCATATGGATTATGGCGATATTGGTATTTGGTTGTGCGGCTTTTGTTAAATGCTTGCACTTTTAGTAGATCTATATTCATCTTGTTTGTCAAATGTTTATTGAGTGATATGCAAAAGAGATTTTTGCTATTCTATACGAGAGTAGTATAGTATCTAGTTTTAAATATTTAGACGAGGAAAAAGAAAATATTTATTTGGAAGATGAGCGGTGAAAAATAGTCTTGTAAAAGATTATTTATGTGATGGGTCTCACATCGGCCAGCAATCACTTTAAAGGCCCCATTACTAGGTCCCATGGGTAACATGGGTTACAATGGGTTAGTGCCATTCTAAGCCGATACTACACAAATCTTCACGACTCTAAAACTATATGCAAACTAAATCTAGGTCTCGCAACTCTCCATCGAAAAACTAAGAAATGCAAATGAAGCCAATTTACCCGGAAATCGTGGAAACTAGCGAATGAAAAACTAAACAAGGTACCAGTAGGGTGTTTACACCGACTCACGACTCCCGGCGTCCTTTACTTGCGATTCGGATAAGATTCCGAAAAGAAATCCCGACAAAGACGTGGAATATTAAAACAGGACAGAACACTTCATTTTGATGGCAGAGTAAGGAAACTTCGACGATATATGTGTAAAAAAAATGTTGTTGGTAACTCCGTAATAACTAACATTGTAGTTCAAGATCATTGATCAATCGCGATCGTGAATTGTGATTTGCTGGATAGCGCAAGGCCGGAATTGCCTCCATATCAATTGATTCGCGATCTCAAAAAACGTGTCATTTTTCAGCGCATGCATCATCCTTAAGTTAAATATTTTTGAAAGAAGTCTGACCGTGTTATTCAACAACTGATAGTACGCCGATCTGTGCAGATATATAGGTATTCATATTTTCGATGGCGATATTTTTTGTGCCTCTTTGAAATATTTGATGCGCAACATAGTTTTGTGTGACTATATTATTGTTTGTTTTTTTGGAAAACGAATTATAAACGCGAAAATAAAAATATGAATAACTAAGAATAAGCGATACATATCAAATAGATTGAAATTAATTACCTGTTTATATATTACTTTGTTGGAACAGTGAACAATTAATATTTTTCTTGATATTACTTTCAATAAAGCAAACCATTGTGCTTATGAGGAATGTTCAATGTTTATATCGGTACATATTAGGGTAAAAAAAATGCTATTATACTGTTCCGTGTTATAAAAAGGCCTAAATAAATTCGACGGTCGGTCTTTCGTTTAGATAACACTCCTCTAATCCCGCTCTCTTCGCTGTAAGCGACAAACTATTTACGAAAAAAAACCCCTTTTTAAATTACATAGCCTTAAGGAATTTCCGTCCTAAGGAATTCGATGAAGAAAAATACAGAATGAAACATACATACTCGCGGCTATTGTGATATATAGTGGCTATTCGATGATTGGTAAAGAATTTAAAATTCACCAGCTACTTTTGGAACAGTGAATATATTTGCCAAAAACTTATAAGAATAAACGTGAAATTAATCAGCTCAGTACAGGTATAGTAAAAGTAAGTGTTTCAACAAGTATTATATAAGATGACTGAGGGATCTTAGTATTAATCTCAAAGTATTCCATATTCACGACCGGCTCAGTATATACCAAGGTTAATTACCTTTACAAACAAAAAAACAATCCAGGATACAAACTTCGCCTCTTAATAATATTAGAATTCTTATACAGACAGTACCATTCCGTATAAATATTCAGCAATAAAACCATAATGCGAACTAAGAGAATCACTTTATGTGTTATTCTGTCTGGCTTGATGTTAGACCTTGTCATAACCGCATACAATATTTCTGCTTTTTTACTGTTGCTTTCTCAGAATTTTTGTCACATTTTTGACTTGCCGTGTAGTGCCGGCTTAGAATGTCGCTACCCCTTTCTACCCACGAGTGTCGTAAGAGGCGACTAAGGGTATTGGGGCTTCTTATTGGATTTTTCGGCGATGCGGTTGGAGACCCATCACCAAAAACCTTTATTCTTACCATCTTTTCCCCACTCAACTCCCTCCCCCACTCGACTCCCCACTCTGGCTACGTATGTATGTTTTGACTATATAACAGGTGTGTTATAACTGTAATGTAGTGTTGGTTTAGAATATGAATATGTCATCTAATACCATATTATGAGTTATGATCTAGGACGCTTTATGAGATATAAAATGATTTTAAAGACGTTTGAAAACCAGATCGAAAACGTTTTCACAAAGGTGAAAGGCCGTAGTGAAAAGAATAAAAGAAGTATCTGAAGAATGTGACAGAATCAAAAAAGATTTGTCAGTATCGTACAAAGTGGTGATCGATAGTATCTGCCTATCCCAATGGGAACGACGGGCGTCAGTATAAGTAATTAAGTAAAATACCCTCTCAAATTACAAAAGTAGCTTAGAAATGTTAATGCCGAGAATCTACCTACCCTTTTTCGAGATAATAACTACTCCTTTTCAAAATAGCCGCGAATTCAGACTGGTGGTTTTTTTACAGTGTATAGTTTCGAGACACCAATCGATAATGCTATACAATACACCGGACGATTTCCCGAAACACATTGAATTGCGAAACTTGATATTCTTCGAAAGCGTTTAATGATGAGCGTCGGGTTTCTGCAGGCTGTTTGCTTTGTGTTACCAACATTTCAAGAAGCCAAAATGTTTTTTTTAGTTTAATAAAATCAGCTTTTAAATGTAGTAAAGTGTATATATTGAAATTTGACTTGTTACGATATAATAGGAATGGATCAATTTGCGTTATAATTTTTGTAAGTTAAAAGTGATTAAAGAATTGCAATGCTTGGATGATGAAAACTCTCGACAAGTACAAGCGTACATTCGAATTTTAAAAGTACATTCGAAAATAAATAAAACTTTCCTTATACAAATACACTCAGTAATAAATTTAGGCAGCTAAAACAATAAATTTCGTCTTTCAAAGAAAAGCAAACGATATCAAAATCTGTAAGTATCACTAAATCCTGAAAAAAATTTAATATCAAAATAAAAAAAAACTTACATTAGTCAAAAACGGCGGATTATCATTAATATCGGTCAACTCCAAAATAACTTCCGTAGTAGACCTCAAACTATCGGGTCCCAATCTTCCTCCTTGATCAGCAGCCATTATAAGGATCTGCCAAGTCGAGAATCCAGACGGGGGGTCACGGTCCAGTGGTTTCGTCAAGCGAAGACAACCATCGTCATCTATTTGGAGGAACGCTTTCTGTTCGTGTTTCACTAGATAGTACACTATGTTTTGTGGAGCGTATCTGTCTGTTATGTCGGGGTCGTAGGCTTCAACCTGCATGGGTGAATAAGTTGGTTAATGTGATTATATTGATATAGTTTATTTATTTTTACGATCTCCTTCTCAATCTACCTATAGAAGTGGCTTAGGATATAGTGAATCTGAGGTTCAGGACATCCCTTTTTGGAATTTTCATCAATGAGTTTAGGAGTATATGTTAATAAGTACAACAACTTGTTATACGGGATGGATAGTTTCCACACCAAATGAACGAAGGTCTTTGGACAATATTTCTACATGGGATTTTAAGGGAGTCTATTACAATTGGTGGCATGAATGGATCATGGTTAAAATTGATTTGTTACAACCAAACCACTTTCTAATACAAGTAAAACAGTGTATGACGGATGCCAGTAGCTCATTTCAATTTGAATTTTGTTTTACCATTAAGATGATACGGTAAGAGTCAATAAAACATTTCACTTGAGCCCAATTCTAGATTATACATACATAAATATACTCACGGCTATAAATTCCTAAAGGGGTAGCCAGGGTCTCAGAATTAGAATTACCCATCTCCCAACAAATACTTAAAAATGATATTCTAAGCCATGTAGGTAATATAAAGATAATTAGTCATAATATTTACCTTCACAATACACCCTTCATACAACCTCTCTTCTTCAATAGTCTTAGTATAGTTATCCAAGAACACAGGTGGGTTGTCATTCAAGTTCTCTATATTAATGATCACTTTGCAGTAGTCTTCGTACAGACCATCGAAAGCTCTGACATCTAGTGTGTAACTGGTTATTTTCTCATAATCCAATTTGTTGTTGACTCTGATTTCTCCTGTCAGGTTCCTTATGGTAAATGCGTCGTTGATGTTACCATCTATGATGCTGTAGCTGACGATTGAAGCTGTGGGAAAGGAATGGTAATTAGTTTTTTAATTGTGATAGAGATACTTTTTTGATATTGATAGGGTATATTTCCAAAAAAGTGGATTGCCAGTACATCAATCCAGTAGCTAATAAAGGCAATTTGGAATAGAGATTTTATCTTAAACATGTATGAAGAGTTACATGGGTTGAAATTTACTTAGTGAATAAAACAAGGGCATAATTATTGGTAGAAGAGATATTTAAACCAAGAATACCATGTTTATTGTTTACTTAATAAATAATACTATATACTTAATAAATAATAATTTCTAGAAATTCCGTACCTGTATCATTGTCCAGTGCTGTAACTTGAGTAACCAAAACGTTAATATTAGCATTTTCAGCAATAGATTCCGCAACATAAGTATCCTGAGTGAACTGAGGAGGATTATCGTTCTTATCTGCAATTTCTATCCTGAACACTTGCTGACCAGAATTATGCTTCCCAGGATTGACTGCTGATTCCGAATTATCAGTAGCAATAATTTTGATGTTATAGAAGCTTCTTGTTTCTCTGTCGAACATTTCTAGGGTCGTAATGTTACCAGTAATACTGTCTATAGCAAAAGGATCTGCAGGGTCAGCTAATTCGTATGTAATTTGGTTGTTAGCTGAAGTTCCATCGGCATCAAAAGCTCTGACTTGCATCACGGGTGTGCCTGGAGGCTCATTTTCTAGGACACTTCCAGACCTTATTTCACTAAAATTTGGAATGTTGTCATTCACATCTTCAATTTCGATTTGTATTGTAGTTTCTGCAGCTAAGTTATGATTATTCTGTAAATGAAAATGACGAAAACTTTAGAATAAATTCAACGGTTGTACAATGAAAGTTATGTAATGAAACTAATTAATGAATAAAAAGATATAATAAAATTATTTTTTCACATGAAGGACACATAAGATTATACAAAAGATTTATTATTGGGTATACTTACTTGAACACGAACGGTAAGTACATAATTAGTAATCCTCTCATAATCTAAGTGACCTCCAAGCTTAATATAAGCTGAGTCGTTTTCCGATTCCAGTACAAATGTATGCCATTTATTAGTTTGTTCTGTCTGACCTTGCACTAGCTCGAACAGCAATTTCTTCTCTTCTGGTATATTTGAACTGTAAATAATTTACATTTAAAGAATATGTAAACCTAGTCAATCATTCCAATCGTGATTTTGATATGTTGTATAAAATCAATACACCCCACCATTAGTAAAATATAAAAATTACTGATATTTTGAGACGATGGACACATTGTCTCTCTTAACATCATTTAAAATTCGTATGACTCAACTCAACGTTCAAGCCTTATATCTCTGAAAGGGTGGCAGAAGTACGAATACTTCTTAACATCACGTGACATTTTTGTCATCCGATGTTCAGAGTACCCACGTTTACTTCCAATTGAAAGAAGGCAGACTTATTGCCGGTTTGTACAAATACACTGTCACATGACTAAGTAAAACTAAGCCATGTGGTTCCTCGCGATGTCTTTCCTCTCCGTTAAAATCGTCGCTAAATGTGTATTAATTAATAATAATAAAAAAAAATAGTCAGAAAGTGTTAAATTACGATTTAAAAAATATTTTGAAATTACTTACACAGCTCTTACAGTAGCGATTTGCACTGTGAAATTGTAAAAACTCTCTTTTAATCTTATTGGACCACTAGGGACGTCTATAAACGACGGACTCTTCTTATTAGAATCTACAACTTGAATGTCTAAACTTATTGAACTCTGCTGAGGAGGGTTCCCCATATCCTTAACTATCGCATTCAGCTTAAACTTATAACCAGGACTTTTCTGTAAAGAAATATACACATTTTTATTCAAATAAACATTGTTTTATTAGTTTTAGAATTACTAGGCTCGTATAGCAAAAAGAAGCCGTGACGTGTAGCAGGATTGTAGGCGTTTGGTGATCTAAAGATCAACCATCCTTCATTTTGTAATCAATTTGAAAAGTGGCTGAATGTCTAGTTACGAAAATCTGGCTATGTCTAAGGCCGTAAAAGACTAGTGATGAGATTGTAGGCTGATCAGAAGTGGGAAAGAGATGTATTATCTTAGATTGGACGACGTAGTGTACAAAAATGTATACATACAAATATTCACATCATTCGTTATGGGTTGTGGGAGCCGTATGATCGCCACTTTAAGAGATTCTGGCAAAGAATTTACATTCATCAATCTTTTCATACATGCCTTTTTCTTTCTTTTAAACAGGAGCCTACTTGAACATATTCTCTATTTGATCTAAATGTGTCCGGCGTAGGCATCCTTTACTGATATTACTATCTACAGAAAATTTGACGATGAGAAAATTTAATTTAATATTAAAGCTACTTACATCAATGGTTTTATTTAGAAATATAACCCCGTTATCCGGATCTATGTAGAAATATGACTGGTCAGGAGAATTGGAATCCAGACTGTAATGGACAATCGAATTGTTCCCATCATCAATATCTGTCGCAGATATTCTCATCACAGTGCGACCACTTGGAAGATCTTGGGGCACTGACTCGGAGTAAGACTGTGAAAGTAAAAATTATATTAGACAGAAAAAAAGATTATTAGGAATAGAATAAACTCTTCAAATAGTTAAATACAATGTTGAAACGCACGCAAATGTAGCCAATGTCGTCAAACTTTCATAAAAACACACTGTGATTTTAAAACATAATTCTTCACACGGTGTCTGGTTTTCAAAATTTTCTTCCGAGACATCTTCTACGCGAAGCATGCCTAAAGCTTAAGAGATAGTCATCGTAAATAAAATGTAACCGTGCAGTGTGGTAAAATGCGTTTGGGGGAAAGAGCGGCCTAGCTAAAGAAAACACGTCTACTAAATATGTGCAAAGAAAGTGAATAAAACAACACTAGAACACATTAATTACCGATATTGCCTTGAAGGGCGGTCTACGATCCTAAATCAGACATGCAGCAACATGCAATAAAAGAATATATTTCAGAATATAACATCAACTGTTACCATATCTTCAGTGTACTAAAAATAAGTTTATCCAAACGAAAGCTATAGTAACAATTGTTATAAATTATCATAAAAATTGTGCAGAAATCTCTCGCTTTGTGGTATTCCTTTTTATATTAAACAAACCTTCCAAGTATCTCCGCGGAAGACCTTTGAGAAACAGGATAGTGTTAGTATTTGCGCCACAGACAGTTCAGGCTAGTTTGATAAACGTAATTTGTTAGTCAATATTGACATCAAAAACAATTAAAATATATGAATAAAAGATCCGTTTGTGAAAGACCTAAGAATTTTAAACATAGTTCATTAAAATTAACATTAGAACAATTAAGATCAGTTTGTGGAAGACCTAAGAATTCTAAACATAGTTGAATAAAATCACAGTTAAGATCCGTTTGAGGAAGAGCTTAGAATTTAAACATAGTTGATTAAAAATGAAAGTACAATAGAACAGTTGAAGGACAAATTGTTTTAAACAAGAATACAGAGTATTAAACAATACCTTAGTTAACAAGAATTTGAATCAAGATTTTTTGTGTAATTGAAGAGAAAAAATACTTACAACTTTATCGAAGACAGGTTGGTTATCGTTGATATCTTCGATGACGATCTTGATGGTGCAAGCGTCATCAAGTTGGGGCTGACCATTGTCACTAGCTCTTACTGTGATATACGCTTCCTTCTCACGGGAAGGCTCGTCACGGTCGAAAATCTGGTAACACATCGACACAAAATTAATCTTAAAGTTGAGATTATTCATCTTGGTACTAGTAAATACTAGAGGTCGAATTATCGAAATATCAATATAAATTTCAGTATGCTATATAACCTCGCTAAAGGAAATTTGACAATAATTGTATGTAGTTATATATGCTTTTGTGTGTGAAGTCAAATACATGATTTATTTTCCTCTATAAAGAGTCCTTCATCCAGCAACAGCAGCTTCTTAAAAATATTTAACGGGTTAATATACATCATACTTATTTCTAGTTGTCAACAAATTGTTACCTTTCGTCCTTGGAGTGTACGATATGAAAGAGAATAGTCCAAAGCAGCTACATTATAGAAGTCAATTAAAGGAAGGTGAAACAAGGTCGTTCTTTGATGTAAATGTAATTTCTAAATTAGTCCCAATCGCTTTGTGATTGAAATGAAACAAAGGACACAAAATTGGCTAGAACTAAATAGATTCCTTACATGAACTAATTCAACCAAGAATATACTTCTTTTGATAGATTTGTTTTAAAAAACTAATAAATAAACATCTGTGCGCAATTTTAAGAAGAGTTAATAAGCGAGTATATTTGTCAAATATCCAGATTTCGTGGTTTATTTATCTAAAACGCAAAATCGTTGGCACTGTCATTTCTCTACAATACAAACATACTCATCCAAATATCTTTAGGCAATCCTTTCTTCTTTATAATCGATCTGTATAGGTTCGACAATAATTAACAAAATTTCTTTCTAATAACATATACTTGCAAAAACATTAAAAATGATACCAGAGTATTTTAACTAGCATAACACCAAATAATTAAGGCCCTAAGTAAACTGACCAAACTGCATAATATGACAATTTCAAAGGACCAATATGCAACCCCATACAATTGAATGATCCACTTTCAATTTGGTCTTAAGTCATCGTCTCCCACAAGTAGAAGTATATTTTAACTTAATGTTAAGTTACAATTTGACATTCAAAAAACAAAGATTTATCTTGATTATTTTTTTATTAAGTCCATAATTTAGATTTTAGTCTCAGGCCTATGTCCAACATTTTTTTGTTTCCTTAGTAATAATGATGTTAAATGAAATACGTACGTCAGCTGTTGTTATTCTGCCCGTTTCAGGGTCTACATTGAATCTCTCCTTTTCCCCTGGGGTTGATACAAACTTGTATGTCACTGTACCCCCCATTTCTGGAGGATCTCGATCGTCTGCGTGGACCTGAGGGTATTGATTAAATTAGTTTTCTTAAAAAAAAATAAGTATACTAAGACGCGAGTCTAATAACCTGCTCTTGACTTAAATCGATATTATACGAATGCAATTTCACGTCACTGAGTTAAATAATTGTTGCTTTCGGCTTAGAATAGCACTAACCCTTCTCCAACCAAGAAAATTGGGGCTTTTTAGTGATTTTTTTCGATGTGGCAGGAGACCTTTACCAGACATCCTTTATAGTATAATATTATTCCACTAGCTTCCAAAAGTGCTGATGAATTCTAGTTTTTCTAGGCTACCACATTTTGGGATTTATAGCCTTGTGATATTTTTTCACCCTTTAAGAAACAGAAAGGGTAATAGGAAACGAAGGCTTTCGAGTGAAAATAGTAGAAATCATCCTAGTAACAGTATTGGGTAACATGATTTATTTTGCTTTACTAAGTATCACGCATGTTCACGTTACATATACGTTGATGTATTATTCAAGTAGGTTTAAGAAAGCATTACAAAGTTTTTTAGTACTAGGAGGTCATAAAAGCCAGCTTACCGTAAAAACGTAGGTCCCTACGGGTTGTTCCTCCTTCACTGTGGGTCTGTAGTTCAGACATTCTGTGAACACGGGCTTGTGATTGTCCTTTACTGCTAATTTCGGGGCTCCAAACTGAAAAATCATCCAAACGAACGGAAAAATGTAAAAAAAAGAAATAAAATGGTTTAATAATGAACCAAAATGGTGTTTTTATATTGCATTAATGTTAGAAGTTGTAACTGGAAGTCTCGGGTTAGATTCCCAGGATATAAACTTTTATGATTATCATTTATAAATTTAACCCAGTTTCCAGGATATTGCAAGCTTGAATCACCAATTGGCCAATTAATCTTTAACTGATAAATTTGTGATTTACTTCTATACCACAGCAGTAGTCGTTACTGCTGGTGATGGTGATGATACAAAGGTGATGAACAATGGCCAAATCACTCTATTCAGGATAGGCTAAATCATTGATTTCAACAGAAAAATCATAAATATTTCTTAGGGAAGTAATTTATCATAAACAATTTATCTAAATTACAAAAAAATATAAGTTTTAAGATTCTCTCACAGCGCATATATGCTAAAAGTTGGCAGGAGTATGTATTAGTATCTAATAGAGTTAATTAAGGCAATCCAAGATGCACAGGATGCAAAGCTAAGTGCACTGTCTCTTGAGGTAGAGTGGCAGGAAATACACATCAATAGTTAATATATGGTAGAAGCGAAAGAAATATTTATTATGTCTCATCGTTTAAGCCGAAATCCCTGAAGAGGTGACAGTAGTACTATACGATTGAAACATTACGGGTCACTTTGGTCAACTGGTGCTCTATACATTGTCCTTCATAGGCATGATATAGCTACTATCACATGACTAAGTATTACTCAACCGTGTAAGGTTCTTCACGATGTTAACCTTAACAGACTAAATACTGAATTACCCAAATAAACATACATACAAACATATACTCACGGCTATAAATCCCTAGAAGGGGTAGCCACAGCTAAGGAACTAGAAGTTCCTCAGCCACTTTTGGAAAGTTAAGTGGGGAAAAGATGGCACAATAAAGATTGTTGGGGATGGGTCTTCAACCGCATCGCCCAAAATCCCTTAGAATCCCCAATACCAATAGTCGCCTCTTACGTACACCCACCGGAAGAAATGGGGTAGTGTTAAGCCGACACTACACAGCACCACCAAATAAACAGCACATATAAATTTGTTGAGGGCCCGATATAAATACCAAATTTCCCCGTAAGTTATAAATACAGCTTTAAGAACAATTTCAATACCCGGCTTTCTTAGAATAAATCTTAATTAACAAATACCTTTAAATACAATTGACACGTTAGCTGTTAAGATAAATTAGTTACCAGATCCCTTGATAGGCTAATAAATAAACTGTGTTAAAATAATTAAATAAGATTACCTGATCAATTAGTAAAGTAAAGAGAAGATTAATAATGAATTCTTGTCAATTTGTTTAAGTAGAATTTCATTAAGGCTTTTGAATAAGGAGAAATATTTGCAAAGAATACCAAGACTTTAAGTTAAGTAAAAATACATCATACTGTTTTCAATTTTTGGTTTAATATCCTATTTTCATCAAAAGCCTTACCAATGAAAACCAAAGCACCTGTTTTTTTTAAGTGCAGATTAGTTAAGGTAGCTGTAATGTGCACTGAAAAATTATTTGCTAATAAAATAAATACATATTTTGTTACATTATTTTTAAGTTGAAATATTATTTACACAAATAAATACTTACTTCATCATCCATAATGGTTGCATTGACTAGGAAATATAGATATCAAAAATACGTTAGTAACAACCATGCATCAACTATTAATTAGTTATTAAGCTCGAAATCATAATAACACTATCGGGATGAAGCCTGATAATGATGATGATGATGATGATGATGAACAGGTGATGACCGGGGTCAGTGAACTTACGGAGTGCACGTAGTCTAGATGTCGTGAATGTCTTAATCTTGTGTGATGTGTCGAATGCTCCCGAACTGAAACAAAAATAATTTTATTCGTAAAAGTATACGTATTTTTTAGATTAGTAGGGATGAGATAAAATCACAAAGAGAAGTAAAGGAAATCCTAGGTTTTATTTCTATTAAATACATACATACATTCATACATATACTCACGGCTATAAATCCCTAGAAGGGGTAGCCAGAGCTAAGGAATTAGAAATTCCTCAGCCACTTTTGGAAGTTGAGTGGGGAAAAGATGGTAAAATAAAGGTTGTTGGTGATGGGTCCCCAACCGCATCGCCCAAAAATCCCTTAAAAGCCCCAATACCGTTAGTCGCCTCTTACATCCACCGGAAGAAATGGGGTAGTGCTATTCTAAGCCGACACTACACAGCAGGAGATTCCAGAGCCACTCGTGTGAAATGTCTATTAAATAAAAACATAAAAATACTGAGCTTTTTAATGCCAGAGCTTTTAGGAATGGCATTTTTAACTTTTGAAATTAACTTCATACACAGGTAATTAATACGCAGGTAGTTTTTGTTTCACTAGATTATTTTATTTATATTTTTGTTAACTCGTAGAAAGCCATGAATAATAAATATCATTACAATACTCGTCTACTAGGTCTTTCTTATATAAAATAAATTAAAATTTATGCAATTAAATGATCATAATATAAGGCGCCACATCACGACTATATACACATTTTAGAATTTATATTGAAATAAACTATCTTTTATATTTCATAGAAGATAAAAAATTGTTGTTTGTTAAACAATTTTCTAAAAAAACAAATTAAGCAATCAAATATCTTTTAAATAGGTACAAATAAAGCCTAGCAAAAATCATCCTAAAAGCTCATTCTACATGCAAAATAACCAGCAGAATTCAGTACAACATATCCCCCGAGCTGAAATGACAAATGTTTACGCAGGAGATTCCAGAGCCACTTGTGTGAAATGTCTAATATTTATTCATAAGAGAACAGCCATAACGGTCGCTTTACCTAATATTACTATGACAATTTCTTTATGTCTTGTAATACGGTTTGGTAGTTTTGACGATTAATAGTGTAATAGGTTTAAATCTGCTTTTACCTATTTGGGTCTGTCTGTCTGTCAATCTAAACTAGGCCAGTACGGTGGTCCATGGCCTAAGTTGTGTAGTGTCGGCTCAGAATAGCACAACCCCTTTCTACCCGTGGGGGTTCGTAAGAGGAGAGGGTATTAGGGTATTTTAAGTGATTGTTGGGCGATGCGGTTGGAGACTCATCACCAATAACCTTAATATTAAAATAGTTTTCCTTCTCAACTTCCAAAGGTAACTGAGAAATTTCTTATCCCGAAGCTCTAGCTACCCCTTCTATGGATTTATAGCCGTGAGATCTCTATATAGTTTGTGGCCGTGAGTATACGTATGTATAGCTTACACTATTTAGGGTAGACTTCAGCCCCCCGTTGGGGTAGGGACATAAATAGGCTTTTATAATGATCTAATATTGTACTCTCTACTGATCTACCAAACTTTTTACGCTTTAATATATGGCAAGAATATTTTTCTAACGAATACATTTATGACAGAAAACTGCGGTTTTTTGTTTGAACTTTAAACATTTAGTTACCAAAACAAACGACTATGAATATTATTTTCAGAAACATTTCTCGAATCTAACAACACTAAATCAATATGAACTAGACTATATCCTATCTATTTTCATTCGATGGACTATCAAAGCATTGCTGGCTAAGATTCTGTTCTAGACCGAATGCCTTTGTGCCCAGTTTGTGCCCACTTTGTGTCGGTTAGTTAGATTATATCCGAGAGGCTTTGCTTGGTAGAACTGTGTTAAGTTGTAAGGATTAATGCTAAATTTGTTTTATCCATTATGATTTAAACCGACATAGAAAGGAATAAAGAAAGACATTTATTTGCTGTACAGAAGAAGCAAACTAAATATAAAACATTAGGAAAAAATACTTGAAAAAAATTGATTCAGTCGAAAATAGGTCATATTGAACTCTGTATTCATGTAGTTGATATAAATAGAATATAGGTAAATGTGAACTTAATATTTTTAAAATTTGCTGTTAATATTTTAATTTTGTTGAAAAAATTATGAGTAAGCAAGTTGTAAATACTATCTTACAACTTGCTTTATAAAATTAAAAACGAGCATGTATGGGTAGAATAATAAATCTAAGGAAAGCAAGAGAGATTTTTCAAGATCGTACAAAGTAGCCATCGATAGTCTCTGCCTACCCCAATGGGAATAATGGGCGTGAGTATAAGCTACTAAGTTCTGCATTATTAAACTATCTTAACGTTGGAAGTTCCGTCTCTATTTCTCTCAGTATATTTGACGTAAGGGTGTGAGCAGCTGTTAAGTGAGGTGATGTTCTTAACATTTATATACGGGTTCGGTTGTAAGTGAAAATGCTTGTTTCTATTATTGGCGATCATTTTATCAACATCTTGGTTCTCATACTAAAGTCAATTCATACATCGTGGTGTCACCAGGGCTCTAAAAGGGATATTTTCAGACACACATTTGATCTAATAGTGTGTCAGTTTTAGTAACTGACACACTATTAGATCAAATAGGGAAAATGCTTAGTTTATATAAATATGTACTGTATGTACACTAAAATTGAAATCTGTCTAAGAAAATCCGTGTCTTAAGAGTTTTTTACGGGTTCTTCTCATAACAATACATAGCATTCGTTTTCAGTGCCTTAGGCCGACGAATATATTCATACGTCCCCTATTAATCTGCATAGTTATTCTTTAACCCAAAATAATTTTAATATTAGTAAGGCCACACAGTATTATTTTTTAAAATTCCTTCGGCACCACACCTCGACAAATTGACACATGTCTAAACACTCACAAAATATAATAAGATTGTAAATTAATTATGCGTGATTGATAGCGTGGAGGTAGCGTGATAGCGCAAGACAATATAATTTCGTGTTGTGATTGATTGATTGACTATAAGGATTTTGTAATATTCCGTAACAATGTGTATTAAATAGAACGTTACACAAAATACACCCCACCATTTGTTTGCCCTCTATAACATACATACATATACATACATATACTCACGGCTATAAATCCCTAGAAGGGGTAGCCAGAGCTAAGGAATTGAAAAATCCTCAGCCACTTTTGGAAAATTGAGTGGGGAAAAGATGGTAAAGTAAAGGTGTTGCTGATGGGTCTCCAACCGCATCGCCCAAAAATCCCTTAAAAGCCCCAATACCGTTAGTCGCCTCTTACGTACACACATCGGTAGAAACGGGGTAGTGCTATTCTAAGCCGACACTACACGGCGGACTGCCACTGCCCTCTATAACTTGTTATATAATAGGTAAATCTGTGAAAACCATGAAATTCTTTGACAGAAATACACATCACGCATATGATAAATTGAGGCTTTAGACCTTAATAGCTACGTCCACACTGTGCCTTTTTTTGTTCAATAAGGGCATGCGTCATAGCGCAGTCAACAGCGCACGTGAGGCATGCCCTTAATGCATGCGCGATGACAGTTGAAAGCGGAGCGCGCGCTGTGTTGCAAGTTATCCGGAGTCGGGTGGATTTCTGTGCGTCATAGCGTTCAACATCAAGGTGGTGGACGAGGAAAAAGATTTAACATTAAGTTTTATTGAAGATTACAGAAGCTTTCCACAACTCTGGGATCCTAACAATAAACTTTACACGAATAAAGTAAAGAGGAACGATGTTTTTTTTTTCTGGAATTTCTTATGACCAAGTAAGCTGCATATATTCCCCCAAGTAAAATATTGTCGTCGCACATGTTTCCAACAGAAACTCAAACTACGAATAAAGTATGGTGTTGGTTTCAATTAACGCATTCACTTATTGTAAGCGTCAATTGAAAGTTGAATAGAAAGATGAAGACGAAAGTTGAAGATGAAAAGGCACAGTGTGGACGTAGCTATTCTAAACTATTTGAGACGTAACTTTACCCAACTTGGAAAGCTTAATTTATACAATGTGAAGTTTTCAAAAATCATATTGTATGTTTCCCATAACCACTGATTCCCTATTTCACGATACTTTTTTAAGCTAAGGATCTAATTAGAAATAGCTGAATAACAATACTAAAACTGCGTCTAAATTATCCTACGAAATAATAGTCCAAAAAGTAGTTTGCAGGAGTATCACAGTAAAAAAGGCAGGAATATAATAAATACAAGTTATCAAAATCATTTGAATCTGGATACAATTTTGATGTGTCCCATAGCCAATAATTCTAAATTACACAATATAATTTTGCTGAGGATTTTATTATAAATAGCTGAATAACAATACTAAAACTGCGTCTAAATTATCCTACGAAATAATAGTCCAAAAAGTATTTTGCAAAAATCATATTGTATGTTTCCCATAACCACTGATTCCCTATTGCATGATACTTTTTTAATCTGAGGATTTAGTTAGAAATAGCTACTGGACAACAATACTAAAACTGCGTCTAAATTATCCTACGAAATAATAGTCCAAAAAGTAGTTTGCAGGAGTATCACAGTAAAAAAGGAAGGAATATAATAAAGATAGCCACAAAGCGACGACAAATACAATGCTCAGCGATTCCAGGTCTTTAAACGTGCAGCAGACAGGAAGCGGGGGTCTGTGTTAGCCTTTGCGAGGTTTCGTCACGACTGTACTTGTGTGCGTTCGGATTTACTCTTAGAGACTTGGTTATGTAGTTATATTTAGATACATACATTTTTATATATTATATATTTACATACAAACACGCTATAAACACTAAAAAGGTAGCTAGAATTAAATATTTTTAGCTACTTTTGGAATTTGAGTTGAGAAAAGATTGTAAAACTAAGGTTCTTGGTGCTAGGTCTCCAACCGCATCGCCCAAAAATTACTTTAAAAGCCCCAATTCTTCCAAAAATTACTTTAAAAGACACTCGCGGAAAGAAAGGGGTTAATGTTATTTTAATAATAATATAAAACCCTGCTATTTCAGGTCTTTAAACGTGCAGCAGGCAGTAAGCGGGGGTCTATGTTAGCCTTTGCGAGGTTTCTTGACGACTGTACTTGTGTGTGCGTTCTGATTTTTTCTTAGAGACTTAATAATTAAAGTTCTATTATATATATAAAATACGCATGCATACAAATAAATTGCAAAAATAGGTATCCAGATCTTTAGAATCATACTTCCTTAGCCTCTTTTGGAATTCACATTTGATTTTATTTTTTCTGTCGTTTTATTATCAGTCTAGAATTAGAGTTATTAAAAAAATAACCGACTAGCTCTTTATTTCCTCAGTATCTTTTTAAATAAAACATAATATATATGATTGTCTAATAGCTGAATATATACTTTTATTACCTTACAAACATGACAAGGCTTTGAATTAAATTAATTATGCAACGGAATAATAATTGATTGCCTATTTCCCTACGGCTCGTGTCTCAATCAAGACAATCATTCACTAGGGAAACCATTGTAAGATATCGATATGAATAAATGATACGTTAATAAATTGACATAATATTTTAAGTGCACATATTATTCGTAGTACATACAAGTAATAATAGTAATATAGCAATAATGAAGTGGCCAAAATGGAAAAAATAGAATACATAATTCAAAGGTATTATATAAAAAATACAACGAATACATTTAATTTCATAATAAAAATAAATATTTCACAAATTTACTCCTTTAGTAACTCCATCGCAATTCCCTCCCAACCTTTACTTTCCAAAACCACATTGCCCGAAACTAAATAACGTCATTCCAAATAACATGAGATCACGTAGTTGTAACCCAAACTCGACTGTAGCGACTCGGGACAGGAGTCTATTGTTCGCCTCCAATTTGAATATTCAAGTGTGGACATGGTTCGTAAGCAATACCGACAGTGTACACTGCCCGCCACGACTTGCACTCCTACTGAACTTATGTCGCCCTGGTAACTTTGTAATTAACTATTGAATTAGGAATGCGGTTAATTTTACATTTTGAGAAACAAACAGAATTTTGATTACATGAAATTTAATAAGTAGTTGTACTGACAATATGAAAATCTTAAATGCAGTCCAGTTATCTCATGCCAGAGTGGAGCTTATTCCTATTAATTAACCTAAGGCTAAGTAGCTGAAATTTGGGTGTAGTGTAGTTTTATGTATCAGTACGAGCTTGCACATCTACTCAACTTATGTCGCTCTGGTAACTTTGTTATTAACTATTGAATTAGGAATGCGGTTAATTTTATCCTTTTTGTATCTGCTTGTCAAAACAAACAGAATTTTGCTAACACAGAATTTAATAAGCAAAGTTACTCTTACACATCAATCTTAAATTCAGTAGTCAAACTACAGTATAACTTATTCTATACGTTTCATGTACATGTTTCATTAGGCAACCCAAATAAATATTTTAAAACCTCACTTTTCATCCAGCATATCCTTTAAAAAGATAATTTAAAATTTGGATAATTACCTACATTACTCCATAGACTTTTAACTTGTCAAGTTTTGTGGCAGGTGTTCCCAAAACTGCGAAATTTATGCCAGCATCAAATTACGCGGTGGCATTCGCCAGAAATAAAAGTTAGTAAATCAGAAATTCAACCCAATGCTCGTAATTATAAAGGTTATTTCACAGTGTCACGCACTTATCTAGAGAGCTGTCGGAGTAGTGACATATCCATTATGGAAAACCAAAAATTATTTTTGCATAAAACTTCGCGCCGCTTTACATTATCGGCAGATAACGTTGACACGACTTTTTGAGGTTAATTAAAAAGGTATTGTACATAAAAATGGGAGAATAAAATCGTGTTCCAATCCACAAGATTTAACGAACTTTGATAAATGAGGCTCTATTCCATTGATTGTCAAGTTATAAGCATGCCTTTCCCATCACCAACGATTGTTTTATTCGTTAGGAACTTCAAAAGGTGCTTAAGTTTTAAAGGATTAAACCCATGAATAAAAGTCCGTAAGTAATTGCAATAAAGAGTTTTTTATCTACTTGGCAGTTCAATCTCCTAGTTAGAAAACACAATGAATCCGTCATAAGAAAATAAATTTGCAAAAACTGTATTAACAGAGGCAATAAACTCCCACGGAATAAGAATGAAATAAAAGGTAAATGGGTGAGAAAACGTTAAGGCTACAGAAGAGGTGAAAACTCAATTGTAGAGATGTTTGCTTCGAGAATTCCATTACTTACATTGTCAGTGCTTTTATACCAATTTTAACAAAATGTACGAATTCATGATTCGTATAAAATTTAGGTTTGTACGTAAGGCTACTAAATAGTACAAATTCATTAATATAACACTCGAAAAGGTAAAGTAGTAAGTACTTCAAAAGCTTAGTCCTATTTCTAAAATATACTTATTGTATTTTCATTTAAAAAGAATCATGAATGAATGACAACTTCTGAATAATTATGAAGTCCTAAAGCAACTGAAATCTTTTCCCAAATCCATGCCATAAAATTCTTTCAGCATTTTAAAATACTAAAGACCAAGAGCCAAAAATAACAGCACTTAAATAAAGACGACAAAAGTAAAGTACTTGATTTAGGCTTTAACAGTTTCAACCCTAAAATGGAAGTTATTCCCACGGCCACGGCTGGTCGCACACGGCCGCGCAGGCCCCGGTAATTCAGACCCCACTTCCATCCAAAGTTATGAGGGTTAAGCCTGAGACGCTTAAAAAATTCTAACCTATTTACAACAGCCGCCAAAAGTAATATTACGAGACACGCAAAAGAAGTTTCGGAAACTTCGCATAGGTTTTTTGTGTTGTTCAATCGATTCAGGTAAGAGATTTGGGACAAACATTGGTGTGTTTTGGTTTCAAGTTAGTGTAATAATGTGACGAAATCCTGGGCTACGTTTAGTAGTAAAAAAGGGATAAGATAATGTGGTCAAAACTGTACGTTGAAGAAAAAAAAATTAAAACCGGTTATTTTCGATACTGAAGCCAATTTTGTACTTTTTAACCGACTTCAAAAAAAGGAGTGTTCTCAATTCGACCGGTATATATTTTTTTTTTTTATGTATGTTCGCCGATTACTTCGCCATTTATGAACCGATTTTGATTATTATTTTTTTATTCGACAGAAGATACTCCCGGATTGGTACCATGATGAGGATATCAGGGTCTGATGATGGGATCCTGGAGAAATCGAGGGGAACCCTCAAATTTTATAGGCAAATGTACCGCGTTTTACATATTTTCTGAACTTATATTGGCATTTGCTTCTGAAAATCATATCGTTATGCTGCTGAGCTGATGATAGAAGGTGTGGATCCTCAATCACTAGGTATTAGGAAACAGTCCTTTCCACATTCTATATAGATTTATACTCCTCTTCGTAGCTTTTATGAAGAGAAGTATAGGTTTACTAAACATTTCTTTTGTTATGTTATTGTTACCGAGAAAGTACCATGAGACCAGGATCTGATGATGGCATTCCAGGAAATCGAGGGGACTGTCGAAACTCACAATTATGTGACAGTGTATTTGTTCAAAACGCCGATAGGCCTGCCCTGTATAACGTGAGAACACTGCCTAATAAATCGTGGGTACTCTGAACAACAGGTGACAATGCCACGTGATATTCAGAAGTATTACTACCTCTGCTAACCCCTTCAGGGATATTCGGCGTGAGCGTTTGAGTCTTTCTTGAGATGTAGAATTGAAGACCATCGCCTTTCGAAGGATTTTAAGAACAATGTAAGGTTACATATGGTTGAGCCTATTTAATATCGTACTATAATAGAAATACCGGAAATACGAAGAATAATACAGTAATTGTCGCTTCCTCATCCGAGAGGCATCTTTGCCAGGTCTACCCATCTCTAAAACTCGTAAAATAAAATAATTTTTAACAAAAAGAAAACCGACTTCATAGAAAAACAACCGAAAATAAACAATCTAGTACTAAAAAGTACGAAATAAGTTTTTTAATTGAATATGAGTACTGTGATTGATACCTTAGCAATTTCTTTATTCCACACGCGTCAGTTCAACCTACCTAAATATTACAATTCTCTTAAATTAATTTTTGAGTCGATGCCAGACAAACCAAAGTAAATTCACCCTGCTATCTATCTCTGATTATTACAATCTAAAAAATATTATATCGTACAAAAATCAATTTACCCTACAACTACAAGGTACCCTACATTTTACATGTATATGAAGTGCGAAATACACACTTCTTATTATCAATAATCATCGAGGCTGGCACCGGCTCACAAATTAATTTAAGAGAATTGCAATATTTAGGTAGGTTGAACTGACGCGTGTGGAATAAAGAAATTGCTAAGGTATCAATCACAGTACTCATATTCAATTAAAAAACTTATTTCGTACTTTTTAGTACTAGATTTTTTATTTTCGGTTGTTTTTCTATGAAGTCGGTTTTCTTTTTGTTAAAAATTATTTTTGAAAATAATATCTGTCTGTATCACGTTATCACGTTAATTCTACCGGACGGATCTTGATCAAACTTGGCATGAATGTAGCTTATACACTTGGCAAACATATAGGATATCATTTATCCCGGATTTCGCAAGGGTTCCCACAGGAGCATCAAAGAACCATAACCTTTTAGCGCGCCGGGGTGAATAGACACGCTAAGTTTAGTGATGCGAGGTGAATAGAAACATTCCAAACCAAATTCTTATTAATGTATGAATTGTATTATTAGATGGCGCGTGTAGTTGCTTTCTACATCGCCGTGTGATTTCTTTTTTATTTGTTATAAATACTTCAGTTCAGGCTGTCGGTTCAATTAGTTTGTAAATATTTTAAAATTACATTTTTTTTAAGACCTGCCATCTATGACTGATCGCCTACAAACTCTCACACAATCACCAACGGGTCGCCACCGCAGCGCGAAACTGCTATATATACTGCTATATATACTTACTAAAGATATTCTCATTTTTGAACTTAGAAACATACAAACATTCATAAACTCACGGCTATAAATTCCTTTATAAGGGGTAGCCAGAGCCGAGGAATTAGACATTGGATGTAACCTAGAAACTTGGTACAAAATGGTTTGATTCATGATTCTTATGAAATATCAAGTACATATATTAGTAAAGAGATTTTTGACATCTCTGTATCGAGAAATTTGATGCGATTGACTGTTATAACCACTACAAAAAGGAATATATGAAATTCATCTATCGATCATTCATGAGTATGTATATACTGAGGGCTATAAATCCCAAAAAAGGGTAGCCACAGCTTCAGAGATAGTAATTCTTTATCCACTTTTGGAAGTTGAATGGGGAAAAGGTAGTCAAACGGGTCTCCAACTGCATAGCCCAATAATCACTTAAAATGCCTCAATTATTTTATATCTTTTACAACTAATAAAAAAATAGAAGTTAATATAGTGTTTGGTATTTTGGATGTAAACTGGGTGCAACAAAATGTAGTCAACGCGGACGTAGTCGCGGGCAAAAAGCTAGTTATAAATAAAATTTGACCAAGGTGTCATATTGATTTAACACATATTTATTTATTTATTTGTTTATTTAAGAAATCAACGGCTTATTGCTAATACAAAGGTAAATAGGACAACAGTTTTTAAAAGTAAAGCTAATTATAGATTTCATTATAAAAATTAAAAAGTACAATGGTTGTAGCAGTTGGGACGTACTGAAATTATCAGTTATAAATTACATAAACTTATACATATTAAATACATATATATAGATAGAAAGATATATATTATAGATACAAATGTTATATTTATACACACATACACATACACATATTGATTTGAATATCAGCAAACCAAGACAATTATCATTCGTTGTCATGTCTTTTTATTTTTTGTTTCTGCTCTTGTTTTTGTTCTACATAAAATATTTCTTAAAAACTGTGTTTAAGTTTGACATACACTTATTTTTTTATTGCAGCCTACGACTCGAGTTTATACAATGACTTTTTCTTTAAACTATCTATTTACTTTTTGTTACAAAATCAATTATTATGAATAGTGACATCTCCGTCATTTCCGTTACGATATTCCGCATATTCCGCCTCCAATAAAGAGTTAAAAATCTCTAAAAAATTATACCTATAAAGTAAAATTCAACCCAGTATTCCTTACACAGCTTTAAAAGAATATAATCCAGAGATTGCTATGCAAATAACATGTAATTAAATCCGCGCTGACTTTAATACACGTAACAAAGAAGAAATTTAAAACAAGTCTCAACTTAATCTAGCCGTAGTTATTCAAATAATTGAATTCCATGAAAGTTCCTTCTGCTAGTCGGCGGAAACTTCGCGAATTTGTCACGTTTAAGAAAGCAATTTCATAGATCATTTGAACGATTTATGTACAAGTTTGTTTGTTAGAGCTGTGTTGTTTCGGCTAAGAATGGCACTAACCGATTTCTACCCAAGGGTGTTGAAAGAATTGATTAAGGCTTTTGGGGATTTCTAAGTGATTGTTGACAATGTGGCTGAAGACCCATCATCAACCAATCTTTATTTTACCATATTTACCCCATTGATCCTCAAAAATTTGCTGTCGAATATAAAGTTCTGAAGCTCTAGCTACCTCTTTGTGGAATTAAAAGCCGTAAATGCTTTGTTTCTTAGTTAGGCTTGGTTACTTCCGTATATAATTTACCAACACCAACAACCGCGATAGCCCAGTGGGTAGAACACTCGGTTATCGTGCAAACGACTAGTGTTCAAATCCTGGGTCGGGCCTATACCAATTTGTCTTTTCTAAAGACATATGTGTGGTTAATTTATCATGGTTGTTAACGGTGAGGGAAAACATCGTGAGGAAACCCACATGGCTGAGTTGTACTTAGTCATGTGACAGTGTATTCGTACAAAACGGCGATAGGCCTGCCCCCTATCACGTGAGTACACTGTCCTTGCAAAACGTGGGTACTCTGAACACCAGGTGACAAAGTCACGTGATGTTCAGAAGTATTAGTACCTCTGCCAACCCCTTCGGGGATATTCGGCGTGAACGTTTATATTTATGTTATTATGTTATAATTTACCAAACCTCGAAGAGGTGGTGGATGTGGGTAAAAGGACAACTATAGATGGACTGTTAGAAAAATATACGGCTGTTTTTATTTGTCCCAATGGAAACGTCTGTTGTACTGCTGTTTGTAAATCAACCATTAGGGAATACAGAAGCCGGAACATTTTATAATAAAATTGTAAACTTGACAAAGGCTGTCATGTTACAAACAAGATAATCTTTAATTTTATTTATGATATGATCTGCAATTAGCTTTTTAATACATTTATTAAATAACTAAACAATTTATCTAAAGTAGCATTTTCCGTATAAAATGGATATTCAACTAAAACCAGCCATAAATATGCTAGAATCGTCACACCTTAAGGGTCTCAAGGTCCTAAGGTTTCTCACCTTGCTAAGAAATAAGATTCCATTCATTTGTCGAAAGCTCTCTTCGTTTTAATTGTTAAGTCAAAGTAATTCATCAAATAAATGTTAAGGAGCATTCAACTAATTCACAGGGCCATTAGTAAAGGCTTTACAAGGCAATAACTTACACTTATTAGGCTCAACTTTAACTCCATTTTCGATTATCTATCAGTTCATGAACTTCGTTTTTGAATATATTTCACGCCTTTTAATTTTAAGTAACTTTACTTAAAAACAAAATGATTAATAGGCAACTATTTTTTAATAGTAGTGTCGGCTTAGAATAGCACTACCCCGTTTCTACCGTACGTAAGAGGCGACTAACTGTATTGGGGCTTTTAAGAGATTTTTGGGCGATGCGGCTGGAGACCTATCACCAACAACCTTTACTTTACCATCCTTTCCCCACTCAATTTTCCGAATGTGGCTGAGGAATTTCTAATTCCTTGGCTCTGGCTACCCCTTCTAGGGATTTATAGTCGTGAGTATATGTATGTATGTATGTACGTATTAAACTTAAATAGCATACGCATATACTAGTCAAAGCTTTGCTACCCGTTTAAAGCCTAGTCGACTATAAGAACAGAAGGAGTACATATGAAAAGGTTGATTAATGTAAATGAACCTACAGGCCTTTACCAAGATCTAACACCTGCGATCAATAGTCTCTGCCTACCCCAATAGGAACCAATGGAGTGAGTATATGCAAATCCCTCTCTAAATATCACTACAATAACTTGTCAATCATTCGTTTCCCGCAACCCTAACCACGCTGGTTTATTTTGTTTTTATTTCCATATAAAAAGGCTCTGGAAGCTAGTAATTAATCGTACAGGTGTTCTAACTTTTTTTACTTTTTTCCTACAATTCCCGGACCGAATGAGTTCTAAATTAAAGAAGATTGATTGGAGCAAAGAGGTGTCTAATGAAAATAGAGCGAGACGAAGGTAGAAACGTGAGAATTTAACTTAGCTCGAGTTTAATTAAAAATCGGGAACGAACTAATGGTTTTATTAACTTTGGCGGGAAGGCTTTGAATTTGGACGAAATATTATTTTGAGGTATTGAGTTGAATAGTACTTTTTATATAGTTACGACTAGTCTCAATAAGGGGTAGGCAGATTTTTTGATTCAAAAATACTCATGTGGTTTTAAACTACTATGAACTATAAAGTTAGTGAAATATAAAAACGATGTTTTGCCGTTAACATCCAAGATAAATTTAACCACACATAGTCATACTTCAGAAAGTACACATTGTTATAAACCCGACTCGGGGATCGAACTGACGCCTCCCTGCATAATAAGCGCGTGTTCAGAGCGCGTGAGCCATCTTAGTTAATAAAGCTCTCAAAAGTTAATAATATCTCATTCTCATATTTGATATACATAATTCATGGCTAAAAATCCTACAAAGCCAGAGCTCAGAATTAGTTACTCAGGAAAAGATGTCTCAAGTAATACCGCCCAACAAACAATAAAAAAATCAAATACCAGATTCACCTCTATTCACACTGACGGGAAGAAATGGATTAGTGCTATTCTAAGCCAACATTTCACAGCTAACATAGGAGATTTCCCGTTTAAAAAAGTATTTCTGCTTACCCTTTACGGATAAGCGTAATATTTGTTCAGTCTAAACATATACGATATTAAATAGATATGTTAACAACATAAAGATATTACATAGGGTTGTGTTAAAACTACGAAGGGTTCCTAATCCGGGTTTCTTAATGGGTTTCTCTGAAGCATACTAATTCTTCAACCCATCCTCCGATGTTCAGTGAAAATTATGTCACGTAGACTGTTATTGAATATGAGATATTATTTACACTTTACATGATATTCAGAATCTTATTTTACTGTAACACGAAGGTATTATCATGAGTATTTTTTGTATGAAATAAAAATTTGGCGTGCAAAAATAAACTTTTGTTTTCGGTAATTCAAACAAATTTTAAAATAACAAACAGTAATTATAATTAATGTTATCACTCACAAGAAAAGTAATAAAACATTTGAAAAGAGAACTCCCGCATTCCCGCCAAAAGTTAGAAATTTTGAAGTGAACGTCGCAAGACGCTACGAAAAAGTTTTTAATTTCCCTTTCAGCCTGACCGTGAGAATGTAATAAAATGTAATATTATAAAAGTGAATAACTTACTGGCCGACATGTAAAATGCATATTTACATTTGAATACATCAAAATATTACTATCCTGTCATGTTAGACATAAACAAGGAGTAGTACTTTAAAAGGATGACTTTCATTTCTCAACGGACCTACTTGGAGGCGAGCTCACAGAAGCCGCAAGACGTTTCAGCCTTAACCTTAATCTGTGAACAAAGTATGTCTGTGCAATTTACAACTGCAACAGTTCGTCATTTGAATCGCATAAACTGCGAATTAGATTAATGGATTAATTAGAAATAATGCAATACACACATATGGCCAAGTTGAATCAATTTGGTCTAATTTAATATTACAAAATGAGTTTCTGTTTTTACTGCTTATCTTTTCGGATTTGGTAAAAGACGCGAAGTTTTTGGCTATTTAATTTATATTGAAGCATCCCTTCATAGGTCCAGCAGTAGACTTTCATATGGTTATAATAATATGACAGTGATTATTCTATCACATATAATTTGAAGATGATCTAGGCAGCTTATTATTTTTTATTTCTGGCTTTTCCTATGAAACAGTACAGTTTTTGTTTTTTAGGAAGTAATTATTTAAAACAGAATTTTTTTTTTAAATCTTACGCTAATGGATAGGCTATTTTCCTGAGTGTTAAATTCGATGTATTATCGAGCCATATTAAAATAATTGGTTCCTTTGTGGGTCAAATCACTCGTGGATAAATAAAAAAATCAAATTGATAATAGAAACTTAAAACGGTTTTGATTAAACCTACAAACGAAAAAGTTTCAAATTCCATTTCAGCATGCAAACAACCGCTTACTGGCTAAAAGGTGAGGCAACGCCAAAAAGGTTGAATGCAAAAATGAATTGTCAAAATGACAGCGCGCCTTTCGTGCAGAATTTGGCGCGAACTGTCGTCTGTGGTCGAAAAGCCGAGGAGCTTGACGTGTCATGATTCATGAATCTTTCACTGGATAATTCTGCGTGTTTTTATAATTCCATGAGGCGGAATAAAATGGCGGGCGGCAATTCTCGTCACGTACCAATCTCCCCGTTCGCCAAGTCAATCATTGTTTTATTAGCAAAACGAGACAACTAAACGAAAACATGGGAATACTGGTTACTAATTTATTTTCATTATTCATTTCGTATTTCTGTTTTCGTGTTTCGGCCGAAAATAATGACAAGCAACTAGTACTTGCAAGTAAATAGGTCTCAGTCTGACACGAAATAATTTTTCTTTGTTATATAATACATTTGTGCATGTTAAATTAGTGTCAGTGTTGGCCTATACAATAAATTATAGCCACGGCTATTCAACCAAAAAAGAGGTAGCCAGAGCTGAGTCACATTTGGAAGTTATTGGGCAACAGATAATAAAATAAAAGCTAATTGGTTATGAGTCCTTCTTCAGTCACAATGCCAAACAATCACTTAAAAAGCCCCAATACCCTTCCTTAGTCGCTCGCTATATAAAATGTGAATTTGTAAAAAGGCGACTTGGACATGAAAATAACATTAAGTTTTAGATATAATTGGCGACCCATCGTATTTTAGACTTGGAATATAACTTCAACTCAAACGTCCACGCCGTATATCCAGGAAGGAGTTGGCAGCAATACTTCTGAACATCACGTGACACTGTAGAATATAACTGCTCCTTATATGCCGTTGCGTGTTATAGGAAGCTAATAAGCAGTTTGAGAGAACTAGTAAAAAATCTTTACATCCTAAGAATTCAAAATTATCTAAGAAACTGTTGTTACTACTATACTACAAATCTCTGGCTACCCGTTGATGTAATAATAGCCGTGAGTATACGATGGTATCGTATAAAGTAGAACCCATATTTTACACACACCTGGGTGTATTCAAGAGCACCTCCCCCACCCGCGTGCCCCTGCTCGCGTGGTTAGGAGCAAAAACGAAAGCGATTTTATTTAGCGTAGAAATTTTTAAAGGTGATTTATCGCCGAGACTGTTGGTTTTCGAACTGATTTAAGCGCTTTACGCTACGACAAAGCGCTTTTTAATTTCACTGATTTATTCTAGTGTACCTTAGGAGTTATGGTTCCGGTTCAGTTTTGTTATATTTTAATGAGTCATAACATGCCTTGCATGAAGTACAGATGAATGTAAATGAAGATCAAGGGGTTTGCCGGTAACATGTATCAATATAACTAAGTATGTATGATTGTAATTTTTATATCAAGCTCTGATTTTTTTATTTTTTCAGAATGTTTCGCTCGTTTAATGACTTCATTGACATATTTGACTTCAACATAACATATTGGAAAAATATAGGATAGCATGGATGAGAATATCATATACCTACATTTGAAAAAGTGATAATTTTTAAAAAAGCTTAGCTTAAATCGAAAGTGACATAACAGTTTTAATGAACGGATACTCATTGTCTCAAATACATTCCGGCACACATACAATATAGTACTCTCAATTTTTCATATTAAACTTCAACAGCAGATCCCTATCAACACACTCCGCTTTTAAAGAAAAACTACAATAATTACGTCCAATGAAATACACTTGAGATGACGTGTTGTTTATAAACGTCTTAAGAGATGACAGGGGGGTGATTCTGAGAATACGCTGTTAGGCTTGTCGTTTCTCAACACGAGTGCTTTGATAATAGCGTACCGTTTGTTTTTTTTTTTTGGCGTCTTTCTTTAGAATATTGTTGGAGAGTATTTTATGGGATGAACGTATTATAGCGTGCTATGTGTAATTCAAAATTAATACGTAATTCTTTTGTACTTGGCTATTAAACTCGTTGGTAGGAAATATACATTTTCCATCCAGGGTTAGTCAACGCTTTTCAAAATACACCTTTTAAATATCTTTGGATGCTCGTCGAGCAGAAACTATAAAATAAGCACCTTTAACTAAACTACCCGATTTTACTGGTTAAAAAATTTAGCACATCAAAAATAACTAAAACCTTCCAAACAGTCAGTATTCTCGTTGGCATAGCAAAATACACTTTGTTATATTACATACATTTAGAAAACGAAGGGCCTACCTACAGTGTAGTACAAAAGCACAGTCGTTTGGAGTTCCATTGTATAAGTTCAGTTTACGACAGTCTTACAACCGAGTTGCCTACTAAAATGTATTAATAAAATACGGTATGGCCTCTACACTTCTTTTGTGGAACATAATATTGCTCGACCTCTTCGTGTATTTAGAGGTTGTTGGCTTGTTGGAGTTATTTGTATTGCGTATGGAAAAACCACTAAAAACGCAATGATAGTGAAAAATATAATTAATTCATAGCTTAGAATATAACACTTTATCAGTATTGTAGCAAGCAACATATTTCTTTAATATAGATATATATATGCCCATATATATATATATAGAACCAAAGATTCACAAATGCAAACAAACAGTACATAGATATAAATATCGCGCTATTTTAAAATTTACTTATATTTTTATAACAACCCTTTAATTCTTCGAACACCAAAAATATTCCCTTTTCTTATTGCTTAAAATGTGTCCAAATAAAGAATAGCTACAAGCTATGATTCTTTATGCAGAAAATCCAAGATTTATCTATTGAATATAATCTAGTTCACAAAGCTTTGTATAAAAAAAAACAATTTCGGCAAATGAATCGAGATCTTGTATATTGATTCACATTACAATACAAAGTAAAAAAAAATAAATATACCGGTCGAATTGAGAACACTCCTTTTTTTGAAGTCGGTTAAAAACAACAAAACGAGGAAAATAACGAATGCAAAATGAATATTGAATACCAATGTATTGAAAATAATACACAATTTCAGAAACCTTTCTACATAACATTTATATCCATAATGTATCGTTTTATTGTGTTATTAAATTATAAGTCACCGTATTGACTTTTACTTCCTTTTAGGTCAATAACCGGAACGAAACAATTTGGGCGCCCATAACCAAACTTTGAATTTCGAATGTGAATCAATTCAAACTTTTTAGCAAAAACTCCTTTCTAGAAGTTGTTGTTTTATCCAACAGACATTTTGTTTGTTATTCTACCGCGTTGGAAAACATTAGATGGCTCCATTATTATAGATAAACGTAATTTATTCAGACTACGTGACAGGAAATAATAATGGACATTTATCGTTAAATGGAGACATTATAGGGAACGTTAGTGGATATTTATGTAATTAAAATATCTGGAATCGATTCCAATATTGTGAGCTTACAACTGAATTGTTTTAATGCAACAAATTAATTTATGGTTTAATTGATTTGGTGCTTATAGAAAACTATTTTGCTAAAATATGTTCTACTTCCTATCTTGAATACTGGAATTGTTGTATTTATAAAACCGAACATAAAACCCAGTTATCGTTAAATCTCTATATTATAGTTCAATTTAGACTGGAGCTAACCTAACCAAAAATAAATTGTTAATAAATATTTAATATCTCTCTCATATTCTCACAATCATTACCACGAGGTACCAACTAAAAAGAATACTACCTCGTCGTTTAAGTAAAAATTTAAAATGCAAACCATAGATTAAAAAACGTTAGATAGGTCATTTACGAGGAAATCGGCGCTTACGAGTGGCACCGATTGCGGCAGATAAACGCTCACCACTCGAAATATATCCAAACAACACACCAAGAAATACGTTTGAAATGTAAGCGAGATAGCACATCTTAAAGCAAGCGCTAAAAGAGATAAATATATTTATTTTCTCTGTACCGTCGTGAAATATGACACTAAGACGACCGTTTAAATTTATAATACTTACGAATGATAAGTAATCTCATCATTTTAGTAGTTTTTCTACTATAGTTTGTGCAAAATCTCATCACACACTACGGCATTCTCGATTATTTTGATAAACAAACACGCCAAAACAGATGAACGATTGCGACGGCAGCTAGAGCGCGACTGAAGTCAGATGAGCCATTTAGCCTGTCTTTTAAGTGCCACTTATGAGCGCGCATGACTTATCTACGGTTTTTATTAGTACATCTATGATGCAAACGTATTGATCGAAAAAGTATTACTTATTTATTTACGCATTTGGCACTTACGACATTTAGGATATATATTCTAATTATTAATACGCTAAATTCAGTAGCTTTACCTTTTAAATACAATGTTATTCATACTCCTAATTATCATCATTCATTTGACTGCTTACTATCCTAGTTAAAATCACCCAAAAGTTCAGTATGACAAGCATGGGCTACCACAGATGAAATGTACCAGCTATGAACACTCCAATTGTGATAATTGGCCAAATTGACATCTGGTCACGTACTGTCACGCGGTACGAAGATCAGAAACGGAATGGCATACGATCACGCGAGTTGTTCTGAGTACGAGTAACTCGGTTGAATTTTAACTATCGGAGATGAGAGTTATGAAGAAACTGGAGATCGGATCGGTTAATATTAGTACAATAGTCCATTTTGCCCGAAAAACTTATCTTTAACTGTGTACTAAATTTGATAAAATTAACTATTTAGTTTTTCGCGTTTTTACAAAGGCGAAAGAATAAAAGAGTATGTATGAAAAAATATAATTGTGGCAGAAACAAGAGAGGTTTGCCAGAATCGTACAAAGTGGCGATCTATAGTTTCTGCCTACCCTAATGGGAGAAACGGGCGTGAGAGATAAGTAAGTAAGTACTATTCTAAGTGATATATTCTTTTACAAAACTCGTAGAATGTAGGAGAACTTCAACCCAAGTAAGTAAAAGTGATTCAATATCTTCCTAAAGCCCTGATGAGAAGTGTACATACATACATACATACATATACTCACGGCTATAAATCCCTAGAAGGGGTAGCCACTTTCGGAAATATGAGTGGGGAAAGATGTTAGAATAAAGGTTGTTGGTGATGGATCTCCAACCGCATCGCCCAAAAATCTCTTAATAGCCCCAATACCTTAAGTGCCTCTTACGTACACCCACCGGAAGAAATGGGGTAGTGCTATTATAAGCCGACACTACACAGCACACAGATGAGAAGTGTAACAATCTTTTAATAAGAAGACAGGTAACCGTACATAGGTAAAGATACGGCTATCAATCTGGTATCGTGTATGTAACTAATATTAATAACGGTAATTTTGTGTTTTCAACTCTTGTATTTATATTCACGCCATAAATTCCCATTGGAGTAGGCAGCATTGATCGGTAATTTGTAGGACCCTGACAAACACATCTCAATTTTCAGTCAATCAACATTTAGTTATATAATTAGTGAAATGTTCAGTATAAAGGATTTTGTATGGAAATATTGATGACTGTAAATGAAACTCGAGAGGTAAGCTACAATCTTATAACATTTGAAAGTCACCAATGGGAAATTTCGCGCGAGTATACATACATATACATATACTCACGGCTGTAAATCCCTAGAAGGGGTAGCCAGAGCTAAGGAATTAGAAACTTCGCAGCCACCTTTGGAAAGCTGCGTGGGGTAAAGATGGTAAAATAAAAGTTTTTGGTGATGGGTCTCCAACCGCATCGCCCAAAAGTCTCTTAAAAGCCCCAATACCGTTAGTCGCCTCTGACGTACACCCACCGGCAGAAATGGGGTAGTGCTATTCTAAGCCGACACTACACAGCAATCGCGCGAGTATGACATGCATATTTCTATGTGTGTATGAAAAATCACAGTCATATACTCCCTTAAGATAGACCAATAAGTGGTGAATGCGGCGAATGTTAAAGATGATCACGATTAATTCTATTTACAGTGCTTTTGATAATCGTTTTACCTGAAACAAAAGACATGAATAATTATAAAGAAGATCCCTATTAAATGTCGTTTTAATACTCTAAGAAACTGTTCTGTCAAAAAAAATACGTCAAGTTAACCATAATACATCACATCATGGTATTCATAATTATTTGTTCATGAAACATAGATAATACATTAGATATATTTTATACTTTCTAATGTCTTTGTAGTCACTTGCAGGTAAGTTGTCAAACTAAATAAAAGTGAAATTTTATTGAGAATTCGTAAATCTAAAACCCTGTCGGGATAATTTTTACATACTGGATTATATAGGCAATTTTTCGTAAAACTGGTGGATGTCCTGGTTGAAAAAACCATCACAAACGAACTTTAATCCACTGTCTTACCCATCTCAACTTTAGAGAGGCAAAAAGAATTTTGCTGATGCCAAAACTCAGGCCTCTAAAGTTTATAGTTGTGAATATAGCTTACATGACGTTTTAAAAAACAATTTGTAACCAGCATGAAACCTGATTTCTAAAGATACGTTCAATTGCGAGAATGGAAAACAATACAACTTGTCAAATACAGTGATTCAAACGTTATGAAATAAAATATCGGCAATATGTAAAGTAAACCTTATTCATTTTGAAAATTTAAATATTTATCGCGGGCTATTTGAGATACAGGATTGAAACTGAATATTTGAATTTTATAAATGAATGTGTATATAATAATAAATGTTCTGCTAAAGGTTAATCAGAACCTCAATATCTATGTTTCTATAATTTTAAGTATATAAAATGAAGTTGATAATAAGCATGGTATCATATATGTATGTATTCCACTTGAACCCCATATTTTTATATGATTGAATTTTACTGTTCATTTTACTTGTATGAGAAGAATGATGAATGTGAGAGAAGCAAGAGAGATTAGTCAGGATTGTGCGTGTCGATCTATAGTCTCTGTCTACCCCAATGGGAATAACGGGCGTGAGTATGTGTTTTTTTTTTTTTCAATGAAGTTGCTTGTGTTCATGTTTCTATTTTATGTTTTAGTTGTAGTTTGATCCTTCTGTACATCGAAAAATGTATTTCTTTCTTTTTTCTTTCATTCATTCCAATACTCTTTTACTTTCGTGCCGAATGGGCTTTGTACCGTCGATCCTTTATTTTACATTCTTTACCCAATCAACTCCCAAAAGTGGCTGAGGAATTTTCCCTGAGTATAGGAAGATAAGTGAGTTACATTAAATTTTTCTTTTAATTTATTAATAGACAGAGATTTATCTGCTTGTACTTATATATATTCAACTTTTATACATAACGTAGTCATTTAGATATCCCGTATTCAAAATGGCAGAAAATCCTCACAAATAAATTATTTCTTTTGACATAGACGCTCAATTCCATCGCCCTTTGGACTGAATAATATATTAAACGTTGAAATTTTGATTCGTTGTACATTGACTTTATAAACTTTAAATTATTGTACTGAGTGTTTTATTTTGAAAAGAATATTTTAATGCCTAATGGATATTTAATTATATCTAGTTACCAGTAAACATATTGATAAGGTTAATTATTATTATATAATAACAGAATCTTAGGTTTTAATGCGCATGTGATAGTAATTCAATTTTAAGTAATTTATGAACGAGTAATGTACATACGAGTGAGTATTGTACTTTTGCAACAAAAAAATATCAGGCTGAGGGCTTTGTTTACTCTTAAGTTCTAGCTGCCCCTTTATTTAATTCATAGTCGTCATAGTATATACGAGTTAATAAGATTCAAAATGACATAACGTATGAATTCAGACACAAAGTTTGCTGACCTCGTAGATAAAAATTCAATAACCTTTACTAAGCAAACATGTGATATCGAATGTGTCCAACGTTTGATCGGATCGGACAAGTTGGCTTTTCCAGTTTCTATTTAATTTACTTATCTTTGGACTTTATTTGTTGAACCACGCTTTTTTATCATTATATAATATCAGCCGATAGAGTTTTTTAGGTGTTGAGGATCCTGCACCCGTCGCTTATCCAGACCCAAGTCTTTGCCTCGTGATCTTCGTGTGCAATGTGGCCAATTATGGAAGTTAACTATTTAATTTTTGAATCTTTCCAGAAACCTAATATCAGATTAAGACTTTTAAGACAAGAGCGGAGTAACAGAAAAACAAACAACTAATAAACCATCATATATAAATAACTTCCACTCAACTTCCAAAAGTGGCTGAGGAATTTCTAATTCCCTAGCTCTGGCTACCCCTTCTAGGGATTTATAGCTGTGACTATATGTAAGTATAAAAAGAAACACTAAGCTATACATATCGAGTCGGAACACACAAAGAATATTCATGCGAGTAGCAGGAAGCAGGTGCTAGTGATTTGCATAGCAACAGCCTTAGGCCTTGGCAAAATATTTGCACAAGAAAAAGCCTTTATTCTACCATTCGCCTTCTTATTCATGCTTGAGTTTTATTTAATAAATAAGAAAGGGTATGGTGTCTTGATATTGATAGTACTTTCCTATATTTTGCCACGCCCGTTTCCCGTTTCTCGTGAATTTCGTTAAAATTTAAGTAAGCTTAGTTTTCCGATTATAGACTTCGACCGAAAATAACAGCCGTGAAAATATGTGCGTATTGAAAGAAACATACATATACTCACGCCTATAAATCTTTTGAAGGAGTTGTCAAAGCTTCATATTGAGAAATTCCTCAGCTACTTTTGGAAGTTAATTGCGGAAAAGTTGTAAAATAAAGGCTCTCCAACCCCAAGCCCAAAAATAGCTTGAAAAGCCCCAATACCCTTAGTCACACCTTACGATCGCCCACAGGAAGAAATGGGGTAGTGCTTATCTAAGCCTACCCAGTGAATATTAAAGTTGGTAGTAATTTTGCAAGACTGGATTAGGCGTGTTCTAAATTACGTTCCTGTATACACTAACGTATTAACAAGGAAAAATTTGCATAGGTTCGTTTTGAGGAAGTAATCTCACTTCCTTCCTAGCCAAACAATGGAGTCAGCTTTTCAGAAGGCCGCTGGCAGATATATGGATGTAAGGATGTTTGTGGGTCAGGGTTAAATATTATTATTTTGTAGCTATGATAATTTAAAAAAAAATATTTCCTTAGGGTATTTTTTTCAATCTTTTATGTAAGTAAAATATTTACCCCGATGTTTTCGTCATATCATACTACTTACCGTTCCAGAGAAGATCAGTAACAAATTATGTTTCATGCATTTGTAAATTAGTAAGAGAAACCTAATATGTAATATGCGTGAGTGTAAAACTGTTTTATATTTCTAAGTTTAATTCTATTTTAGTGTAATATGTACACGCGTTTATTTACGCGAAATTTCTACAAACTGACAAATATTAAAAATTCACCTTAAAACAAACAAAACACTCACAATCTGCAATCATCGCCTATAGCTCAAACGTCACAAACACTTATTAACCCAAAAGCAGTCGATTCAAAAATACTAAGCCTGCACCTGCTATTAAAAAAAACTCGAATAACACTGATATATGTGACATTGTGGACCAGTCAAACTGCAGCTGAAGCTGCCCGAACGTTTTAATAGCAATATGTTGATTGGTTTCGTGAATTTTCGTTAGTTCCGATCTAGTTCCTAGCACGAGCGCTATTTTATCGTCACAATATCGGCCCCCTGTTTATTATTTAATAAATACATCTTCAGCGACCGTCGATTGTATCGCAAGTTGCAAGATTATCGACAGTCAATCTCAAAAAAATGTATGGAATTTGACAGTTTTGACAGCGACATTATTGCAACTTGCGACACAATCGACGGTTGCTAAAGAAACGTAATTAGGGTGCGGTTAGAATGAGATGACAGTATCCGAAACTAAGTGAGTACGAAAGAGATGGCTGTTTTATACCACGCGATATCCAGTTAAGGTCGCTCGTACTAGCTATGTTGGCGTTGTTATTGGCAAACGTCACAGGTATCAGGATAGTGGTCATAAGCGTTTTATTGCGGCGTTTTGTCGTGATGTTTGCCATAGACTTTATTTTCACGACGCTCTTACTTCAGATTTGTTTGTGTGCTCCGTTGATTGGGATCAGAATTTTTCTGTTTGTTTAAAGTAATATGTAAGATGATTTATATATAGTAAGATAGTTTAAGTATTGTGCAAGGAAAACAATAGGTTTTACTGTTGCTTTACCACTGTTATAAGTGTAAGTAACTGACGGATTACCTATTGCTATGCTAATATTGTGAACTAAGGCGTACAACCAAATTACAGGGAAACTTAGCTACTGTGGCGACCTCTAGACGACGAACTTACTCGCACTATAACAGCGTCATAAAAAACCCCACATCACGGTATCGGAATGTTTTTCTCGCTAAGTATAATTTCAATTTATAAGTTGGTACACTTTGCTGTCCCCACACAACTATTGGGTGTCATACAAAAGGTCACGACTGTTTAAATATTAAAAACAAACAGTTTAATTCTATTTAATAAAATCAAAAGAACACAAAGACCAATTCAACTTTCCCGACCCAGGATTCGAATCACTGATCTTTTAATTAAATTAAGCTGAAATACGCTATCAATAATATTCCCATTTACAAATTCAATTCGAGAGTAAAATATCGATTGCGCATATTCCTTTGTATCAAGTTATAATTAAAATGATAAAGAATATTTAAATAGAGTTGTAAGCCATCCGACCGAATGACTGCACCAATCAAATTGATGTCATTTAATTTGATTGATGATAATCTGATGTAATTGAAACAACTATTGATTTTCGGATATTTTAATCGCGTGTTATTACATTATTTTTAAAGCCCGACGTTTCGAAAACTTTTCAGTTATCATGGTCACGGGAAGACTGAGGTGTTATTTGTCATTATACAGTACTATAAAATTATTAATACTAACTACCTTCACAAAATTTTAAGTTACATTTGCGTTTAATATTTGCTATGTACAAAAAGAGCTAATGTTATCTGGAGTCTTGCTAGTGTTCTTCCCTCGCTTAGTTGTGCTAATGATCGGGTTCCAAGCAGGTGGTAATTGCCAACCATCATCTCTATTGAAGTTTGGATGTTTCTTTATTTCAATAGACTCGCGTATCATTCTAGGTATTAATCGATTCTCTTTTGCTAGAATTGTAGGTTTGTCAAAACGCATGTGGTGGTTTGGCTTATCGAAGGTGTGTTCACACAAAGCAGATCTTCCAGGACGCCTATTCTTCATATCAGCAATATGTTCTCTAACGCGAGTTGCTACACTACGCTTTGTTTGGCCGATGTATGAAAGACCACACTCACAGTCTAGTTTATAAACGCCTGCATCTTGTAAAGGGATCTGACATTTGATAGGTCTTAGAAACTGACTTATCTTTTGGTGCGGCTTGAAGTAGGTCTTAATGGAAGCACGCTGTAACACAGTACTAATTTTGTCTGTTACACCCTTTACAAAAGGTAGAGTTGCAGGGAGTCTTTCGACAGTAGGTGGTTTATCGGAGGAGCGGTGACGTTGGCGGGGCAATTTCAGCTTGTTGTTGTGAAGAACCTGTTTCACATGACTGAGCTCTCCAGCAAGATGGTGTTCGTCACAAAGATGTTTGGCTCTCTGAAACAAAGTTTTACCAACAGTAGCTAACTGAGATGGATGGTGGTGTGAGTCACCATTGAGGTACCTATCAGTGTGGGTGGGTTTCCTATAAACTGTGTGACTAATTGAGTTATCAGAATTCCTTATCAAGAGGACATCTAGAAAGGCTAAACTATTATTAGTCTCTAATTCCATTGTAAATTGGATCTTAGGGTTAATGGAATTAAGATGGTCTAAGAATGCAGAGACTATGTTTTTGGGTAGGATTGCAAAAGTATCATCTACGTACCTCTTATAAACCTTTGGAGTGACAGGGAAGGATTTTAGTGCAATCTCCTCCAATCGTTCCATGAATATATCGGCTACAATAGGAGAGACTGGGGATCCCATTGCCACACCATCAGTCTGGATGTAGAATTCCTTATCCCAAAGTAAGTAGCCAGTTGTAAGGCAGTGCTTAAGTAATTCTGCATATTCTAAAGGTATGTCAGCATTTGTTAACCTTTCTGTGACAACTTCAACACAGTCTTGTATTGGTAAACTGGTGTAAAGGGACTGAACATCAAAGCTGACCATAATGTCCTCATCACTAAGACTTAAGTTCTTGATGTCATTAATGAATTGATAGGAATTCTTCACAAAGGCTTCAGTTTTTCCTCGAAGTGGTGATAGTATCTTTGCCACATGTTTTGCCAATTTGTATGTTGGTGTATCAATTTGGCTTACTATTGGACGAAGCGGGTGGTCAACTTTGTGAATTTTGGGTAACCCATACAGTTTTGGAGGTTTCACACACGATGGTAATAAGGCTTTCGAGTCTAACGTTAGGGTATCACTATGTCTTTTTATTAAATCAGATGTTTGTTTGAGTATTTTAGTCGTGGGATCTCGTTTGACTTTTTGGTAGGTTGAGTCATCTGACAATAATTGTGATACTTTGTTCTTATATTCAGACGTATCCATAACTACTGTTGAATTACCTTTATCCGCGCGTAGAACTACTATGTCTTCATTAGATTTTAAATTTTTAAGGGCAGATCTTTGAGCTCGTGTGAGGTTAGGTTTAGGAAGCTTGCTCAACCGTAGTATCGAAGATACGTCCTGACGAATTGCTTCCCTGTCATCTTCACGAACGTTATTTTGAATTAGACAATGTTCTACATTGCAAATTATGTCTTCATAAGGTATTCTTCTTGGAGTTACGGCGAAATTTAAACCTTTACTTAGTACATCAATGGTGTTTTTGTCTAATGTTTGTGTTGATAAATTGACAACGGATCGTGATTGGTCGGTTTCTTGAGTGAGATTTGGTGCGTTCAATTTTAAGTTTTTGGTCAATAATCTTTCAAACTTTTTTATATGATTGATGTTCATTTGTTTGAATTTAGTATCAGCACGTTTGTTTATTATATCAAGACATGTTTTATGATCCAAAGATGTTAAAGTCAATTCCAAATTAGTAGACAAGGACTCAATTCGCTGAGAAATTTTGAACGCATCGTAACGGTTTTGGTGGATGAGTTTTCTTAATAATTTTAAACTTGTTTGGCGTAGAATACCTGCACTTCCCAGTATGTTATGTTTAGGTGTTATTTTCACACAAACCGGGATGATGTTGTTGTCTCTGCATCTCTTCAGGAATGTATTTGATGACAGTAATTTAATGTGCTTTGTCTTGAGGTATTCCAACTGCCGTATTTTGTTTGCTATTTCCAGTCCGTACTGGTTAACATAGTATTTTCTAAGATTTTCACGATTGCACATTATAATTGAAACAACTATTGATTTTCGGATATTTTAATCGCGTGTTATTACATTATTTTTAAAGCCCGACGTTTCGAAAACTTTTCAGTTATCATGGTCACGGGAAGACTGAGGTGTTATTTGTCATTATACAGTACTATAAAATTATTAATACTAACTACCTTCACAAAATTTTAAGTTACATTTGCGTTTAATATTTGCTATGTACAAAAAGAGCTAATGTTATCTGGAGTCTTGCTAGTGTTCTTCCCTCGCTTAGTTGTGCTAATGATCGGGTTCCAAGCAGGTGGTAATTGCCAACCATCATCTCTATTGAAGTTTGGATGTTTCTTTATTTCAATAGACTCGCGTATCATTCTAGGTATTAATCGATTCTCTTTTGCTAGAATTGTAGGTTTGTCAAAACGCATGTGGTGGTTTGGCTTATCGAAGGTGTGTTCACACAAAGCAGATCTTCCAGGACGCCTATTCTTCATATCAGCAATATGTTCTCTAACGCGAGTTGCTACACTACGCTTTGTTTGGCCGATGTATGAAAGACCACACTCACAGTCTAGTTTATAAACGCCTGCATCTTGTAAAGGGATCTGACATTTGATAGGTCTTAGAAACTGACTTATCTTTTGGTGCGGCTTGAAGTAGGTCTTAATGGAAGCACGCTGTAACACAGTACTAATTTTGTCTGTTACACCCTTTACAAAAGGTAGAGTTGCAGGGAGTCTTTCGACAGTAGGTGGTTTATCGGAGGAGCGGTGACGTTGGCGGGGCAATTTCAGCTTGTTGTTGTGAAGAACCTGTTTCACATGACTGAGCTCTCCAGCAAGATGGTGTTCGTCACAAAGATGTTTGGCTCTCTGAAACAAAGTTTTACCAACAGTAGCTAACTGAGATGGATGGTGGTGTGAGTCACCATTGAGGTACCTATCAGTGTGGGTGGGTTTCCTATAAACTGTGTGACTAATTGAGTTATCAGAATTCCTTATCAAGAGGACATCTAGAAAGGCTAAACTATTATTAGTCTCTAATTCCATTGTAAATTGGATCTTAGGGTTAATGGAATTAAGATGGTCTAAGAATGCAGAGACTATGTTTTTGGGTAGGATTGCAAAAGTATCATCTACGTACCTCTTATAAACCTTTGGAGTGACAGGGAAGGATTTTAGTGCAATCTCCTCCAATCGTTCCATGAATATATCGGCTACAATAGGAGAGACTGGGGATCCCATTGCCACACCATCAGTCTGGATGTAGAATTCCTTATCCCAAAGTAAGTAGCCAGTTGTAAGGCAGTGCTTAAGTAATTCTGCATATTCTAAAGGTATGTCAGCATTTGTTAACCTTTCTGTGACAACTTCAACACAGTCTTGTATTGGTAAACTGGTGTAAAGGGACTGAACATCAAAGCTGACCATAATGTCCTCATCACTAAGACTTAAGTTCTTGATGTCATTAATGAATTGATAGGAATTCTTCACAAAGGCTTCAGTTTTTCCTCGAAGTGGTGATAGTATCTTTGCCACATGTTTTGCCAATTTGTATGTTGGTGTATCAATTTGGCTTACTATTGGACGAAGCGGGTGGTCAACTTTGTGAATTTTGGGTAACCCATACAGTTTTGGAGGTTTCACACACGATGGTAATAAGGCTTTCGAGTCTAACGTTAGGGTATCACTATGTCTTTTTATTAAATCAGATGTTTGTTTGAGTATTTTAGTCGTGGGATCTCGTTTGACTTTTTGGTAGGTTGAGTCATCTGACAATAATTGTGATACTTTGTTCTTATATTCAGACGTATCCATAACTACTGTTGAATTACCTTTATCCGCGCGTAGAACTACTATGTCTTCATTAGATTTTAAATTTTTAAGGGCAGATCTTTGAGCTCGTGTGAGGTTAGGTTTAGGAAGCTTGCTCAACCGTAGTATCGAAGATACGTCCTGACGAATTGCTTCCCTGTCATCTTCACGAACGTTATTTTGAATTAGACAATGTTCTACATTGCAAATTATGTCTTCATAAGGTATTCTTCTTGGAGTTACGGCGAAATTTAAACCTTTACTTAGTACATCAATGGTGTTTTTGTCTAATGTTTGTGTTGATAAATTGACAACGGATCGTGATTGGTCGGTTTCTTGAGTGAGATTTGGTGCGTTCAATTTTAAGTTTTTGGTCAATAATCTTTCAAACTTTTTTATATGATTGATGTTCATTTGTTTGAATTTAGTATCAGCACGTTTGTTTATTATATCAAGACATGTTTTATGATCCAAAGATGTTAAAGGATTCTGATAACTCAATTAGTCACACAGTTTATAGGAAACCCACCCACACTGATAGGTACCTCAATGGTGACTCACACCACCATCCATCTCAGTTAGCTACTGTTGGTAAAACTTTGTTTCAGAGAGCCAAACATCTTTGTGACGAACACCATCTTGCTGGAGAGCTCAGTCATGTGAAACAGGTTCTTCACAACAACAAGCTGAAATTGCCCCGCCAACGTCACCGCTCCTCCGATAAACCACCTACTGTCGAAAGACTCCCTGCAACTCTACCT